>CM062815.1:490583311-491030756 GCA_031772625.1 Pinus tabuliformis | reverse complement strand
AACTTGAACATTTAAATTATCTTGTGATCTTAATTTGAACACTTTGGGGGCTTTTTTACATCTTTCGACAACCACTTTTGTATTAAAAGAGTTTGAAAATAGATAGCAATGCTTGAAGGCTTCATGAATCTCATCACATTGGTTTGCAAGGTTATAGTTGTTTCAAATTCAACTTTCCTAGTTTTTTGAAATTCTATAGTGAGCTTGAAATCACTTTTTGTTATATTCTCCTCCAAATCAAATAAATATACTCTTCTCAAAGCAAGTAATTGAGAATCAATTTTATCAAGAAATTTACCTTTTTGTTGTAAATGAAGTACATATGATGTTTTTTTACTTCTTACATAGCGATATCTCAAAACAATGGCGATGCATTTTAAAAGATCTGCACAACTATTTAGTCCAGATTTAGAGAAGCTCTCAAAGTTATCCAACTTGAACATTGAAATCTTTATCGTATTTGTTGAATCAATACTTGAAGCTTCAATCAAATCTGGTTTAAAATTTGTATACTCCACTTGACATGAAATTAATTTTACCTCATTTTCTTTAATCATTTCCACTTGAAAGTCAATGTCATTTTCATTGTAAGCATAGCAATTAATTATTATTCCTAATATCTCTGGTTCGTTTCCATCTATTGATCCAAATAGATACATATCATGAAACATATTCATCGGAGCTTCTATTTGGATGTACCAATCTTGCACAAACTCATTATATGTATTGTATTTTTTAATCATTTCAAAAGTAGAAGTAGAAGGTGTTATTAATACTACCTTTTCAGTTGAATAACTTTTCTTTTTCTTAAGTGATGGTTGTAACATTTCATTTGCTTTTGGGCCAACCAATTCTGCAAATAACAACAAAAAATATTTTGCATTAATCAAAATGAAAATATAATTTCAAATATTGTCACATAATGTTCTTATAAATACTAAAAAACCACCTAATCTAACCATTTGTAAGAGAGTGTACATAAAATATAAAACCACCATACGAGTTGAAGGAAGCAATGTTTGTATATCACTTTTTTTGTTTCTTCTTGACTACTTTACTTTGAATTTCAAGCACACCAGATTCCGCAGTTTCTAGAAAAAAAATTATGGAATACATGAAATACCAAATATTATTAAACAACCTTATCATACATGATTTCCATTTACATGGACAATAATAAATGAGTACATATGCTATGCAAGTGTTACTATATGACACCAAAAGTTATCACGTGGGTAAAATTGCTAAGAAAAGAAACCACCCAATCCAACCATTTCTAAAAGAGTACATAAAATATAAAACCACCATATCAGTTGAAGGGGGCATCATTTGTATATCATTTGTTTTTCTTTTTCTCTTTGCTACTTTACTTCAAATTTCATGCCTAGCAGTTTCCATGGTTTCTAGAAAGAAAAATATTATGGAAGACATGAAATAACAAATAGTATTAAACAACCTTATAATACACGATTTCCATTTACACGCACAATAATAAATGAGTACATATGTTATGCAAGTTTAGTATATGACACTAAAGTTATCACATAGTTAAAATTTCTTGGAAAAAAAATACCCATGTTAGTATGGGTTGTCCTCATTAAAACCTCACTCCTAAGGCTATTTCCATAGGTTTATTAATCAACAACGAGTTATTAACACAATGTCTAACAATTGTAACAAAGTATAAACTAAAATTGTCATACCATTTAAAAAATTTGGTGTCGTGTTTCTTGAACTTCCTTTTTCCTTGGGTGCTTCCTTTGAATTCTCGCTAGCTTCATAGTCCATGGTATCTGAAAATAAAGTAAAAAATTGTTATCATAGTTTCAAATTATTGATGAAAATATGAATTTATAAATACTATAACTACTCACATCATTATATGTGTAACAAAATGAACAAGAACAATAACAAGTGTAGAACTCACAATAATAGCTAATCAAGGTTAGAAAAAGGGCACCCCCAAATAATTTATTATGTTCTTTTAATCGTGAATATAGGAAAGCAAACATCTACTAGGTTTCCTTCTAGCACGAGCATAAGAACATTTCCAAAAGACATTACATTGTGAATAAATAAAAACAATTGTAGAAACTACAACATCATATGTACACAAAATTTATCTCTTCTAGTCATGTACATTCTTAGTTTGCTTTAGAAAAAATAAAAGCAAAACACAATGAAAGAACATTAACTATGGCGATCGTTAGATTTTCTTCTAGATCTTCGTCTAGCACAAAGAAAAACACATAGCAACTTTGCAAGGTGAAAGAAATATAAAATGTGATATAATTACTTCTAACACGAACAAAAGCATATTGCCAACAAGAATCTTAAAAAGCAAAAGAAATATTCGCATCCTAGATTTATTTATATTACAAACGCATGGATATTGTCAAAAAAAACATTGTAAGGTGAAATAAATATAGCACGTGCTAGAATTATTTTTAGTACGAACACATTCATATTTCCAAGAAAAACATTGCAAAACAAAATAAATATAGCACAAGCTAGATTTCCTTCTACCACAAACACAAACACATTGTCATTAAAAATATTGCAAGGCAAAGGAAATGTAACCCATGCTAGACTATATTCTATTGCATACAAGAAGATTGCCAACAACAACATTGTATTGTAAAGCAAATCTAGTGGATGCTAAATTTCCTTCTAGCAAAAACATAAACACAATGTCAATAAAAACACTGTAATAATAATATTTCTTGGGACATTTGACCTTGCCTTTTAGAGACTATGAGGTTTTAGTCCATGCCTACATAGACTGTTGTTATAATATAAAAAATGTTAAACCCCAAAATGATTAGAAGGCCCTTCATATGGAATATGTAGTCTAAGAATGGGATAGTGTACAAAGATTTCCTCCTATAAAAAACACAAGAACATTGCAAATAACAACATTACAAGGTGAAAGAAATATAATGCATACTATATTTCCTTCTAATGGAAACATAATCACATAACAACATTGTAGGGTGAGAAAAATTTAGTCTGTGTTACATTTACTTATAACACAAACATATAAAAATTTCCAATGGCAACATTACACGACAAAAAAAATATAGCACAAGCTAGATTTCCTTTTAGCCTAAACAGAAACATGTAAGCATTCACAACATTCCAACGTAAAATAAAATCTAACATGTGTTAGATTTCCTTTTAGCGCAAACTTGAGCACATAGAAACATTGTAGAGTGAGAAGTCTATCAAGTGCTAGATTTATGTCTACCACAAATACAAGCATGTTGCCAACAACAACATTCTAAAGTATAAGAATTCTAGATTGTGTTAAATTTTCTTCCAACACGAACACAAGCACATTTTAATTTGAAAGAAATTTAACACGTGTTATATTTCCTTTGAGCACAAACACAAGAACATAACAACATTGTAGGACTAAATAAGTTTAATGTGTGCTAGATTAACAACATTGCAATTTAAAATAAAATCTAACATGTATTAGATTTCCTTTTAGCGCAAACTCGAGCACATAGAAACATTGTAGAGTGAAAAATCTAGGAAGTGTTAGATTTATGTCTACCACAAATACAAGCACGTTGCCAACAACAACATTGTAGAGTATAAGAAATCTAGGTTGTGTTAAATTTTCTTTCAACAGAAACACAAGCACATTTAAGTTTGAAAGAAATCTAACACATGCTATATTTCCTTCTAACACAAACACAACATAACAACATTTTAGGATTAAATAAGTCTAATGTGTACTAGATTAACAACATTGCAATGTAAAAGAAAATCTAACATGTGTTAGATTTACTTTTAGTGCAAACTCAAGCACATAGAAACATTGTAGAGTGAGAAATCTAGGAAGTGCTAGATTTATGTCTACCACAAATACAAGCACGTTGCCAATAACAACATTGTAGAGTATAAGAAATTTGGCTTGTGTTAAATTTTCCTCCCACACAAACACAAGCAAAATTAAATTCGAAAGAAATATAACACATGTTATATTTCCTTCTAGCACAAACACAAGAACATAACAACATTTTAGGACTAAATAAGTCTAATGTGTGCTAGATTAACAACATTGCAATGTAAAAGAAAATCTAACATGTGTTAGATTTCCTTTTAGCGCAAACTCAAGCACATAGAAACATTCAAGAGTGAGAAATCTAGCAACTGCTAGATTTATGTCTACCACCAATACAAGCACATTGCTAAAAACAACATTGTACAATATAAGAATTCTAGATTGTGTTAATTTTCTTCCAACACAAACACAAGCACATTTAAATTTGAAAGAAATCTAACACATGCTATATTTCCTTCTAGCACAAACACAAGAATATAACAACATTGTAGTACTAAATAAGTCTAATGTGTGCTAGATTAACAACACTACAATGTAAAAGAAAATCTAACATGTGTTAGATTTCCTTTTAGCTCAAAGTCAAGCACATAGAAACATTGTAGATTGAGAATTCTAGCAAGTGCTAGATTTATGTCTACCACAAATATAACAACACTACAATGTAAAAGAAAATCTAACATGTGTTAGATTTCCTTTTAGCTCAAAGTCAAGCACATAGAAACATTGTAGATTGAGAATTCTAGCAAGTGCTAGATTTATGTCTACCACAAATACAACATATTGCCAACAACAACATTATAGAGTATAAGAAATCTAACTCGTATTAAATTTTCTTCCAACACAAAAACAAGCACATTTAAATTTGAAAGAAATCTAACACATGCTATATTTCCTTCTAGCACAAACACAAAAACATAACAACATTTTAGGACTAAATAAGTCTAATTTGTGCTAGTTTAACAACATTGCAATGTAAAAGAAAATCTAACATGTGTTAGATTTCCTTTTAGCGCAAATTCAAGCACATAGAAACATTGTAGGTTGAGAAATCTAGGAAGTGCTAGATTTTTGTCTACCACAAATACAAGCACGTTGCCAACAACAACATTGTAGAGTATAAGAAATCTCGCTTGTGTTAAATTTTCTTCCAACACAAACCCAAGCAAATTTAAATTTGAAAGAAATTTAACACATGTTATATTTCCTTCTAGCACAAACACAAGAACATAACAACATTTTAGGACTAAATAAGTCTAATGTGTGCTATATTAACAACATTGTAATGTAAAAGAAAATCTAACATGTGTTAGATTTCCTTTTAGCACAAACTCGAGCACATAGAAACATTGTAGAGTGAGAAATCTAGCAAGTGCTAGATTTATGTCTACCACAAACACAAGCACGCTACCAACAACAACATTGTAGAGTATAAGAAATCTATCTTGTGTTAAATTTTCTTCCAACCCAAACACAAGCACATTTAAATTTAAAATAAATCTAACACATGCTATATTTTCTTCGAGCACAAACACAAGAACATAACAACATTGTAGTACTAAATAGGTCTAATGTGTGCTAGATTAACAACATTACAATATAAAATAAAATATAACATGTGCTAGATTTCCTTTTAGCACAAACTCCAGCACATAGAAACATTGTAGAGTGAGAAATCTAACAAGTACTAGATTTATGTCTACCACAAATACATACACGTTGCCAACAACAACATTGTAGAGTATAAGAAATCTAGCTTGTGTTAAAAAAAAATTTCAACACAAACACAAGCATATTTAAATTTGAAATAAATCTAACACATGCTATATTTCCTTCTAGCACAAACACAAGAACATAACAACATTTTAGGACTAAATAAGTCTAATGTGTTCTAGATTAAGAACATTGCAATGTAAAAGAAAATCTAACATGTGTTAGATTTCCTTTTAGCACAAACTGAAGCACATAGAAACATTGTAGAGTGAGAAATCTAACAAGTTGTGATGGATTTCTCACACAAAACAATCTCATACTCACCTCCATATCCCTCCACATGCTCCTCCCCGTCTAGGAGATGCATATACATGTTTATAAACCACATCAAGTAAATTGTCTCTCTCATTCATGTGAAATCCTGGGTCTTTGTAATATTTCCCAAACCATGCAAATAGAACAAACTCTTAAGATGGATCTAAAGGAAAAGCTTGTACCTTGAGAAATTTGATCCCTTTGTAGGCTATCTAAATCTAGAGTTAAGATGAATCTAAAATGGTTTAATTATTAATAATTATAATTCTTATTTTATTTTATTTTATATTATATTTATGTAATTTAACTAAATTAACAAGTTTAAATAACATTACATAACCTTAGAACATCTCATTCACTTTGGGCTAAAATCTCCCATGTAATCATTCATGTTGGACTAAAGTCTCTCCATGCAATTATTTAAATCTGTAGATATTTGTTTTTATCTTAATCAATAATATGTAATATAAAGTAAAAAACATAAACTTGGAAAAGCCCATAAATATTATAAATATCAAGTGAATTACAATGAAATTTGAACCATTTAAAATTATAATTTTATATTTTTATTTTGGAAAAATTTCAAACCATAAAATTGATAATAAAAAAATTTTATTAAATATATGGTTATTTTATTTAATTTTATAAATATTATATACAATAATACATGAAAAATGTAATATAATTTCAAAAATTGTAATTTAGAATTTTAAAATTACTAATAAAAAAATATTAACATGCCAAATTCTTTATTATTATTAAAATTTGTCAATATTTATTTTCATTTTAATGGATAATATTTAATATATAATGGAAAGTATAAATTTGGAAAGGGCTACCCATATTATAAATATTAAGTGCATTATAATGTAATTTGAACCATTTAAATTTATGATTCTATATTTTTAATTTAAAAATAAAATTTAAAACATATAATTAATTAAATTTATGATTTTACATTTCTAATTAAAAAAATTTCAAAACATAGAATTGAAAACATATTGAAAAGAGGGTCCTCTGCATGGAGCTGGTAGAAATGTTCACTACAAATGAGATAAGGTGTCATTGAAATCACATTATACACTTGTCTGATTCATCACTGTAATGAGCCAAGGTATACGAATTTTAGGGATACCCAAAGAGCAGCCAGTAGCTAAAATTCTTTATGCCAACACTATGAAACTAGAGGGAATGGATTCAATGGAGATCAAGACCTTGCTTTGTGCTTTGCTAAGTGGAAGAGGTCCCTATAAATTAAAATTTTCTTGGAGATAGGGACAAGCAACTAATAAAAAGTGAAAGCACTAACAATGTATCAAGGAGTCAAGTTCCTCAAGGGCATTGTGCAAAGGGATGTAGTTATTGTTGAGGACTCCAACATAATCACAAGATTTAATTTACGGGAAATACCATTGTACTATGAGGAGCATACAAGAGTATGCTTATGTATTACTACTATATTCAATGCTAACCTTAAAATTCATGAATGGTATATGTTGAACCAATGTTATGATTTATTATCTATGTTGTTTATAATCAAAGTAATAATGAGAACCAACACCTTGCAAAAAAAGAACAATTATCATGAAGTATATGGAAAGTGAACCAAATGGTAGCATACCCTCCTAGTGGAATTATGTCTTTCATAGTTGAATATTACCTTGTTATTGAGTCACAAGTGTAATCACTCAATCAAATGTTGTAAACATACCATTGTCATTTTGGAACTAGATTGGTAAGCCTAATAATAAATGTTATGTTAATTTATAAATAAGATTAAATACTTGTTGAGTAGCAATGACATGGTACACTAATTAGAACCAGTGTAGATCCATATTAATTCTGAATTTATTAAATGCTAAGAGGGATCAAATTTTTTGGCATGCAAACATTTCTTCAGGTTTTGCACTAAAGGTTTTCACTTCAAAAAATTTGACCCCTCTCAATAATTGATAAATGATTTAGGCTAATATATTAAATGATTTAAATAGCTGATATTCACATTGTATTAATATAAAAAGTTATTAAATCATTTATAATTCAACTTTATATTTCTTTTAATTCAAAATATATTTGAGAAATTATACTTGTTAAATAATTGATAATTAAATATATCATTTATATTAAATTTTAAATCTATTTTTTTTAGATTTAATGATAATTTTGTCTCACTTATATTAATTTCATTATTTTTATTAAATATTAAAATTTTATTATTTTTAAAAAAGTTTACTAAAATCACTATTGATATTTCAAAATTTTAAAGATATTAACATTTATACACAATTCAATTAAAAGGCTCAAACTTACATAACTTAGAAGGCTCTCTTATATATAATTTATTTAGTTAAAAAGCATTTAATTTAAACAATTTGTTAAACTGTCTATCATTAATACCAATCTAGATCCATTTTAACTCTTTATCTACTAAAAAGGGATTTAAATCCCATGGACAATACCATGGGTTCTCATAAACTCAGAGCTCAAAAACTAACTTGACCAAGTCAAATTTACCATAACTACCCAATAAAAATTAATTAAAAAAATAATAACTTTTTATTTTAATATAGGGTTATTTTTATTTTTATTTCAAATTTACCTTAACTACCCAACAAAAATTGATAAAATAAATAACTTATAATTTTTATTTTAATAATGTTATTTTTATTTTATTTTAAGTAACCAAAATTATAATATAATATATCAAACATTTCACCCAAAAATAATGAAAAAAATGTAATTAAATTAATTACATTTTACACCATTAATATTATTAAACATTTACCTAATCCATTAATATTATTAAACATTGACCTAATTACATTGTACACCATTAATATTATTAAACATTTACCTAATTACATTATACACCATTGAACATTTGAAAAAAACTAAGAAGAAAGAAGAGTATCAACATGAACATTAAAGACCAGCACCAACTTTGAAAGAATTTCTTCGCTATCACGAGCCAACTCTAAATAAAGCCACTCCAGATTTAGTGACATATGTACAGGTGTGTCAGCTTTTATTACTCTGCCATATAGTGCATACATCTCGCTCAATGTTGGGAATTGATATGTAATTTGCAACCACCTTGTCTCTTTCATGATAAGCTCCAGTGCAAATATTGTCACAATAGTACAATTCAAGCACAGAAAAATATTAAAAGACTCGTTGTAGTAAACAAATAGAAAAAAAAAAAATCCAAGTTATTTTATACTGGTTATTTTTATTTTAATTAGATTTCGAAACTATTTTAAAATTTGACGAAAAAAATGTTAAATAATTGACATCGTTTTTATCAATCAAATTCAAAAATATTCTATATGCAAAAAATGTACAATCACATTAAATTCAACTACTGTAAATACTTTGCAAGAGAAGTTTCGTTATATGTTTAAACACTTATATTGGACTTTGACGGAAGAAACAAGAACATAAGGAGTCAAGACACGTTCTATGGTGGATGTGCAATAACCATCAAAGTTGGCATCCTTTTCATTGTGAAATTTGTTTATCGAAAATCTAAGTAAGATGTTGTAGAGCTTGATATCCATTGTTTAGGCATTGAACCATACCGCTTTCTATTTGATTTCTACTGTTGATTTTTTTAATAAACAGTTAGTTAATACAACATTAACTGCTAGAACAAAAATAAGGAGTGGTGAGATTTTTTTTATCAAATGAGTGAAAAAAGTACCTAGCCTCTTTCTTGTTATTATACCTGCCCACTGCTAGGTATGATAGGTATATAGCAATCGATAAATTGCTGAAAGCTTATTATTTTCTTTAGATTTTTTCCATATGGCTTGATTTAAGCCAATGTTTTCTAGAAATTTTTATTTTAAATTATTTTAATTTTTTTTAAATTTTTTTTATTGGACAAGCAGTCAACTCAACTGATATTTGGAAAAAGCAGTCACACTTCAAATCAACGGTTAAAAGTGTGTCACCTGATCCAACAGAGCAGAGCAAAAATTCAAAGCAGTTAAAAGTGTTGACGATTGTTGATCCATACCCTTAAAAACTGATATCCATTGCCATGCATTGATAACATAATAGATAAACTTCAAGGAACTAAAAAATTTGGTAAGATTAATTCAAATTCACTTGTAAATAACGTGATTAGGGAAATTAGTTGTACAACAAATAACCAGTAATATAAAAGGAGATCTGCCTCATTGTATGCAATGGCCCCATTTGATATAAAGATCATATTTTACATCTCCCATGCATTGTGTATTTGGTCTTTCATATTGACAAACAATACCAAGAAGAAAGAGAAGAACAAAAGATCATCCTTAGTCGGTTAAAAACAAATATTGGTATGTTAACAAAAATGATGACCCATCGAATGACAAAGAAAGAGGAATGCTCAGTAAATTTCAAGAAAGAAGGAAATTCTCATCAAGAGGATACTAAGGTTAAACAGCCTGAAACCTTCTGAATTTGAGGACTTCCTCATTATCTTCCACCATGCTTTAAGGTGAGATAGCTATATGCAATCTTTGAAGCAGCAAAGGAGACCCTCGATAGTATCATGGGAGACATTCAAAATGCTGTTGAAGGATTAGTTCTACGATATTGGATATCAAGGAGATCCATTTAATTGTGATATTTTCACAAACAAAAGAAAAATTGTTCAGGACTACACCACTGAATATAAGAAACCAGCAAGCTTGCTAAATCTCAAAGTAGAAGTTCCTCAAACGTTGATAAAAAATTGAGGAGAACTACATGGCTACATCAGAAAGGAATTTACCCCATTTGAAGTAAAGAACCTTAATGATGCTGGTAAGAAGGCTCTATTTATTGAGTACAAGAACAGAAAACCAGCAGTGGGGAAATGGAAAACCAAGGAAAGGTACCTAACATCAAAAATCTCCTAAGCAAACGAATAGAAATAGTACTTTCACCATTGCTCAGTGACTCAAAAGACAACACCAGGAATCACTGCAATCATTGCAGTGTTGATTTATGGGCACACTGAGAAATAATGCTGGAAATTACATCTGAAATTATATCCTACAATTTGGAAGAAAACATCTACGAGAATGTTGAGTGACAAAACTGGAAAGTTTCCAGAAGAGAAGAATATAGCTTATATGAGTGCAGACCACCAACTAAAGAGGACACATTATTTAATCCATTGTCACATATTTAAAGGCATATGTCCATCTGCGTGCAATTTTGACTTGTCTAGCAGTGTATAACTCATGAGGTACTCACCGATGAAGCTTGATATGCATTATCCAAAACAAGCAGCAAACTTCACTTTTCCAGCAAACAATTAGTAAAATTTTCATTTTCCAATATTCTTAGGCAAAGGATCGATTCAGTAACCCCCAAAACCCTCAGCACACTCTGTTTAAAAAAATAGAAATTAGTTGTGGGCTGGGACTATAATCCCTCATCAAATTTTCGACCGCAAGTCCACTGGAGGGGCATGAGATAAAAAGGTGTGTTTTGCTTAATTTTTGTGAAATGCGCTCAACAATCAGGTTCCAACCCACAAGTGCTCATAGAGATGACTTAATAATGGCAAGTTTAAGTTGTCAGCAGAGAGTCAGACTCGTGACCTAGTTAACTAAGGTCAGCAGCAGAGCCCAGCTGGGTTTCACCCAGGAGAACCCTGAAAACTCTGTTTTTTTCAACAGAGCTGGTTGGTAACATAGCAATAAAGAAGATTAAGAGCTCAAGCCCAACCCTATGTTCTTATTAATATCTACGACCTCGTTCTAATCAAAAAAATGGGAGCTAATGTTAAAAAGAGAAGCCCAGCCCATGTTCTCCTTAAGGCCTGCGACCCCACTCAACTCAAAAAATGGGGAGATTCCGTATAAAAAAAAGGCCCACGACTATGTTCTTAAGGCCTGGGGCTGCCCACCTCTCTTCCTCGCAAATAGTTGGCCTCCATTTAGACCTTCTCATGTTTAGACGCCCTCCATCTAGACTTCTAATCTTTAGAGCCTTTTGGGTTCCACCTGTGTCTAACCAAAGGAGGGTGCAACGAAGTAATTTTGGTACTCAGAAATCTCAAGCAGAGAACCGCTTATCCAATTGGCTAGTGAATGTCATTTGCCAAAAAGTACCCTTGGGTTCAATGTGATTGGACTGAGCAACTGATTATATAATATGGGCCCCATTGTCTATGGCACAGATGGGATTGTAGGTCGTGGAAGAGGAAGAGGCCGTGATTTTCGATTAGATGAACAAATGCATGGAGTGCCTGCGATAGCCTGATTGTCTGATACAATTAGCCTTAGAACATATGGATGCCTGCTCTTGGAAGCTTAGAATTTTAACGAGTATATGAATTTTGTGTATTCTCACATCTTTGACGAATGAATCGATTTGATTGAGTTAAGCATAAGAGTAGTCAATTCATGCTAGTATTTTCCAATTTCTTTCCCAACAATCTAAGTTTAAATTGATCATGCGGATTCCCCCTGGGATAGGCAGTCTCCTTGGTCGGGCAAGGCCATCAAGGTGACAGTGAGTGGCTTGCCTATTATGCGTCTAGGCTGTCCCATTGAGGTTAGGACTTTTCCTCCTAGGTGATAATTTGAGTGGTAACAGTGAGTTTGGGTGATATTTATGAGTTAAACTTTAAAGAATAAGTCGGGATTGATTCAGATTCAGCTGATTAGACTCTGTTTCCTCTTAAAACATAGTCAAACTCGCGACTCCACTTGGACTGGGAAGAGTCTGATAACACTGCCAAGAAGCTTCGTATGGCATATGGCATAAATTGCAAAGCAGTAAAAGCATTAGTGGACTGAAAAGAAAATGTCATACAGATCAACTTGGTTAATAATTTACTCAGTCCATCTATATTTAAGAAGAAAATCTATAATAATTGAAAAGCCACTAACCTTGAAGAAGAGGGGATGGTTGAGGTTCTGTTCCTCCATCTGTTTGAGGACTGCAAGCCAATCTACTCTTTTGGGCTTCATTATTCTGACCCACTTCATGATTAATTCAGATGGATCATCCTCTTCTGATAAACAAATTATATGTTTCATCAAGGCCTTGCTCCTTCCAGACAACTTTGGAGGCAGAGCTTCTATGAGCCTTTTTTGCGCCTTATCCAATCCATTGTCGTCTACATCAGCCCACCTCAATCCCTTGCCCTTTACTTGCTGGTTGTCTTTATCTCCCCCAACATCAGAATCTGATTCGTCCTCTGCATTTTCAACCTCAACTTCATAATACTTTTCTTCATCGGTTGTCGATGTTGCTGTTGTTAATGGGTGTCCGGGGCAACAAGGTCGGAGTGCAGAGAATCGAGAATGTAATATTCTGGGAGGCACGGAAATTGCAAAGCACGTGGAGCATAAACTGCAATGTACAGAACCCTAGAATTGCATTGCACACATAAATCCTAAGATAAGTCAGCTGGCATCAAAATCAGAAAAAGCATAGCACTTGGAGTGCATTAATTTTGATGTGTGGAACCTTAAATTTGCATTTGTGCACAACATAAATCCTATTCAGCATGGGAAACCTTTCAGGGAAACATCCTATTACATATAACAGAAAGCGCAGCACCTGTAGTAAATTCCAGGGAAGAATAAAGATGACCCTTGCAATTATGTTCAGCTTCAATTACACAGGCACACACAAAAATACAAAATAGTTCCATTTTAACCCTCAGTAGATTCAAAGTAGCTTTGTGAATTTGAATGATGAACCTTGGGGTCCACAAAAGAAGTGAGTTAAATTTTGGAAGGAAAATAATGCTAGAAACAAGATGTACCTGATCATGATTTCTATTCTGTTATGATACCATTGTCAGGCCAGTGCTATAAATTAAATTTAGATGATATGATTGCAGGGTTAAATTTTTCTTTTCTCCTTACCATAACACCCCTTATTTTTTGGCCAAGTCAGGGACTGATTTCCCCAATCTGCTGCTAAAATCTATTCATATCAGAACTGCACTTCTGGGTATATGGCTGAGAATTCTCTTATTTTTCCTGGGAGCCCAACTTGGGCCAGCAATACACCGATCTTCATTCTCTGAAGCATTGATCTATCTCATTGGTATAATTTCCTTTGCCTATCTTCAATATCATAAGCAAGGAAGAGCATATGCATGGGCAGATTGTTCTGGCAGTCAGTGATATTGTTGACATCCACTGTCTATACTATTAGCATTTCAAAATCAAAACTATCTTCTACACTTGGGGTTTCAGTTGAAGCAGGGTTTCAAATCATAACCCTGCAAAAAGTTTTGAATAACAGTAAGAAGATCTTCATCAAGTTTGAGCTTTATCTAGCAGCAGGGCTGCTCCATTTCAGTAGTATGAATGACTTGTTTCAAGTATGGTAGTAAGGATGACCAGGAGGAACAATCTGTACAGAATGGAGCTGAAGAGACACAAGAATTCAAAGTTGGAGAAAATATACAACTTGTGAAAGTAGACACAGTGGCCAGCAACCAGGAACCTTCTAACATGGATACTCCATTGAAGGTGCCTATGCTTACAGAAGGCCTTGATATGTCTTCTTGCTTGAATTCTTTTTTTGGTAACTGGTTGGTTGATTGTTCAGTGAAGGGCTGAACTTGTTGGTTGATTTACTTCTGAAAGATGGCTGACTGTAATGGTGCAACATTCATTGTGAGTTTATCCATTGTACAGTACTAAGTGGGGGCTGTAATTTTGCAGAATTTGCAATGGAGCAGCAGGGGATGTCTGCTGATGTGATTCGAAAGGCCTTTTTAGCAACAGAAGAGGGGTTTTTGTCCATTGTTACAAAGGCATGGCCTACAAATCCACAGCTTGCAGCAGTTGGGTCTTGCTGTTTAGTAGGGGTGGTTTGTGGTGGGGTGCTTTATGTTGCCAATCTGGGAGATTCCCGTGCTGTTTTGGGAAAATTGGTCAAGTCTACAGGAGAAATAGCTGCCATGCAGTTGTCAATGGAGCATAATGCAGGTATTGAGGCTGTGAGGCAAGAGCTACAATCTTTGCATCCAGATGACTCACAGATTGTAGTTCTAAAGCATGGGGTTTGGCGTGTGAAGGGTATCATTCAGGTACATTTAATCTCTGCTTAATTTACTGTGTTAATACTGGGCAATTTTACGTCTTTACAGTGAGACCACAGCTCAGCTGACATGGCACTAAAGTTGGTACCAACTTATTATCAGATGCATCTCATGGAAAGTGAGTAATTGGAAAATAAATATGGTACATATGACCATAACCATGTACACAGGATAGTCCTTCCCATTAATATATACACTACTAAATAAATAAAAGATGAACACTTCTATTTGAATCTGGAAAAATGACTTCTAAATCAAAGTTTTATTGCATCAGATCATTGCTATAGCTAAGAAACAAAATGACAAATTCTTTTATTTGTCAGATCACCACACAATGCATGGACAATGGGCTATTTATATGTTTCAACCAAACTAACGGTATAAGCCATCAAACCTTCCAAGATAAAATACGAGTTCATCAGCAAAATTTTGCATCCTGGATTTAGAAGGTAAGTTCGTAACTCAAGTCCAGATATTTCTCGTAGCTCAGAGAAGGATATTTTCTCAATTCAACACAAACAGAGACAGATATAATTGTTATTACATAAATAAACAACAAACGTCAAGAACTCCCTCTGGAATCAACTTTACATTAGAAAATACCCACCCAAAAAAATAGTTTTACATTGTAAAACTGCAAAGTAAACTACACCTAAAGCTCAATGGAAAAATCTCGAATTGAATTTTTGTATATAAAATTTTATGCTGAACCATCTCAAATTGAATTTTAGCATATACTATTTTATATTGAACCAGGCTTTTTTTTAATCCTTGAGAGAAAACTAACCAATAAATCAATGTTAAATTAATTTATTAAGGATAAAAAACTTGAAATGCATACCTCTCAACAAATAATACACAATTTATTAAGGATCAAAAACTTGAGATTCCTACCTCTCAACAACTAATAACACAATATATCCTGTCGGGCTAACATTGATCTATGCTAGTTTATTTACAATTGTTATTTAAATATACACCTTGATTGTTATTCAAATATACAGCCCTGTTTAACAGGATCTATGTTAGTTTATTATTATTTAAGTATGAAGTAAAATAACTAATTCATCCCTGATATGGCTCTGTAATTCATCTTATTAAAATACCATCACATCATCCCCAGACTGGCTTAGAGTAGTTTATTGTTATTCAAATATGACAAGTAAAATAAATAATTAATCCCTGCCAAGATATGGTTCTATTCTTCATTTTATTAAAATACCATCACATTATCACTAGACAGGCCTAGATTACCTCCTTTCTCTACGTGCAATAGAAAAATAAGATCTGGGCCTAGAGCACCTCCCTTATCTATATGCAATAACAAATTTAATAAGGAATAATACATCTTGATTAAGACAATACAGGTTCCAATTACTTTTAAAAGAAGCAGCATAAAGAAACTACAATGGAGATAGTAAATGAATTATTGTCCATAATCTTCTCTTAATAGAAGAAGCATGCCAAAAGCCCTATCTAATATGTAATTTATGGAAATCTTTCAGCTGCTCTCTGCTTATGAGAGCATAACTACAGAGTTTGGTACAGTGAATACATATTATAGCATCCAGACCACTAACCATGCAATTTCAAAACAATATATTTAAATTTTATCAGAGCAGCGGTTACAATACCTGGATTTCACACAAATAAAAGGTCCTTTATATTTCACAAAGAACAACATTTTTTGCAGAATTGGATGCAATTGCCGTGTCCAACAACAACATGCACAGGGCATGGAAACCCTGAAGACCTGTTTGGGACCATCAGAAAAAACTGAATAATTTCCACATCTGAAACAAACCCAAGCACATGACATTTCTAATTTACAAGCACAAATCCCCTTTAAATGCTGCAATTATCTCAAAAATAATTCAGGACTTCATATTGCAACTACCACCCACCAGTTATTATAGAAAATACTTTTCCCAAAGTAATAAAGCATTAGCCGACTTACCAGAACCAACCAATGCACATAATTTTTTTGTTTTAAAGGGGGGGCTTCTTACCAGTAAGTTCGCATAAACCCTAAGCCCAAAAACCCCAGTGATTAACCACCGTGCAGCTTCACTTGAAGGACCCCGCGCTCATATTTCTGCACAAAATTCGAGCGTTCATCTCGTTGACGGTATCAATAAGCCCTCCTAAGTCCATAGTTCCACCGGAGGCCTCGTTCTCCTTGTCTTTCTTCTCCTGGGGTTTAGCCGCTCTACGCTTAAACTCAGTTGCCTTCTCGAAGAAATTCTCATAGATATACTCTGCCGTGTAGCCCTTCTCCTCATCATAGAGCATGATGTGACCGTGCCATTCCCAGACGCGGTAGCCAGGCTCTGGGTCCTCGTGGAACCCCACGCAAACTTGGTGCTCGCTAATGGTGACGGCCTGGCCGGAGTTCGCCTTCAGTTTATCAGTGTCCCCGCTGGATATAATCTGAACGATATTCTTCTCCAGCTTCGCCTCCTCTCTCTCCAATGGGCTCTTGCTCTCGTCCGCGATGATGCGATCATACGAGTTGGATAGGAAGGTATTGGTGTCCAGAAAAGGGTTGCGCATATTTAGCCGACTCATCATGGTGCTCACAACCAGGTTTTCGAAAGAGTTTTTGGTGGAATACTGGTTCGCCATTTTCCCTCCGATGGCTGATATCCACTCTCCAAGACTTCCTTCCGGTGGATATCAATATATAAATTGCAATGGCCAGGCATATGTGGGCTCTCAAGGAATTTAACAGCTTGGGGATTGGAGGAAACCAAAGGGAAAAGGGCGAAAGCAATAAATTTCCTTTGCCTTTATCGCCATCAGAGTATCAGTGTTTATCTTCATGCCTGACAGTTAAACCCCAAAATTAGCATCCTTCAAGTTCATATCCTCTGGCAGCATTTAACAGCTTGGGGATTGGAGGAAACCAAAGGGAAAAGGGCAAAAGCAATAAATTACTAGGAAGCGCAGGCATGGCGCAAGATGCCACGGGCTTGGGACTCTTCTTGACCTTGACGAGACACATACGGAAATTTCCGGCGATAGAGAGGCGGGAATGATAGCAAAAGCGAGGGATAGGCGCGAATGATAGCAGAAGCAAGGGATAGGCGCGAATGATAGCATAAGCGAGGGATATCGACCCCCGCTAGGCACCGATAACAAAAATTCCGACCATTCCGCCTGAAGGATGAAGACCATAACAGAAATGATTGAACAATTTCCCGCTGAATGTGGACGCCAGGTGTCAGTCTCAGAAACAAAAGGACGACAAAAGTTTCTTTCAAAGGAAGGCCTATCGGCCTAATAATAATTGATTCCTTTCTACTCGTGTTTTGAATTTCTAGAATTTTTATATAAGAAGTCCCATTTTAACGAAAGCCCACCTAAGGGGGAGTCTCCCTAAGCACACTAGCATTTCCTCAGCTCTTGTTGTTGCTACTTGAAGTCTTTTTGCTGAAGTAAAATGCAGTGGCATAGATTATCTTGTGTTCTATGTCCCCAATCCCAGTTTTCATAAATATTGTTTTTCCATTGTTTGCAGAGTTGGTATCTATGTTCTAACAAGACTGATTTGAACACTTTAAGTCAATGTAGAGTGTTATGTTGGTATCAGAGCTCCCCCCTACATAAATAAATCTCACAATCTGGAAGATGCAAGTGGAATTGGAAAACCATCTCGGTAATTGGCTAGTCCTCTGTGCTTTTATTCAAGTTACTCTAATATGTTACCTGGTACAATTATGTTTTGTTCTAGCTCCTTGAATCTCTTGGCTGTATTGACTAAGTTGTTATTTGCAGCATCATGGTAGTTCACTGTGCACTTAATTTGAATTCCTCTTACTTAGGATGCACTCTTTCATTCATTTCATTTGCTTTATTGATACAGCCATATTTGGATTAAATCTCAACCACTTAAAGATTAATATCCAAAACTTACCCTTGATATTGACTGTCCATGGACAACCCAAGAGGGATTCCTTTTGTGTTAATTGTCTCGAGCAACCCAAGAGGGATTCCTTTCTGTGCTAATTGTCTCGGGTAACCCAAGAGGGATTCCTTTCTGTGGATTCCTTTCTGTGGTAATCTTTGAAATGCATGGCAGCAGATAGCATTTAGGGACAGAGTGCCCAACGCATCCATGAACCAACGAACACTTAACCAACTTGGAATTGCATCTGTGTCCATTGCTGAAGTCAGTTGCAACCTCTATAAGAGTAGCTTCTGACCATGCTCACTTTATCAGTTGCGCTTCCACTTGCGCCTTTAGTTAAAAGAGACACTTCCGCTGAGCCTGCGATAGAACCATTTCAGTGCACCATATAGTGTTACATCCAGTACCGTAGCACTTAATCTAAAGGAACCCTTATCTGCGGTTCATATCTTGGGCCCGCAAAATAGGACCTCGGTATTCTCTATGCCAAGCTCCTCACTATGGTATGTCACCCCCGGTATAAACGAATCAAGGGCGATCTTAGAAGCATACATTTTAGTAGGATAAAGAAATCATGTTTGAAACCACACTTGGGTATGAACTACCACCACTCTACTGACCCCTTGATATTGTACTAGCACTGAAACTACTAGTACTTCCTCCTACTACTGCACCAGGCTGACTACAATTGCTAGAATAATGATTGTACCAAGGCAAATAGAAAGCAAAACCAGAAAAAGAAAGTACCATATGACTTATGGATGTCAAAGTGGTCAACATTGGGCTAGCTCTGTGGTTTCTTGACATTACCTCTTCGACAACGGGGGTTCAGAATCTCAGCTTCTTTCATTATCAAGAAGCAGACAGTTTAGTAGGCTAAAGATTCAATCAGGATTGCCATACAGTTCTCGATGATAGATTTTTACTGATGAACAGTAGTTTCATGTTCTAACTCTAACCAGGGCACTATGCTTTGCTAATCATAGCACTATGTTTTTATACACCTATAGGGTGTTATAATATATTCTTTTGGTTCTTTGGACTTCTTTGGAGAGAAAATCTCGTCTGAAGTTCTTTAGTGTAGTGTGTTACTATCACTAGTCTACTCTCAACATATGGATGGAAACTTCCCTTCTGTAGATTTGCAACTTGAGGTCACATTGTTCTCCACTGTTCTTTATGGGTTTGAGGTGTGAGGGCCTTGCCTTTGAGACAAACTATGCCAAGATATAGAGTGTAGAGACCCATATGCTTCTGCATGATCAAGAGAAATAAAACAATTCCGCATGCCATTGTTCACGTAGAGTTTGTGACCCATTCACTCTGGCTTGAGACCATTTTTAGATTGGTCTAGTTGTTGCATCATATTTGCTATATCTTTGACACAATATTTAGTAGGGAGTGTTATCCATACTTTGCTTTTTATACCTATTAGGCCATAGCCTCAAATAGAGACCCATTGATTGGCTTCATTGTTGAAAGCAAACTCGAATAGACCCATTGATTAGCTCCATCATTGATGCTTTCAGAGGTTTCAGACCATCGCCAGTCAATTGGCATCTTGGTGGATAGCTTTCACATATACAGGCAGGATGTCTAGGCCTGACTTGACCTACCAAGTGGGTTAAAGGGCAAAATGGCCTTTTTTTAGAGATTGTTCCCTCATATGGTATGAGGTATTCAACCTGGATTCTCGATTGATCTATCAGTCATAGTGTATGGTCTCTCCATTTGAGCTACAAGGTGTGGGTCTTTGTTCCGTTGGTAGTTCAAGGGCTGCCCTCCAAAGTTCACCATGCCAAAAGGAAGTAGTCAGATAGTTTGTGCCCCTTTTTCATCGTTTAAAATCCTTGGAGCATCTTTTAAGGGATTGTAGATTTTATAGATCATGCTGGAGGTTGGTGCAGGACTGGCATTTTGTTCTGCTTCATGGGCAGCTTGATTCGTGCACACAGTTTCATTGGTGTGCAGGTCTTCTTGGGGTTTTTCAGTGCTTGGTTTCATGCTTTCAGGGGTTTGGGACTGTATTTAGATTTCAGCTTTGATCCACAATCTAGAAGCTTCAATGCAAGTATGCTTGAGGTCAATTTTATCAATTATTTTTTTCACTTCTAGCGAAAAGAAGTAGGTATGAAATTATTTGTCAAAGGATACCTCCTAATAAAGGATGCCAAAGAGCTTATTGCTATCACGTACTGAGGTTATTGATGCCTTAGTTTCTCTCAGGAAGAGGATATGATTCATGTATGTATACACTCTTTTCTTTTGGTTGGTTTTTCTGTTTCGGATACTAAGTACAATAGAGCAAAATTTTATCACTCCTTGTGGACTTCCACTAATGAGGCAAGGTAATTTGCCTATTCTCGATTCTACACTACATATTAACAATGTAAAGCCCATTGCACAGTTTGTATAATAAATTACACTACATATTAACAATGTAAAGCCCATTGCACAGTTTGTATAATAAATTTGCAATTTTTGGATTTTACACTACATATTAACAATGTAAAGCCCATTGCACAGTGTTTTTAATAAATTTGCAATTTATGTAAAACATACCTGGGTAATTGCAGAGATCTTATAGATAATTTATAAACCTTGAGTGAGTAATGTGAAGTAGCATTAAAGTCATTTTTTTCAATATAACAATAGTGTTTTCAATGGCCCAGAACAAATGGGAGGTGCAAGTCATTTAAGCATTCAAATATTACTGTTGTAAAGGCCTTGCACTAGGACTTCTATTGTTGATTTCACACGGTTTAATTAAAAACAATGAACTACATTATATTTAGATGTTAGCATTCTCAATAATTGATTAAGATTGAAAACTTTCTTTGAATCTTGCACTTGAGACAAATCAGATGGAAGAAAAAAGCAATCATATTACCATAGGAATCTAAAGGGTTATGGTAAAATGGGATCCAGTTATATGAGCAAATCACAGTAACAAGTACCTAACAAAAATACTTTCAGGAAAATGTTTATAGGGCTTAAAATGCATTGGGAGTAAAAGGGCTAGTTGGCCTCTTTTCTATGGTGGATACCTTCGAAGTAGTATTCCACATGGTAAGCACATTCTCTGGCCTCTCTGCAATAAGATATACATTTGCTAAAAATCATTAGAACTTCATAAAATCTTCATTTTCCACCCATTAATCCCCACCCTAAATCCATTTCTATCTCGCTTCTCAAATCAAAATAATTTAAGACCTCGAAAATATGAGTTTTTTCCCTCAGCATAATAATATAGTTCTGAGATGACACGCAGGAGTGATCTGAGAACTTCACATGCAATTCCTTAATGTAGCACCATATACTTTGCCTTGTATAACTCACTACGTTGTACTTTTCCTTATATGACTTACTGCAATGTAATAGACTAAGCCATGCCTATTATTCTAGCTAGACTTAATTTTATGATTTTGGGGCCTAAAAGTTCTTTTAAATCTAAGAACCATTGTGTATATGGGATTGATGTTGTTCATGGTCACAACAATGTCTATGGGGCTACCGTCTTCCCTCACAATGTTGGGCTTGGAGCTATCAGGCAAGTAGAGTATCAACTCCATTTTTTCTTCACAGCATTTCCTTGCAACTAGAAAATGTCATGGCTAATGATTTAAACAAATGAGTAGGTTGAGTGGTCGGCTATATTTCATGAAAACCCTTTATCTCTGGACAATACTAGAGAGCCTGGCCTATATCCGTAGGCATTATTTTTTCATCGTAAGTAGTATTATGATTTAGAAAGTGCCAAGGGGCACTCTGATTGCAATCAGCAAAATGTTAGGAGACAATGATTTGAAAAGTAACTAGGGTTATCTGAATGATTATGGGCAAAATCTTGAGTAACTGAATTGGGATAATAACAGAATCAGGGTGAAAATGTTGATGTTTAATATATCATGGGAACTCTGGCTTCTGATTACTACCCTCAAAATCAAAATCTTCTAGAAAGTTTGGCTAACAATTTGTATCAACGTTTTATGGATACAAGGATCCCGATCTGGTTAAAAGAATTGGAGCTACCATAACTCTGGAAGTTCGATCTACTAGCATTCAATACACATTTTCTCCATGTGTTGTTGTAAGACTCTGGCATGGAAGTGCTCGATGGAAGTTCATTCAAAAATGAGAGTCAAGTTTTCACTGTTTAGAATGTCTTGTTTGATGCGAGCAGGTTTGTAGGATCTTTACAAAGGGGGTGTCGTATGTGGCTGGACAGTAAGTTTCAGACTTTTTGTTTTATCCCTACTTAGAACATAAATTTCTTTGATCAATCGATTGTACCACAGTTTTCTATATAATTGGACATTAAGTTGCAAACCTTTTGCTTTATCCATGCTTAGAATATGAATTTCTTTGATCAATCAATTGTACCACAGTTTCCTGAAATAGTTTTCTAACCATGTGATTTATTGATGTTTGTCAGGTCAAATATTGTAGCGTGTGCTAAGCACTTTGTGGGCGAAGGTGGAACAACCCAGGGTGTCGATGAGAATAACACTGTCAGCAATTATAAACAATTAGTCAACATCCACATGACCCCCTATTTCAATGCCATTGCCAAAGGAGTCTCCACTGTTATGGTTTCTTACTCTAGTTAGAATGGACAGAAGATGCATGCTAACCGTTTTCTCATTTCTCATGTTCTAAAAAAGCAACTTAGCTAATAGAATTCCCAAATCTATTTTATATCGTATTGCATATTGTAGATTAGTAGATTGATCTAAAATTTAATCTTCATTACTGGTTAAAATCATGTACATATTTTTATGAAAAATCAACTTTCCTCAGAAGCATCAGTTAGTTAAAAAACAAATGGAAGCCATTAGAATTCTTTGTATTTCAAATATCGGACTAAATCAGATTTGGGCATCTTAATGTATTTGAATTCTATTTCCTGTGCTTCAAAAGATTTGTAGGCTCCAGGCTGTGATATATATCTAGTGCTTTAAGCAAAGACCGGTTTTCAGTATACCTGGCCTCGTTTCTCTGGTTTGAAGCGATGCAATTGGGAGTGGAGTCCCATTAATATTCTATAATTGCACTTCAAATCTAAACTCCTAATGAATTCTGAGTGCAGGCATTGAGGGTGTCTTCAGTCTCATATATCACTGCGTGGTTCATTATATTATTTTCAAATGTTTGTTAGGATCCCCATTCAGCTTAATAACAACGAATGTAAACACATAATTTAGGAAATTTTAAGGTGTAAATTTCAGTCTTAAATTAATTTTTTATTTTCTAAAATGATTTGACTAGGATAAAAATATTTTACATTAAAAATTTCCAAATCTTTTTAAAAGCTATATAAAATCCTTAAGAATTCTAATTTTTTTAAAAACTACATGATCAAACATGTTATTATTAGTATTTTAAAAATTAATATTCATAAATTTGGAATTAACTTATATCTATGCTAATAGACTTGCCAGCTTGAAGCATTGGCTTTTTTGAAAGCTGAAATTCAAAGTCTTTCACACATTCATATGATTCCTTAACCAGAAAACCAAATCCAGGTATTTGGAAATGTATCTACCATATACTTTTCATTTCAATGGCTTGTTAACATACTTGTTATAGGGGTGCAGAGCGGGGTATAGAAAATATAATTGGATCTTGCTATAAGGGTGCAGGGTGGGTTATAGAAAATATGATTGGATCCTGATGTGGTTTTCCTATTTCATAACCATAGAAGGCAAAAACTATAAAGACACTTGTATCTGGTTGATGTATAGAAATTGCATCAGATACATGAATTGTCAACACTGTGTGCATATATTTGCAGGGCAATGATAAAGGCACTCAGTACAGATCTGGCATATATTACTATTCAGCTCATCAGGAAAGAGCTGCACGGGAATCAATGGAAAGGCACCAAAGGCCACTGCATAAAGAGATCGTGAGAGAGATCCTGCCAGCGAAGAAGTTTTACAGAGCAGAAGAGTATCATCAACAATACCTGGAAAAGAGATCAGCTGGTGCCAAACAATCTGGGGCCAAAGGATGCAATGATCCAATTCGATGTTATGGTTGAATAGTGACTCGATCAAATTAACTGGACTTCTTTCAAAATTAAAGTATTTGTATCTTCTTGTTTAGTTCAGCTAGATATTACAACAGAGTGCTATATAGGGGAATAGGGGAGTATTATGGCGGTGGAAATTTTGCGTCATGCCTCAACCATCCATCTTGGATAGTGTCATCCGATTTCAAGCTCTTAAAGATGATTTTGATTTCAAGCTAGTAAAGCTCAGGGCTCAAGTATAACTCTATACTTATCTTTATTTGTAATCCTGGTGTCAAAATAAGTTTAGCTTATCTAGTTAGCTATGTTGTTAAATGTCATTTGGATTTTAGTTGAAAGAAACAAAGGAAGAGATGAATTGTTTCTATTCTCTGCATATTTATTGATATAATTTGATTCTCTTCAAAAGAAACTTTATGAACAATGATAGTTAATAGTTCATAACTTTAGGACTATTATCTTCTCTCAGGAAATATGGTTTCTAAGAAAGAGTACAATGTACTTATATTCTACTCTTGTACAGAAGGAATTCCTATTAGACATTGGAAGACTGTTTGTGGGATATGGAGTTAGACTTACTTGTTTTACTGTATGTTTTTGAACTTGATTAAATATGCCATTAGAAGACTATTTGTGGGATATGGAATTGGACTGTTTTCATTTTTTGGATGCAAGAATTGACAGTATTTTCTCTTAGCATCATGCCCTTGGGCAGGGACTTGTTACTCGCAACCCATCTTGTTAAAATATCAATCCACAGTCCAAGCGTATTTTACCAAAAAGGGTAAAACATAAACAAGACAAGAGACATGACTGCATGGTGAATAGAACAAGAAATAGGACTCAAGGTTTCTGGCGAATTATAAGCGTAAATCACCTAAGTGACGGCGTACATTACCACTATAAAATTGAGTTTTGGAGATACAAAACCTAGTTTACTAGAAATAGGAAACATAAACATAACTAGAAACAAAACAAAACTAGAACCGTGACTATAGAATTTTAACGGATAAGCAACTTGAACCCACCCATCTCCCTGAATATATCATGCACTTAAAGACTGGTGGTGTTGTAGAAGTGTAATCCCAACAGAGGAATGGAAATGATAATAGGAACAAGAACTGAATGGAAAAGAGGTATACTAGTCACGCCTCTACTGACATTGATCTGAACAATGTTGCATGTCATTAAATGGGCATGTAGCACAGGATAGAGAAGTCCATCGGTCAGGGGTAGACCTAATCTTCCATTCATTTCCCATCGTAGTTTTAACAAAAATTTACTTGGGAATATCGACATCCAACCTAAACCGTTCTATTGAATGACATGCAAGCTATTAGTTATTTCAAAAGTGAAAAACTCTACATAAGCCACCAATAAGGCATTGGTTCACTAGTGAGGTCAGCAGAGTTTAACCCAACCACCAGGCTTTACTATCACTATTGTCCATGCCACCTAAATGGCATAACAGAAAAGCACCGGGCGATTTTGGTAGAAAAATTACCATCCAGACTTATCACCTAAACCAACGGAAGTCACTCATGGGCAAGTTTCTTGCATTAATTCTTATAATTAAACAATAAAAATAAAATGTAGTTACCTACCTCTTGAGTGGGTTTAGTATCCTCTGGAAACCTCTCCTCTAGCACAGAGCCTCGATCCTGCTTGTCTTAGCTCACATCCATTTCCTCGGCATCTGATTTCATTGCTCCGGAACTCTCGGAACCCTGTGGTACAAGCAAATCTGAGGCCTTTTTTGTGTCTCTGACATTTATAGGGACGACTGGATCATCACAATCCACCTGTGGCAGAGCATCTAAATGGTGACCTCCTACATTCTTGGGACATTTTATTTCCTCGTCTTAATCAACGCATTTTTGCTCTCTTTTCTGCTTAATTTCTTCACTGATTTCAGGGTCGGAAAGACACCTATCGCTTCTTTGGCACATAACACATACCTTCGGCTCCATCTTCCTCTGCGGAATCTTGTACATACAGCCTCTTGAGTGCCTCTTGCACTTGTCTAGAAGTATTTTAAAGTTGCAAAGAGTGATGGAGGCTTGGGGATGGGCCATCGCACAGGAGTGTGGGGAACCTTGTGCAGATCCCTTCGTAGAATGAAACCACCACGATTGGAGGCACCTAGAATCCAATTTCTTGTATTCAACCAAATGTATCAAATCAAACCTGCGACAACATGGCCGCAACCTTCCTCTTTCTTCCCTGGAAAAACCCTGCAACGTGAGGGAAATGAATAAATTTTGATCTTTGAGAAACATAATGGGATGATATGGCGACCTTCCTCCCTGGAACGCGAGGGAAATGAAAAATTTTTGATATTTGAAAAACCCTGGAACGCGAGGGAAATGAACAAGTTTTGATATTTGAAAAGCATAAATGTCGTGAAACCTTGAACGGAACTTAAATGAAATGCTATTGTGTTTTTCAATTGGAATTAAATGAAATGTGTAAGTGTTTTTTTTTTGGCTTAATGGGGAGGTATTGCTTATGGTACTGAATGGAAAAATTATTTGAGGGGATTTTAGTTGAATTGGAATTAAATGAAATGTGTAAATGTTTTTTTTGGTTTAATGGGGAGGTATTGTTTAGGGTAAAGAATTTTATGTAGGAAAAATTATTTGAGGGGATTTTGGTTGATTTTTTAATGTAATCATGTTACATTAAAGGTGAATTATGGTGACATAAAAACAAGTTGTGTGTGGTCAAAAAGTGCAATGAAGTCGTAATATTATAAGATTAATGATTATTTCTAATAAAATGTTTGGTTTAGTAAGGTTAACTAATCTATGGAGATGCTCCAATATTAGATAAGAAATTGTAGATAGAACAGAAATCAAATGGAAATAAGGAATTTGTCTAGAGAAGATCAGATGGAAGAATCCGAGAGGAATTTCCATGGCGGTCTAACCCTAGGGTTTTTTCTGGTGCGAAGATGGGTTTTCACCTACACCCGGGAGCGATAACAGCGTGAGAGAATGGTCACAACGCTAGCAAACAAGGGTCAATACACCTAGTTTATATTTATCTGCGGCGGTTTGGCAACTTATGGTCTCGCGGGTTTTCTCGGTCAACTAGTAAGGGGATCAAACAGTGGAGGTGAACATTTTGTTCGGTTGGGCCAATGTCTCTCGGAGGGTGTTGTGCACAGCATCACATGGGGATAGTATAACAGAGTACATGTGAACATCATTTTATATCGATGAGGAACTTGTGGATTATTCTTCTCATTCTATGGAGGCTTCCCAAATTTGGGTTGAGGGGCCACATCAACACCAAACTGGGGTTTCACCGGCGATACACCATGAACTGGAAATTTAGGTCAACGCATTTACGTCAGAGATGGATGATGTGAAGGTTTCCCTAAATTCCCTAGGGTTTTCCCACCCGGGCTCGATGGTAAATCCAAACTTTCTTCAACTGCAGGAGGACCAGGCTCAACCGGTCCTGAATATCCCATCACCATCGGAGTTACAGTATTGGGAACTCGAACAACAAGGTCTCGCAACAAATGTACAGGGGGCATCTTATGTGGTGGTTGAGGGCACGAGCATTCATGGAACTAATACATATGGCGTCGTAAATACTGGGAATAATGTACCATGCTCATCAGGAGCAGACCCCCAAGGCTAGCAGCCTGCTCATGTGGCTCGCACTTCAGGACGTTTTGATGGCATCACTCGTCAGGAACCTTGTATTGAGGATACTAGAGCAGCGGATTCGAATGAGTAGGAGTCAGTAGAGGACGAACAACACCCAATAGACCACGCATAGAGAACGGGGGGGAAGAAAAAAACAAAATGCACCAAGGTGCATGAGAAGGGACGTCTATTGGTATTCGGAGAAGGTATTAGTATGGCCCAACAAGCTAGACAACTTCAAATTGTATGTCCCTTTCCGAAAGGGGCTTCCTCCTAACAGTCATCTAAGAACTCTAACCACAATTGGAGGGATCTTAAGGAGAGAAGGGGATCTAAAAATTCAACTAGACAAGGAAGAGACAACCCACAACATCCTAATACATTGAACAATAAATCTTAATGCATTCAGAGCATATTATTTTGGATTAAATATTCCTCTACACGTTTCACTATAGAAGTAGATATGTCCCTCTAAAGTTGATCTAGTGTCTACTAGTAGATCTGTGCTTAAGGTTGATTGCTACCTTGTTCCATGAATTAGGATAAACTGTGGGTCCTCTTTTAGTAGACACTCAAGCAACTTTGGAGGGACATATCTGCTTCTATAATGAAATGCATAGTGGAATCTTTAATCCAAAACAATATAACCCAAATGCATTAGAATTTATTTCTTAATGCATTTATCTATGTTCAATATCATCTTTCTATTCATCGTGGTACTCACAACTTTGAGCCCAAGAACTAGCATGAGGATAGGGGATATCGGTTGAGCCATATATAGGGGATATTGACCTACAATGTGGATAGCATAGGAGGAAGACATCTAGCGATTAGGTCAATTTTGAATAATGGTTTTGGCATATGACCATTATTAGCTTAGTGAGAATAAATTAGATGATGTGGGAAATGTGTGGGTTAACCCAATTCATTGTGTGCACTAATAAGTCTTGATTGTGGTTTGATGATTTGTCATCATGGTTAAGTAGAGATCTATGCTTAAACACAATTGTGGAGCTCAATGCTAGTGTATGAATTATGGTGCATGTACTAAAATAACTCTGGATAGAGAGATAGAGAGAGGGAGTGAGAGGGATAAAGATATGTATAGAGGGAGAGAGAGAGAGAGATAAAGATATAAAGAGAGAGTGGGCATGAAAGAGTAGTAGATAAAGAAAGGAGCAGAGGAAGAGATAGAGAGGGAGGAAGGGAGAAGGAGAGAGGGAGTGAGGGAGAGAGAGGGAGAGGGAGGTAGCGAGAGATCTAGAGAGTGGGAAAGCGTGGGAGAGAGAGGGAGAGTGAGAAGGATATGGTTCTCATGTATATTTGAGGTCATTAGGTCATATCAGATATATCATATTCTTTGGGCCACTCACATAAGTGTATCTTCCATCTTTGTTTGGCCTCCAATACCTCCATTACACAACAATACCCTTTTCCAAAAGATTCGAGAGAGAATGACCATAGGTAGAAATATCACCAGTCATCCAACCCGTGAAAGGTATATTTTTAATAACATTAAAATTAAAATTAAAATTAAAAATTAAATGCTCGAATAAACTTTGAACCAAAGCCTTATTAATTCCAGCACAATACCCCTTTCCAACCCGAGAGAGAATAAGCCTGGGAAGAAATATCACCATAGTCATCCAACCTGTGAAGGATAGGTTTTTAATAACATTAAACTATAAAAAACTAAATTAATTGCTTGGATGAACTTTGAACGAAAGTGTTACTAATTGCAGCTAGTGAACGCTTAATATCTTTTCATCAGTGAAGATCACAAAGTCTTAAAGAAACCACGAAAACAAACTCAAAGGCTTCTATAGATCGCTTAATTGACTTTTTCTCAGTCTGGGACATTGAAGCTTCATTACTATTGTTCAAGTCGTTGGGATTCAACCATAGCTTTGAGCTAGCCTCCTTCTCCCCTATCTGTCGATCTTTATTTCGCTGGATTTGTCCACAATTTCACTGTCAAACCCTTAGCGTTAGGGTTTTTACTAAATATATTTTCTTTCAATCCTGAGCTTTACTAGGCTTGTTAAGCTGGAGTGGGTATGCAAAGACCAACAAATTATTAGATTTAGTCATAGGTCGTTGTTCCCGGACCTCGTCTTGTTCGAGGTATCCAGTGATGTTTTTTCCTATGGGAGGAAGAGGGCAGCCGCAACAGGGGGCTAGTAGCAATAATACTCATCGCAGTAATAGCAATCACAATGTGAAGGTGCATTAGTCCTGGGGATTTCATGGACCAGGCAATCGGTCCATCGGGCAGACATCCTCAAATATGGGGAGTGAGTGCATGGCCTAGATAGGGAAAAAATAGGACATTGCTACTAGTTAATGAGTTTCTTGTCACCCCTTTATGTCTTCATAGTCCTTGTCATGGAGCCACAGTAGCTCACAGGACCACTCACTTTTTATGTCCTCTGGTTATTCCTAATAACACTATGATTCTAGGTTTTCCTTGTTATCATCAATCTTTAGGAGTCTCATAGTTAAATTTGTATGGCATGGCCCCATCATGGCACACCATATGGTACCTCAACTCCTCCATGAGTTCATGTACGAGAATCCTTTTCTTGTGTCCAAAATAGGCACACATTGACATGATTGTTTTGATTGAGTTGTGATTGTACCTTGTACATAGAAGTGTGTGTGTTGTTTTGTATCCTTTTGGTTTGATGTGTGATGCAAGAACTTTTCTACTATATAATTTTTGACAAAAAATACCAAAAAATTCTAGGGAATGAACTATTCTAGAAAAAATATATGGATGTTGGTTAGAAATGACTAATCTGATGCTTTGAACGCCAAACAATACACTAAGCATGGATGTTGGTTAGAAAAGACTAATTTGACGCTCTCAAAGCCAAACAATACACTAAGAACGAATGGAGGAGGCATATTCCTAGTGTTGAACTAATGTTCGTGCTCCAACAAGCTCAAAATGAAGGGCCCAATATATGCAAAAGGGTAAAAAACATAATGATGACTACAAATAAATATAAGGAAGGAAATTGGTTGATAACACTTCATATTATTTTCTTATGCCATACACAATACACTAAGATTATATTTAAATTTTAACTTAATATTAAGTATAAAATTTATTAAATTGCATAATAATTGATAAATTCAAAATTTGTCTTCTCAATTAATATATGTGATGAGTCTCCCATAAGGTTTTTCTAACCACTCCTAGGCACATAAAGGCCATATTGAACCTAATTTTGTTCATTTAATAATACTTTCTTAGCTTAATGAGTTCTTAGGAGAGTCCAAGATAATTTTCATACTTTATGTGCCTAACATGACTATTGTGTAATATTTGAATGGATTTTACACAAATTTCAAGGAGAATCATCTAGAGATATTTGTGGGGCCTACTACCTTCCACAAAATAAAACCAACACGACTTCCTAAGGATAGTAAATCCTCCTTACTATTGCTACATGGTGATCTAGGAAACAAGATCTAGGTTTTTATTGATTTTTGGAGGGAAAGCAATCCTCCACTCAAGGAGTTTTCCTCCTATCCACTTGTACAAACAATAGGCTTGAGTAGCATAATAGGATTAGAAGAAAATTGTAGGAAAGCATGTGAATAATACGAGAGGTTTAGATTCTAAGCATTTTTTGTAACTTTGTCATGTACAAACAACATTTTTGCTAATCGAAGTGATATTTGATTTCAGCTCTTAGTTTAGCTTTCTTCTAAGGTTTTTAAGTTTCCTTGTGTTAAGGCCCAACCTACGTGGTCGATATCCCTTTTGTATCATTTCTGTTCACACATTTGTTTATGTCTACAAAATATTTATGAACATTACTTTCATGCACGTTTATTTAAATAGTTTATGAGCAATTTTTTCTTGCAGATTATCTTAACATTTGTTGATGATAGTTGTAGCACTGTTATATTAGTTATATAGAATTTTTACTTTGAATTTAGTTCATTTCCATTACTATTTTTAATTTTTTGTTCATTATGTATTATGCATTGTTTCTTACACTCTACTCTATTTTGCAAGTACAAGAAGCACTACAACCTTGCATTTTGTTAGATTAACCCTACCACAAGTTGTTTTGATGCATTGGATAGGTGCACTTTTCAATTTTCCAACTTCTCCTTAGCATCATTGCCATCCAATATCACGTTTAGCATATTCACCTTCACATTACACTGTTTCTTGTAGAAAAATAAGGACACTTGTAGTAGTTTGCAACTCGACTTCTAAGCTTGCCCAAATTCACACGAAACACATGATTTTCCTTAATGCTCTATACATACTTACTGTCTTGATACTCGACACCTAACATACAGACAAGCTTGTAGATTGAAGCCCTAATTTCTCAATACCCAATATCTTGAAAGGCCAATGGTCGAGCTATCAAGCCACTGGGCCCTCGGGAAGAGGCTAAAGAGTGTCATTGATACTAATTAGTTGATATCTTAACATCCAAAAGCCCAACATCCACGTCGCCACTATATGGTTACCACCTATACATCACCTTGGTGCTAAGTCAACCTTCCATTGCCATGTCAACATCCCACATCACTTGCCACATTGGTATGCCATGTCATTTAGACCCACATTGGTGCCACATCACAATGAGACGTTAGCATGTCAAATCAACTGCGACACAATTGACATGTGGTATCCTCGGGTCCACATCCACTCACCACATCATTACTCTATAGTTATCAAGGTTTCTTGTTGGTGACTAGTGTCCTACTTACTAATGTCTACTACCCAATATTGTGACATTTTGATAGGTCGATGTACGAACAACTAATACATTGCATTAGTGTTGGTTGACCTTGAGGTGTCCTTAACACAGTTAGCCCGACATTTGACCTCTTGATGGACTATAGTCCCCAACCATCAAGTGAGAGTCCTTGAACCCTCTATCTCCATGAGCTAATGGATAATGTAGGATAATATGTTAATATCGGGGACATCTAACCTAGACTAGGTTAGTTGGGGCTTTTTGCACAATTAGGTGATGAGGAGCACTATTTGCTATCATTATAAACCATAGGTATATAAATGTTGTATAGGTTTAATGTGAGGATTTGCCCAACAAGGATGACTTTTGTTAGGGCTTTGGACATCATCTAATAAGAAACACTATTATCATCCTAGGGCCTACGAATAGTTTTTAAGATTTAGCAATAATATAAACCATGCACATTGTACAAAACAACTTCCCAATGCCTCTAAGATGAATAGTTTATAGGATGCAAATGTGTGTTTATAAATTTTTTAGGATGCAAAGGTTAGTTAATATTATATGGTTTATATTAATAAAATAAATGTGCAAATTAATAGAACTGTTGGCAAATAAACATTTAAAAAATTATTATGATGAAGAATTTTCAAACATTTTTGTGGGAAAATTTAAAATTTTATGGGAAAATTTAAAATTTTGTGGGAAAATTCAATTAATAGAACTGCTGGCAAATGAACCTTTAAAAAAATATTACGAAGAAGACTTAAATTTAAAATTTTGTGGGAAAATTTAAAATTTCGCTTATCTCATTGGCTGGGCTTGGCTAGAATCGGCTGTTCTTATCTCCTTGGCTGGAAGTCCCATCGCCTGAACATTCTCTTCCAACGATTGATTAAGGTGTCACTGTCAGGGTTCACGCCATTTTTTGAACCAGCTGGCTTATATTATTATATGATATTTGGCAAGTTGGGCTCTAAATATTTGGTATTCAACGATTTGGGAAACTTTTGAGCAGACAGATCAGCGTGCTTTGAGGAGTAATAGCCAAGACAGGTTTACCAGCTCTGCATTTACTATTATTTTTTCTGTGAGGCCGATCTTCCATAGTTTTTGCCTAAAACAGGTATGTGTTTTAGCTTTCTATTTGTTTTCTTAAAAAATAGCTCTTTAAAGATAGGGTGTAGAAACTGCAGGCAAATTTTTTATGTATGTTTTAGCTTCTCGATCCTCTCCAGTGCCATTCCTGCCTCCTCTGTAGCCCCCTCTATATCCACCTGACGCACCTCCTTAGTTGTTCCTAGGGTCACCTCCTCAACTCGAAATAATTTCTTTTGAATCATTTTTAGATTGTATGGAGGGCGCAACAGTTGTTCCTGGGGTTTTCGATTTTATGGAGGGCACAAAAGTTGTTCCTGGGTCACCTCTTCAACTCGAAAATAATTTCTTTTGAATCATTTTTCCATTGCATGGAGGGCACAACAATTTTCATTAGTATTAGTATTTGGAGGGCATTTCTCTGCCGAGGCGTACCATCCCACTTTCTTTGGTAATCAAAGAGTTTTCCCTGATCAGTTCCTGCCTGCAATCATCTTTGACATTGCTCCCATGCCCATCATAACTAAAAATGGGCGGATTAATTCAAAGGCACCTCCACTTCCCCTGAATTGCTTTTTCTGTTTGCACATCAAATTGAAGGTTTGAGGAGATGATTCATCAAGAGGGAGCACATTGACGGCTAGTGCCGATTTGGGTGGAGATTAAGGAGGGGACCCTCCACTCTGAGTATTTTGTAAAGTTATGATTATGCTTAGGGTATTTCTTATGAATCATTAGGGGAGATGGATCCTTTGGGTTAAAAACCTTGACAAATTAGATCTCTTTTGTGGAGAGTAGAGTGAAGGTTAGCCATTTCGTCTGCGGACGGGGAAGATTTGCGATCGTACACATAGACATTTGAATTGCAGAGACGGAAGTAGAAGAGACAGGGACCATAGCAGCTTCCTCCCACTCCAGCGAGAATCATTACATCCCATCGTATACCCTACCGGATTCCCAGTCGTTGCAGATTTCGTCATAACCTGTCATCTCAGGGATAAAATTATACTAAAACACCCGCGACTATTGACCTTCCAAAAAATCATAATTTTTTTTTTCTTGGCACTTCTGCACTTGCTAAGAAAGCGATGAAGGAAAAAATACTAGTTGTTAAGATATTTGCAAATTTCCTTCCTGACACTTTCACATCAATGTAAGAGAAGTCCTTATAATCAAATGGGTATTTATCCCAGGAGTTTATTCTTGCGCATTCTCACACTTTCAAGGCATGCATATGTGCCATAAATCATAGACAAGTACCCAGACTAGAAGAAAACTCAAAGTTAGAACCTCTTTTAACAGCGTATAGGTCCTCCTCATAAGACAGTTGTAGAGACTTCTCCCTTCAACGCGGTTGGGCTTCAAGACTACAGCTAAGATGTGTTAGGTCTCCTTACTTGAACAACACCTAAAACACATCCTTTAGGACTGTGTATTGAGTCTCTTTCTTATTGTGGATTAGGGGTTCATTTAGGCTCTCTTTGACTGCGTCTTAGCTGTGAATAGAAGACTGTGGCTAGGGCTCTTTTGGAGCTTCCTTTGACAGCGTATGGAAGCCTCCTTGCTATGATGAAGAGCCTTCTTTTGGGACATCGAAGGAGCCTCTCTTCACTTTGATTTAATCCCTTTAGGATAGCATATAAGGCTTGTGGCTAGGGCACGTTGTATAGCAACTAGGGCTCCTCCAAGGCTGCGGCTATGACTCTTCCTTTAAGACTGCGTTTAGGGCAGCATTAGCCCTCCCTTGATAGCAGATTAGTGCACAACTGAACAAGAACTTCAACTCCTAGTTTGGACTGCGGTTAGGGCATCATATCTCTATTAGGACAACATATAGAATACTTCTTGACTGTGGCCAGACTATCTCATTTCCTCTTGCGTCTAGGGCTTCATCATCTAGATCTCTCTAGCCAGCAAAACCCAAAACAAGTGGAGAGAGATCAAGAGTTAAGTGTGTGTACAAAGTGACTTGAAAACCTCTTCTATTTATAATAAAACATTGAGGCTAAGATCAAGATCCAGTAAATGAGCAAGAAGTAGGAAATGATAGATCATGATGTGGAACACCTTTCCATGAGGTTATATGTCATGATTGAACCCTAAACGTCTCTCTAATAAAAGAGAAAGAGAAAATAATGCCACAAGTGTAAAATAACACTAACAAATTGCAAAAAATAAACCTTGTGCATGGTTGTTGACTTGGCTAGGGAGAGTTGCTCCTGCTATTATATTTGATTATTATCGCCCATGATGCTAACCTATGTAAGCCTCTCATGCATCTTTTACAAAAATTAGATTTCTAGTTTGTTATATTGGGTTATCACACCATAATTGTCTTGGACCTAATACATCATCATCACTCCAATGATTTTGAATGTTTAAAAAAAAATTCCCTTCTAATACATGTCCCATGTTAACTTTCTCAAAACTATCTTTGAGTTTTCCTCAAACCTATAATTTTGTTAGAAAATCTCTACATGATTGTTTCCATAATTTTTCATATACAATAATCTTTACCAATAATATTATGATTTTTATTATGCTTGTGATAATTGCAAGCTATAATATTTTATGATAATACCACATTTACAACCTATATAGTATGGGTGGTTATTGAAAATCATGTTGGAGACTCTGATGACCCTATTGATTTTCACCATTTTTAGATTTTGGCTTTTTATGCAATTTTCACAAGCTTCCAATCATTTGTTAAAATTATAATACATAAATAAATAAACATAAATTTTATTTTCAATAAACTAAGATAGCCTAAATGAAGCCACAAGAAACCCCTGCCACAAATTATCAAAAATGGAGCACACATTGATAGAACAACATAATAAACCCAACATAACACATATATTTATGAAATAACAATAAAATGGCATTATTCGTGAAAGAACAAGTGAGATAAATAATGATTACATAAACAGTGGGAGGCACCACTTCCAAAAGAGATGGGTTGCACGCTGCTTGCCTTGGGAATGTAAAGAGGCACCCTACAGCAGAAAATAGGTGTGATCCTCTGATAACAGATTTCAAGAAACTAAAGCATCAGTGTCCATCATTTTATTGCACATATGATGGCACTCAATGTACAAAAAGGGTTGCCCTGTCCCAGCAATTTGGATAACCACATATAAAACATGTAGATTTAGATTGACTCTAAATAAACCTGCCAAAATAGTACCCGTGTATAGCACATATCATGGACAGTTTGATTAATGCCCAAGATTCACCATGTTGACTTCAGGAGTTCAAGGATTCCAATTAGACAACTTTTAAGCAAACTAGACAGAGAGACTGATCAAATACAATTCATCCTATGTAATGTCTATTAAGAGAGATTGGTGAACAATGTATGCAATTTCAAAAAATATATGTTTATATCACATCCAATAGCATGTCAAGTCTTGGCAGAATACAAAATAAATAGAAAGCATCGAACACAATATGGTGGCTAGGTCAATAGGAGTAGGACAGGAACTCACATCATCTTTACCAGTACTAAGAAACTGCTAAGGTTTATTGACATTCTCCAGCTTATATATATACATATATGGGACCTAACAAGCCTTGTAAGTAGTTACTAATCTGTAGACCATGATTCTCCATAGAATCATGAGTTCTAGACCTCACAGGAAAATAACCAATCATTTCATAGCAGTGACCCAAAACATTTGTCACAAAAGTATGTTTGTGTAACCTCAACTACCTTAATAGTTAAAACCATCTAGTATGGGTTATATGTTATCAAGCTCGCCATGAGTAATATTACACCAATTTATCACTACCATAAGAACAAAGGTCATACTTCTTGCTAATATGAAGCAGAGTTTTGAGAATTCAGAACAGCAAGATAGAGCAAAGCACACACTGAGAGATATATTGTCACCAACATACACATCAATACAGCAACACTCGTAGATGTATTCATATATGCTATATCACACAATTGTATACATTTTTTTTAGAAATCTAAGTGTCATCAAGACGTGATCATCCTTGCACCTTAAGAAGATGTGTCTCATGCAGTCATTGGACACAGTAACAATTTCAGGAATTATAACATAAGGTCAGCTAGAGTGATAGACACGTACCTCTGGGCGACTGAGCCGGAGACTGCAACTCTCCTCCCAACCTTAGATTGGACTGCACAGTGGTCCTCCTTGCAGTCCAATAACCCCCAATCCAGATTCTAGAACATTGTGAGAAACCTGCTGATGGTTTGCTTGGCTAGAACTAGGTCCCGATAGGGCTGACCCTCTCCACCCTCCAATTACATCATGATACTTAATTTATTCAATCTCACATCCATTTTTGAGACCTTATAAAAGCTTCTACACTCCCAAGAGCTATATGTCTAAGTGTCATCCAAACCAGGCTTGGATATACTGTCATGTCAAGATGGATGGGCTTGACGCTGTACTTTCTATTAATTTTTGTTACATTAGCTCTGCATTCAAATACTTGCCAGTGAAAGTAATGTGGGTTGACTGCAATTTTAACCCGGACTAGGAAAATGGCTGCAAGGCTGCATTTATTTTCCATATTTGAGTACATGGAGGCATGGCTTGACCCTACCCTCCTCCTTCAAGGCTCCTGATATTTCTCAACAAAATATGGCAGTGAAAGTTTGCTACATGTGAACAATGAATGAAACCAATATCTAGTGGTAACAACAACCTCCAAACACATTAGAAGGCAGTGAAGTTACAGGGCTAACCTGGTCATGACAAGGGTCTCTAAGATGCATTTGGTGTAGTGAGACTCCCACAACACGTGGAGATATTTCCTTAACAGAGGCTGATCATGATGCTAGCTTGGTTCAAGGTTCATATACTTACTCTGTTTGTTCTATTGCTAGGTATGCATATATATATGCTCTTAGGTATACTACTAGATATACTACTGGAACTAGAACTGCTAGTGCTGCTTCAAAAAAAAATTATTGAATTAGCAATAACATAGTAGTGAGCTTGAGTGGACCCTCAGGGTGACTCTACACCAGCTAGGATCCGTCCAAGTTAGATATCAAGCACACTTTCACTACCCATCACTGGATACTCTACACCAGCTAGGATCCGTCCAAGTTAGATATCAAGCACACTTTCACAACCCAACACTGGATATTCACTGAGTTTGGAAGGAAATAAACTTTAAATAGATTGCAGATCTATTTGATTGAGAAATCTTCGGAACAACATGCAGATTTAATTACACTACAACACATTTCTTGTTGAAAAATGATCCTTCAAATAGAATGCAGATCTATCTTATTCCCCACTATTTTCACCATCTTCCCATACATTATCAACAACTCGCAAAACAACAAGGAGATCAATACTTTTCATTTCCAGAGAAATACCACCTACCACATTATCAATAGTTTCAAAAGGTAATCAGTTTCCTTACACCACAGATGGCAAAGTTCCTTTAACGGGTACTCCTTTGGGGATCCTATTATTAGACTTTGTGGGTGGTACATTTATTGGAAACACCAAATGAACCCTATCAAACTTGCAATCTGTGCCTCCTCCTTGTAGAGTTATATAAAGTGTTGTAGAACCTTTCTCATAATTCAACCTAGCTAGTTGTCTGCCACTGCATTTTTACCTCAAGATATCACTTCTTTTGAAATGGCTCTAAGGTTTGCATAAATTTATGAACCCATAGTTAAATAGGAACCTCCTATATCTCCTAATGACTTCACAGTAATACATGTATCCCATTGGATTGGAAGTACCACCGAATTGTAGGGGCTGGTTGACAGAACTGGATTCCAAAATGTCATTACCTAGTGGAACCCCAATTTCTGGTAGGCCTTTATCATTAAGTACCTCTATCATATCATGCCATGAGTGAAACTTGATTTGATGTGCTCACCCACCATTACATCGGGGTCTTTTCCAAATTCATATACATTGTTGCAACCCTTTGCTCGGGCACAATCTACTCCACCACTTGTTCCAAAGATTCTTTCATGGTGTCAGTTGTGCCATTAACTCAATATCTTCTTAAGCTCTGCACTAATCCACCTAACTATTTTCAACATCATGCAATGGCAATAATTTTTTACAGTCTATTCAAGAGTGATTAAAATCTATATTTATCTTTTTCCATAGATCAGACACTGACACACAAGACAGAGTTCTGAGTCGTCATTGTGCTCATACAAAAAAAAAATTCAACCTTTCTTAGACAAAGGCACAAAAAGAGTTGACAATTGCAGGCATAGTAGAAAACATATTCACATTTAGGATCACTTTTGACAAATCAGGTCCATTTGCAGAGTTTAGTTACTATCCATAAAGGAGTACACTGGTGATAAAGCTTGGTATAAGGTCATACTGAGTCATTAGCAAAAGCCTTATGGCGCTGGTGCTAAAAATGCTTTGTTTGAGCATTTCTCTAATTTGTCTGCACAGGATGAGTGAAATGCTGACTGGAGAGCACTTGTGGATATTAGCCTTGGTCTAAGACTGCAAATTCTGCTTTGATTTTTCATTCACACTCTATCTAGTACTAGAGGCATGGTTGGTTGGGGTCATGTATTGAGCTTGGACCCCACACCAACACAAGAGGATATATTTTTATACTTGATGCCCTTCTTTTTCATAGTCAATCCAATTCCGAGGTGATCCAGATTAATACAAGTCTTTTTTTCCTGAAAGAAGGCCCTTTTGACTGTTAGTAGCTGAAGACCCAACGATTCATCATTATTAAGGTTTTCCACATATGTATCTATTGAGATAGGGGAAGTATCCATTTCTGTATTTTTATATGAGGGAGGAGATGAAGCCGAAGACCTCAGGTCTGGATATAGATTGGAATATTTGTCTTTGGAAATGTGTCAGTGTTGACTTGCCATATGAATGATAATATAATCTACATTATTTTCCATTATGCTATGTCTATGTGGCACCGATTGGGAGTCCATTCGAAGGATTATCTTTCCAAGAGCCATTTGACTAGTGTCCTTTATTCTGCAATTATGGATGGGAGCTTACTGGGCTTCAGCAAAAGGCCTGACTCTAATTCCAAATAATTCTACAATTTTTTTAGTCTCCCCATCCTCCACACAGTGGAGAAATGACAGATTGTTGGCAGCCAATATCAGCAAGAGTGAACAGCTCATGCCTGTGAAGAAACTGGATGATTGGGGGAGCAAGAGTGAACAACTCATTGCCTTTTATCCTTAGTTAAACATTCCCATATTAGTTGTGAAGCTAGTAAAGCATTTAGAAGTCCATAAAAGATTTACAATAGTGACTGTGTAAAAATGAAATTTGTACTCTACTATCTGCTCCCATTGACCTAACCCTTGGTTGTTTGTGGGCATTCATAAAATTATATTATTTTCTGATTGGAAGTAGGCAAAGATAGATGCCACGGGAACTCTGAGCTGCATATAGACAGACTTGTGTCCACTGAAGATCTTAAGCCTTAATCAGGAGGGGAGATATAGGTTGGGTTGAATGTAGTAGCTTTGGCTTGGAAGAGAAATCTAGAGGTAAATTAATAGTTTTTATTCGAAACAGAGTATGCAAGGTTATGTTTCTTGCTGATTGAAAAAGCCAGGGGACATAGGCTCTATATTTTGCAAAGCAATAGCACAGCCTGTGTATTGGCCAATATTCATTGTTTCCACTTTAGCAGATAATATTTTGGGTGTTATATGGATGCAACAAACATAAAAAAATGATGGACATTGAAGTGGGCCTCTAGTCCCATGTGTCATGGTCACTTGTGACCACGTCTATAGCATAGTCAAGAACATATAAAGATATGTAGTGCCTAGTTACTAATGCAATGAGGTGGTACCTGTCTAGTCAATTTAACGTCTTAAATTGCTCTACATAAATTATCAATCCGGGTATCGTAAACTGATGAAGTGTGGTGCACTATATGTGCTTAGTTAACCTTTTTCTTACTTCGTTGTTTTATAGTTTATTTTGTTTATAGTAATGGTTTTATAAACAAATGAGTGATTTGTGTGTGTATGGTGGTTTCTAAATGAGTGAGTGTGTGTAACTGGTGGTTTCTAACTACCTTCCAAACTTGCAAAGAAAGAGCTTGAAAGAAATAACTTGAAATGAAACTGAAAGCAAAGCATAAAAACCACTTTCTAATGGCACTAGTCACTACTCATGCTGCTGCAATAAAAAGGTAAGAAAAACCACTTTAAAGACCAATTATAATGTTCATCTCTTCCTAACTCTCTACTTCCAACATATAGTACTATGTGAAACACGATTAAGAAGTAGTTAGATATAAGTCTAAAAAGTAATCAAGCTCTAAGATGACAAATTATAACACCACTTTGCCTTTCTCCAACATTCTGCTTCCAACATACATTGTAATGTGTAACAAGTGAAGAAAGAGTTAGTGATATAAGTCAAAAACTACTCAAAGCAAGCTGTGATTTATTAGTATTCTGATCTCTTAAAGATGAACAACTTATGATAAGGAGACCATCAATATGTTAGCATACAACTTGAGAAACTAAACTTAGAAATCAAGCTAGAAAAATAAAATAAAGGCAGCAACTTATGAATATGACAACTGAAAATACCATTAGAGATAAAGCAAATACAACAAAGACATCTGTACAAGGCAGGGGCCCCCTACCACCTATGAAATCAAAGCAAAATTAAACACACTTGCATAAATTAAAATTGCATGAATGAAAATCTAATCTACCTTACATTCTACAAAGCAATATTTACAAAATGAAATCTACTCTACTTACATCCTAATATGCTCCATGACATCTACTTCACATCTCCTTCCATGTTGAGAACATCAAAGCTTTATTCAATTTCTTCAAAAGTACAAAGTACAAAAGCTTTCAAAAGCCATGGGACTAACAAGCTAAAAGGACTAAGAAAAGACTAAAGGAAAGACTAGCAAATGAATGAGAGAGATCTCCTATTTATACAAAAAGATGAGAGCCATCTCATTAATCATAGTCCATGAATCTCTCCCTCTACCTCTAGAGTCCTAATCAAAATAGGAACTGATAAGACACATGTCTTTTTAGAGTTACAATACAATTAGGAGATGTGACACATATCCTCATGATCCCATGATTCTTTCCAACCAAATTCGAATTTGGCCTTAGAGTGCCACATAAGGGTCTTCTAGAAGCCTCCTTTCAACCTACACATGTCAACAATCTCAACCCATTTGTTAGGTATAAGCATATGCACATTATTTTCTAATGTTTAACCACAAATTCACTTAAAAGGCTTAGAAATAATAAAGATTGGAAAAACATAAAGGTGGCCCAATGATAATGAAAGTGGGATGAATGTGGTGACATAGTAGTGAAATGGAGGTGAAATGGAAGTGATATAATGGACATAATAGTGAAAGTATAATGCAAATGAATGACATTTTCAAGACTCAACATACCCCCCAACTGAAGCTATTGCATGTCCTCATGCAATATATATTACATTAACTCTTTTGATCCTTGAGCTTTGGCTTAACTTTGCATGATATCATTTGATAACTTCATATTTCTACAAAGTGTTTCACTTGAATTGCAACATGGTTGGTTCTTGTGTTACAACCATTTTTTTTGTTGCCTTCTATTTTGATCTTTGAACTTTGCATAATGATATTTTGATTATTGTTGCAAAGTATATCTTTATTGGATTGCATGATGGTTGGTTCTTGTGTGACAACCATGATTTTGTTTGTATCCAATTTATCCTTTAAGCACTTTTTCAAAAGCCATTGTATGCTCATAATAGTAATGTAATAATTAATATATGTTGGAAGTATGTGAGCTCCTGAATATGATATGGACATGGAAAGATATGAATATGAATGTATTCCCCCCCCAACTGATGGTATTGGCAATTTTATGAAATGAGGAAGAGAAATGTTTTTCCAACAATTATCATTCTAGATTTTTATGGAATTCTATGGTTAAAAGTTAGAAAATGCCGTACCTTCACTTACCCTTTGGAATGGATGAGTTGTATGTGTGGTGGCTGAAAACTTCTGATCATATTCTTCTTTAAGTGGCTGAACAAGAGGAGTCATGGATAGAGAGATAAGATGGTTTTTTATTGCTTCTACTAAAACTTGATGTATCTGCTCCAAAATGCTGAAAATAATAGTCTTCATGTCTTCAAAACTCATTGGCACAATTCCTACTATGTGAAAAGATGTTCTGATGTCGAACATAGTAGGAAATTGTTGGCTTAGTGGCCATTAATGGATGCCACTAGTCAACACGAGAACTCTCACCATTGATGACAATGAGAGTCAAGATGCCCAAACACATCTTGCTAGGTACGAATGAATTTGTTGATGTCGAGTCACCTAGAAGATCTAACGAACAAGGGACATTAATGTATTCCCATTGTTTGTCAGCATGAGGACTTGCCATTAAGGCATGCAAGCCTCAATGTGTTTTTACAAAGAACTTAGACTCTAAGGACTATGGACTCAATAATTTGCATTGAAGCAGGGCTTATTTGCAGAATGAAAATGACAAGGAATGGAAAATGGAAATGGAAAATGGCAATGGAGAACAGAAATGGCAATGGCAATAAGCATGTGAATGAGCCTCTTGCTTTTATTTGTGGGTTATGAATGGACAAAAAGAGATGGAAAGTGTATGTGAATGAAAATGGAAAATATGGAGTGGAATGAGGTGAATGGTTTATTATGAAGTATGGATGTGATGGATGGATGTGATGGAGACAAAAGTATCTGAAAGTTTTTTTTTTTTTTTTTTTTTCAAGTGTTTGGATCTGATTTTGCATCAGCATATTTCCTCTTTGTTGCTGATCATCCTCTTATGAAACAAATTGGTCTCTTAGAGAGACACCATTCTCTTGAAGTCATTTGTCCTTCCTCCTGGAACCTGCAAAAAAAACTAATACTTCTTCTACAATGGAATGTAAGATTATCAAAAGAGAGAGGTGATCAATCTCTCTAGTTATGATATTTACACACAAAACTAAGAATTTGTATTAATGAAACAAGTTCTCAAAGGAAAAATCAAAAGAATTTATACCTGCTTTGGAATTAGTGCCTCAAGTTGATGTTGCTTCTTTTCAGCAATTTATTTCATTATTTGCCATTTCAAACTCTAATGATATATTTCTCATTGTATAGATCTTGTTGAGATCTTTCCAATGGTACTTAAATCATCAAAATCTGATTTTGTATGAGAAAGATAGGCTGATTTGAACAATGAGGTTTTTCTGGCTACGAAATTGGACTTTAGCTGCGGAATGTGCACAGTTCTGTAGCTAAAAATCTTGAATAAAAAGTTAGCCATTCATCTTTCATTATCAGTCCAAAATTAATCAATACCTTCAGAAAAGTGAGAAAATAACTTGTTCATTTCATTGATTCAAAATTATTATTTTTTCTTGACATGCAGCGACTCAGTGTGGCGACTCAATGTGGCGACTTTGTGATAACACACAATTTGACTTCCCTTTGACCGGGGTCTTTTTCATCAAATTTGATCGAATGAATAGGACACCATCCATGTACTGACACTTCCCTAGCTACCCATGTGACTTGTTTTGCCTGATGACACCTGCAACCTAGAGTTTAACAAAACAGCTGCGGAATCTGGGATTGGCTGCGGAAACGCTGTATTGGCTGCGGAAACGCTGTATTGGCTGCGAAAAGTGAAGAGTGTAGAAAGTACAGTGAAATGGAGTGGCTTGAAACAGAGTGGAAGAGAAAAAAAAATGTGCCCCTTTAAGACAACTAATTTACTAGTGCAATTCACGGTTAATCGGATGGAGCCAAGTTGACCAATCTTTGGCCCAGCCACTCAAATGAATGGACCTTTTTTCTATGCAGCTAATGCAGTGGCTGACGGCCCTACTGTGCCAGTCTTCCCATTCAACACAGTAACATTTCCTTCGCTATCCACGTCAACTATGGCTGAATCCCCCTCTTTGATCTCACCAGCAAGCATTTTTTCAGCCAGGCTATCCTCTAATAACCTCATAATTGCCCTACGGAGTGGCCTTGCACCATAGCTGGGACTATAACCTTCATCTACAACTCGGTCTGTGAACCGCTCTGTTACTTGAAGATCAATTTCTTTTGTTTTAAGACGTTCAAAGACCTCTTTCAGCATTATATGTGCAATCTCCTTCACCTCTGTCTTTGTGAGCTGTCTAAACACAATCATCTCATCTAGTCGATTCAGGAACTCAGGTCGAAAATATTGCTTCAGCTCTTCATTGACAAGACTTTTGATCCTTGTGTAGCTGCTATCTTTCTCATTGTAATCAAGCTGGAAACCAATTCCACGGCCTCCCTTCTCAATCACACTACTCCCGACATTTAAATTCTTGAAATCATTTACAGTGTCGTGTTCAATTCAAACTGTTTGTTAAACAGGTGTTGGATGAATGTTTTAAAACAAGATATGTGTAATTTGATTGATGTCCAGCACATATTTGACTCCTAATTTGATTTATCTTCTTCAGGCACGCTGCATTAAATTACTGTTGTTCATTTAATTAAAACTCTGTTTTTTTCTCACGCGGCACTCAAAAATACACTCCGAAGAACCACAGATTTCTCCCAGACCGCTACAAATTTCCTCAAACGGTTTCTGGGTTATCTAACTGACCCACCTGGAAAAAAAACCCATGTTTTATTTTCTTCAAATTCGCTACCATTTGGGCAAATAGAGCGTGTAAAGTTTGACATTTTTCTGTTGTTTACGTTTTTTCTCTGAGTTATCAATTTTTACTGTTCTGTATTGTTGCATTCGGCCTTTCTTGTTTGATCTATTGTTTTGCAGGTGTGTTTACAGTAGATAGCAAAATCTTTTGGGTTGACTTTACTTCTCAGACGGTAATGAAGATAATGCAGCAATTGACATGGCGAATGCAGGCTCAAAATCAGGAGGTTATGTAGTATACTCAACTTGCTCAATTACGGTTGCAGAGAATGAGGCAGTTGTGAACCTAGCAGCGTGATGTAAAATTTGTCCCATGTGGTTTGGACTTCGGTCAACAAAATGATGGAAATATTGTGACTGATCAAATTGAAATTTTAAATACAGAAACTGCCCCGATCAGTGAAAGTTTCAAGACTAATATCTTTGTTGGGTCTTGTTAGGCCCCTACACTAGTAGTATAGGGGCCTAACAATGTTAGGCCCCTATACTACTAGTGTAACCCCTTATTGTTATTAGTATAACCCACTTATTATATTGATGTACCCATGTAGTGCCCATATTGTTACTATTATGCCACATAGAAGCCCACCATTGTTATTGTTGTGCCCTACAATATTATTGTTATGTAGGCTTTGATTGTATTGGGACCACTTAGACTCCTATATATAGAAAGGAGGTATTTTCATTTGTATCATCCAAGAATTGTTCATTTATGTAATGTAAAGGAGGTTGCCCCCTCGAAGAGGCTGAATTCTAAGGCGTGGATCTCTCTTTTCTATCTTTTTGTGAGCTGGTTTCATAACATTTGGTATCAGAGCTTTGGATTCTAGGGTTTCGCTGCTCCAAACAGGTCATCGTGGAATTTTCGCTATAACTTTTTTTCTGTGACGTTTCAGAAGTCACAAAAAAAACCCATTTGAGAAAAATTGCGCTGAACCTTGGGTCCGAATTTCAGATCTTTTCGCACACTATTTTCGGAGATATGATCTGCGGAATTTGGTCTTTTTGCAGACTCCTGAATTACATTCAAAACAGGTGACCTGGGGAAAATCGTCATAACTTTCTTTCTGAGCATCGGATTGAAATTTCGTAAGAAGGTACAGAAAGAGGACGGACTGTAGTTTCTGTTTATATATTTTTCAGAGTCAAAGGTTGAAACAGTGACACATGGAACTTCATACAAGTTCGCTTTACTGAACTAGTCTATAATCAGGTCACTGCAGGAGATTGTGCATAACTTTTTCTTGGAGAATCCAATTTGGATCAGACTTGTGGCATTGGAAAGAGGACACAGAGGGATACTACAGGTCAGAAGTTCAGAACTTAAAGATCTGAAAGTACAGAGTTACAGTCGTTTCAAGGTAGAGATCCTAAAATCAAGAAAAAGCAAGATGAGGAAGTTTGATGGCAAGGATCCGGTAAATTGGATACTTCAGATGGAGCAACATTTTGATATACATGGTGTACAACTGTTACAAAAGGTATGTATTGCATCTTCATATTTAGAACCAGATCAATTTTTATGGTACAAAGGGCTTTGTTCTCGTAAAAAACTTGTTACGTGGTCAATTTTCACGGAGGAAATGATAGCACATTATGAGGATATAAAGAGCAACACCTTCTTTAGAGAAACACCACAACAATTGGAAAGAGTAAAAGGGCTTTGTGACATAATGGAAAGCAAAATTATGGAAACCAGGAAGCATACCCCTCACAACTATAAAGATGGAAGTGTTGTTTCTCCCAGCCTTCCACAACCTACAAGGGTTACACCACAACAATTGGAAGAAAAAAGAGAAAAAGGGCTTTGTTACAATTGTGATAGCAAATGCACTAAAGGTCATAGGTGTGCTGAGAAGAAATTATTTTACATAGAATATGAAGAGGAGGAAGAAAAGAATCAAGAAACATCAAAAGAAGAGGATATACGTCAGGAAACCACCCCAGAGAAAGAAGAAATGAATCAGACCATATCTTGTAAAGCCTTGGCAAGAATTACCACTCCTCAAACTCTCAAGATAGAAGGACATATCAAGAAGAAAAAGGTGCAAGAAGTGAAAGATCACATTGAGAAAGAAGAAATGAATCCAACCATATCTTGTAATTCAATGGATGAAAGTACCACTCCTCAAACTATCAAGATAGAAGGACACATCAAGAAGAAAAATGTTCAAGAAGTGAAAGATCACATCGAGCATCAAGAAATGAATCCGACCATATCTTGTAAAGGACTGGAAGAAATTACCACTCCTCAAAAGATAGAAGGACATATCAAGAAGAAAAAGGTTCAAGTAGAGAAAGATCATATCGAGCATCAACAGCAAGTTCTCCAACTTTTAAAGGATAACGCGACTTCGGTGCAAAATCAAATGAAACAACGGGTAGATCAACATCGTAGTGAAAAATGTTTTGATGTGAGTGATTGGGTATTTTTACTGCTACATCTCAAGCAAGCTATTTATGAGAAGGAAATGTTGGCAATACTACATGCACTTAAAAAATGGCGACCTTACCGAATGGGAAGACGCTTCAAGGATGAGGATGTGGAAGCATTGTTTTGTGCTATTTATATTATCCAACCAAATTGGATAAACAAAGCAACGGATGAATGGAAGAAGAATGAAGAAGTATGGCCACTTATTCAAAAGTTGCAAAAGCTCCCAATTCAAGCAATATTGCCAGAAATTGAAGAGGAAGGAAAAATCATATTGGAACCTGAAGCAGTCATAGAAACAAGAACTCGACAGCTACGAAATCGATCAATTTCAGAGTATCTCATCAAGTGGAAGAACTTACCCGCTGAATATTCCACATGGGAGGACAAGAATTTTATATAGAAGCATCAAGAACTACTCAAGCGTTGAGGACAACGCTTTTTGAAGGAGAGGGGCATGTTAGGCCCCTATACTACTAGTGTAACCCCTTATTGTTATTAGTATAACCCACTTATTATATTGATGTACCCATGTAGTGCCCATATTGTTACTATTATGCCACATAGAAGCCCACCATTGTTATTGTTGTGCCCTACAATATTATTGTTATGTAGGCTTTGATTGTATTGGGACCACTTAGACTCCTATATATAGAAAGGAGGTATTTTCATTTGTATCATCCAAGAATTGTTCATTTATGTAATGTAAAGGAGGTTGCCCCCTCGAAGAGGCTGAATTCTAAGGCGTGGATCTCTCTTTTCTATCTTTTTGTGAGCTGGTTTCATAACAGGTCTACATTGGCTTAGCACTCGTCTCAACTAGGATAATGCTTTCAATTCTCTTTTGGGTTGTGTACAGTAAGCAACACCGACGCAGAGATGAATACTATAAGCAACATGCTGATGGTCAATTCAGGGCTAGAGACAACAACAAATCAATCAAGGCAAGAACAGATTACTCCATTTTTGTCTTGTTGATAGCCGCATATCTAATTACAAGAATCATCATCAATTTTATACGATATGTGTGAAGAGAATAGAGAAGCGCTGCACATGAAACTGATAGGAAGGAAGCAAGTATTAACACTCAAAAGTCCTTAGGGTCTGAGACAATCATTCCCATGACATAACCCAGCAAGCCCATGCATGATTGAAGAGAGTTTTGAACCCAAATTGAAACCACACATGGCAACAAAATCCACCACTAAATCCAAATGGACCAAAGCTTGATCAGGGAGGCAGATTTTTATTGAAGTTATAGTGAAAACTAGGAATGGAGATAGCCATAGATTGTTTTTCTTCTCTCTTTTTCTTCTTTTTTTCTTTATTGAATCAATTGAAGTGATGAAGTTTATTTTGTCTCCTATATTTTTTTTTAACAATTCTTTTTCTAATCCTCCAGATCACACAAAGTGCAGGAGGAGAGCATACTCAAGAATTATTATATTTTTTTTTTTTTTTTACTTAACAATCCTTTTTCTGATCCTCTAGATCACACAAAGTGCAAGAGGAGAGCATACTAAAGAATTATTAATTTTTTTTTCAGATGTAAGAAATAAGGTCTCCTAATTACACTTCCCCGGCAGCGGCGCCAAAATGTCTAGTCAATTTAACGTCTTAAATTGCTCTACATAAATTATCAATCCGGGTATCGTAAACTGATGAAGTGTGGTGCACTATATGTGCTTAGTTAACCTTTTTCTTACTTCGTTGTTTTATAGTTTATTTTGTTTATAGTAATGGTTTTATAAACAAATGAGTGATTTGTGTGTGTATGGTGGTTTCTAAATGAGTGAGTGTGTGTAACTGGTGGTTTCTAACTACCTTCTAAACTTGCAAAGAAAGAGCTTGAAAGAAATAACTTGAAATGAAACTGAAAGCAAAGCATAAAAACCACTTTCTAATGGCACTAGTCACTACTCATGCTGCTGCAATAAAAAGGTAAGAAAAACCACTTTAAAGACCAATTATAATGTTCATCTCTTCCTAACTCTCTGCTTCCAACATATAGTACTATGTGAAACACGATTAATAAGTAGTTAGATATAAGTCTAAAAAGTAATCAAGCTCTAAGATGACAAATTATAACACCACTTTGCCTTTCTCCAACATTCTGCTTCCAACATACATTGTAATGTGTAACAAGTGAAGTAAAAGTTAGTGATATAAGTCAAAAACTACTCAAAGCAAGCTGTGATTTATTAGTATTCTGATCTCTTAAAGATGAACAACTTATGATAAGGAGACCATCAATATGTTAGCATACAACTTGAGAAACTAAACTTAGAAATCAAGCTAGAAAAATAAAATAAAGGCAGCAACTTATGAATATGACAACTGAAAATACCATTAGAGATAAAGAAAATACAACAAAGACATCTGTACAAGGCAGGGGCCCCCTACCACCTATGAAATCAAAGCAAAATTAAACACACTTGCATAAATTAAAATTGCATGAATGAAAATCTAATCTACCTTACATTCTACAAAGCAATATTTACAAAATGAAATCTACTCTACTTACATCCTAATATGCTCCATGACATCTACTTCACATCTCCTTCCATGTTGAGAACATCAAAGCTTTATTCAATTTCTTCAAAAGTACAAAGTACAAAAGCTTTCAAAAGCCATGGGACTAACAAGCTAAAAGGACTAAGAAAATACTAAAGGAAAGACTAGCAAATGAAGGAGAAAGATCTCCTATTTATACAAAAAGATGAGAGCCATCTCATTAATGATAGTCCATGAATCTCTCCCTCTACCTCTAGAGTCCTAATCAAAATAGGAACTGATAAGACACATGTCTTTTTAGAGTTACAATACAATTAGGAGATGTGACACATATCCTCATGATCCCATGATTCTTTCCAACCAAATTCGAATTTGGCCTTAGAGTGCCACATAAGGGTCTTCTAGAAGCCTCCTTTCAACCTACACATGTCAACAATCTCAACCCATTTGTTAGGTATAAGCATATGCACATTATTTTCTAATGTTTAACCACAAATTCACTTAAAAGGCTTAGAAATAATAAAGATTGGAAAAACATAAAGGTGGCCCAATGATAATGAAAGTGGGATGAATGTGGTGACATAGTAGTGAAATGGAGGTGAAATGGAAGTGATATAATGGACATAATAGTGAAAGTATAATGCAAATGAATGACATTTTCAAGACTCAACAGTACCATTATCCAAAATTGACCAAAAACACCCTGTAACCATATGAACCTATACAACGTTCTAACTTCTAAACAACCTGAACATAGCAAGGAACATTGTTGAAGTGAAATGCATGCATCGACAAAAATGGTCCTAATACCTTAAAATTAGATCTCTGTACCATTAATATTTTTAAGTTTAAGAGTATAGATTCTAGAAGCTAGATATCTCGAAGTTAAAGAGTATAGAAGCTACCATAAATGTTTGCTGGAGTTTTATTTAGCCATAGTTGTTCCTAAAGTAAATCAAACCATGTTGTTGAAGTTGGGGTATTGATTGTTACGCTGGACTGTTGGAGTAATATCTGTAATGTTTGTGCTTCTGGGAAATACTCTTGATGCTGAGGCTTTTGAGTGTTTACTAAACTTCCTTGTAGTGATCTGAGGATGCACCAGTTTATCTTAGGTACACTCTATACTCAACAATCATATAAAGTGAGCGATTCATTTCCATTTAAATGGATTAGCAGGAAAGGGAAAGAGGGATTTTATGTGACATCAATGGCAACTGCTAGAAATCAATGGGGTATGGTTATGTCAAGGAATGCAGGGTTTTCAAATCAGGTGATCTTTTGTTCTGAGAAATTTAATAGCATTATTTTTATTCTTCACAGAAATTCAGGTTGCATTTGCCATGCTATTTGCTTTATAATCTGAATCTCTTTCCTAGTAATTTCTCATTAACTACTAGTTGCACCTGTTCAGTCTATTGAGCTTGAGCTTGATTAACGCTTCGAACATCTGCTTTTCCCAGCACTCATGTAAAGGTTTGATTTATACTACTAAATTTGATTCATCAAAGTCTTTTAGGTTACTATTTCCTCTAGAGAGTGGCCTGGACTGATAGGTCCCTGAGGAGTAATCTTGGGTGGCATTGAAGGCTCTTGATGGTGACAAAGAAGTCCTAATGGAACGAAATGGACCAGGAATGCATATTTGAGCAGCTTTCCTTTCCAACATTTTGCATTGTCAAATGTTCACCATCGGTAAAACTTTCTGATTTATCACATTTTCCTTTTCAGATCTAACAGCATGTTAAAAAGACATCAAAGAGACACTCACAATGAAAGAAGATGTTGTGTACCAAAATTTGATCTCTGATTGACACAATGGCATTTTTCTTTTCTGATTGATCAATAGGTATACAATAGTGAGTGTGTGAAAATGACCTGGGATAGATTTGGACAAAAATAACCTATTCGAAAAGTGGGAATTCCAACAAATATCATGATGAAGAGGAAACTCAACCTGATTGTACAAGTTCAAATGCAAAAATCTCCAGCAATATATTTGAATTGGTTAGTGAAGATGACACGGTAGGTCATCGACAGATTAATGGATCAAAATGTAAGAAGTCCAAATTCTCTTCTGAGCTGGACCAATCAGAATCTTCTAGTTCTGATGAGGAGTGAACAGCTCATGCCTGTGAAGAAACTGGATGATTGGGGGAGCAAGAGTGAACAGCTCATGCTCTATTGCTTCGTAGTATTCATTGGAGGTACCCAGATCAATGGATGGATAACGAGATGCTTCAATGGTTTCATAAAATCATGTATTGAGCTTGGACCCCACACCAACACAAGAGGATATAATTTTATACTTGATGCCTTCTTTTTCCTAGTCAATCCAATTCCGGGGTGATCCAGATTAATAAACCTCTTTTTTCCCTGAAAGAAGGCCCTTTTGACTGTTAGCAGCTCAAGACCCAACGATTCATCATATATTTAGGTTTTCCACATCTGTATCTATATTGAGATAGGGGAAGTATCCATTTCTGTATTTTTATATAAGGGAGGAGATGAAGCCGAAGGCCTCAGATCTAGATATGGATTGGAATATTTGCCTTCGGAAATGTGTCAATGTTGACCTGCCATATGAATGATAATATAATCTACATTATTCTCTATTATGCTATGTCTATGTGGCACCAATTGGGAGTCCATTCCAAGGATTATCTTTCCAAGAGCCATTTGACTAGTGTCCTTTATTATGCAATTATGGATGGGAGCCTCCTTAAGCAAAAACATACGCAGTTCATTTGAGGGCTCCCGAAGAGTGTGTTCCATATTATATAAAGTAGGAACCTGATTGAAACCAGGAGCCATTCCATTCCTTTTGATATGATCCCCACAAAATCTGAGTGAACGTTCCGATATTAGATGTCTGGTATTATGGAACCCCAAACATCTAATTGGGATTACCAGTAATCCACTTGTTGTGTGGTTGAGTGAGGACCGTAGAAGATGTCAAGAGTTTCTAGCATACCTCCTTTGTAATTGAATTCAATAAAAAACCAAGCAACCCATTTGTCCAGTGCTCAAGATACTGGCCCATTGTAATAGATACCTCAACGAGTTAAAACTCAATCCATATACCATTGAAGAGTTAGATCCAACATTTAGTATTGTAATGAGAATATATGAAAGACACCAATCTTATCTATGCATTCATAAGAAACATGTGATAAACACCTTTGGCAACTAGCCTTTAGTTGTTACTAGAGATGCATGAGAATATATGAAATACACCAACCTTATCTTATGCATTAATAAGCAACATTTGACAAACACATTTGGCATCTAGCCTTTAGTTTTTACTAGAGATGCATGAAGCATTATATAAACACAATGCAATCTTTTGGGAAGTCCATTCAAATGTGGAACATTATTATGGAAGCCAAGTCAAGCATTGATTTTAGACCTTGCATGCACATTTCATGGATTTTTGTAGTAGTGATATAAAAATGGACTAGGTCAGTTATATTATATATGTCAAAGATAGTTTAACTCGAAGTATGAAGTTGCCATTTAAGCTATAAACCTGACTAAATGGTCCAAACCTGAAACTGTGACCCTTCCTTGCAAATTGCATGTGCTACCAATTAATCATAGTTAAATGGTTTTAGATTCAATACGAGAGTAATCTTATGGAGGACCTATTGGGTTTGGAAAGTCACCATAGAACAAAGGCTAGTGGGTTAATCTCCTAAAACAAGGTGTTAACATAGTTTGCCGAGAGGTACATTTTGCATCAGGATAACCCCTAGACTGCTATCTTTTTATGAGGAAGCAAAAACATGGAAAATGTTTGGTTAGGTAGGAATACAACTTGTCAATTTGGTCTATCTTGAGTGATTAAAAGAGAAGGTTGTTAGGCTCTCCACCATTTCATGGATTGATATAGTGATGAGACAAAAGAGGCTCTCTCTTGAGACTTGACTAGGTGATTCATAACAGTTGTGGTGTTGGTGCCTTAACTTAGCCAGAAAATGCCAAAACTCTATTGATGCACAAAATTTATTACTGAATTTACCTCAGAGTATGCCATAGTCACTGAATATGACATGCATGGTTTTACCAAGGAGGCCCTAAACTTTTGAACAATGAAACTTTACACTAGTATCCTGGCAGTAGCTACATTGGTCTTATTAGCATTACACCACTTTTAATATAGGTCTTCACAATAGAGAATCACCATTACACTTTCTTGATTTGTGTTAAAAAGAAACATAACACGCAATAGATTTCTTTTGGCATGCAATGTTGTTGTTGGTAGTTTTCTTGTATTTGTGTCACATGTAAAGCTAACATGCGTTAAATTTCTTTCACCTTGCAATATTTTTATTGGAAACGTGCTTGTGTTTGGGCTAGAAACTATGCTAGATTTCTTTTTCTTTGCAATATTGTTGTTGTCAATTTGGTTGTTTATGATAAAAGGAAATCTAGCAAATGTTAGATTTCCTTCACCTTGGCAATGTTATTGGAAATGTTGTGCTTGTGTTTGGGCTAGAAGTTGTGCTAGATTTCTTTTGCTATGCAATATTGTTGTTTTCAATCTGGTTGTTTATTATAGAAGGAAATCTAACACGTGTTAGATTTCCTTCACCTTGGTAATGTGATTTTGTTTGTGTTAGAAGGAAATATAGCATGCACTAGATTTCTTCTGGGATGAAATGTTGTTTTTGGTAGTATGCTTGTATTTATGCTACATGTAAAGCTAACATGCGTTAAATTTATTTTACCTTGCGACGTTGTTATTGGAAATGTGATTGTGTTTTTGATAGAAGTTGTTGGATTTTGTTTTCCCTACAATGTTATTGTTGGCAATGTGCTTTTGTTTGTGCTAGAAGTAAATCAAGCGTATGCTAGATATCTTTCACATTGCAATGTTGTTTTTGGCAATGTGATTGTGTTTGTGCTAGAATAAACTCTAGAATGTGTAAGATTTATTTTACTTTGAAATGTTTTTGTGAGTAATATGCTTCTATTTACATTAGAAGGAAATTTAGCATGTAGTGGATTTCCTTTGCCTTAGAATATTCTTATTGACAATGTGCTTGTTTGTCATAGAAGGAGATCTAGCATGTGCTAGATTTATTTGACCACGTAATGTTGCTTCTAGCAATATGCTTATGTTTGTAGTAGAAGGAATGATATTGATTGTTAGCTTTCATTTGAGGAAACAATGTTTCATTACATACAATATTACTACCATACTATTTTAAATTTTGCATCTATATTACTTTTTTGTAAGTTGTGTGTTTTTGTGAAAATATAAAGTCGCACTTTACACAGTTCAACCTTTTAATTACAAGTTACGATTTAATTGTTGTTACAGAATTGATACAAGCTACAATGGAAAATATAATTTTGGCAAAAGGGGACTATGTTGATCTCCTTATTAATGATCAAGTCATTGTGCTAGGAAGGGTCGAATCTGCATAGTTTGGAACTTATTATGTTGGAGAAAGGGTTAATGCTGGTTATGTTACAATTTTGATAATTGATGTAACTCAACCAGATTTGATTGATGAGGATGTTAATGAAGGGGACATACATCCATGGAAGATCATGGATTTGAGACACAACATAGGTAAATCAAAATATTGAAGCATGTGTTATATATTATTGATAGCATAATAAATGTTTTTTTTTGAGTAAATACTAACCTTATTTACATTCGTTTATAGGTGCAAATGTTTCTTCCACATTTTCTATTGGAAACAAGGTAGATCTTTTGCAACATGGAGTGAAGGTGGGCGAGGGCTCCATATTCAATAAAGAGCTTGGGCATAAAGTGCATGGAAAGATGGTAAAGAAAGGATGCATAATGGTTAAAATCGAGAAGGTGTTAAAACATAATGATCCTCTACCACATCTAATAGGATTTGAGCATACAATTGGGGGTGCATTAGAATCTTATGAAATTTGGCCAGAATCAGATTTGGAGCCTCACTGTCATGATCATGCCACAAATATTCCCCAAGATAGGGTTAGATTCATATGTACAAAGGTTTCTCTTACACATGAATGCATGGGAACAAGCATGTGCGTTGCCAAAGGATTGCTAGTTAATGTCCACGAGCATGACATTGTTGAGGGTGAAACACTAGGTGAAATGGATTTTGGTGTTTTTCTAGAAGAGATAGATGGAAATTGTGAGATATGAAGAATTGGGGATATGTCTATACACTATTTGGTTAGATGGCCAATAAATAAGTTGGTGGACAACAAAGGTGTGATATTAAGGGTCAAGGAAAAGTTCAAGGAGCCATCCAAGGAAATGGTGATATGGGATGTTATAGAGGACACAAATCCCTTAAACAATTGGGATGGGTACTTTTGTAATGAAAAATATAGAAACTCAATTGATATGCATGTAACAAAGCCATATAAAAGGATTAAACGAGTTATGGCTACAAAAAAAATTGCAAAATGTCAAACAAAAATAGATGAAGAGAAAGAAATTCGAGTTTTGGCAGCAGATGTATGTTGTAGAAAAGATTGTCTTCAACATGTGGATAGGAAGGCCATTGCAGGTGCTAGAAGGGATATGAGACAAATAAATAAAAATGGTATTAGAGAATTTGTCTTGAATTCACTCATGTCAAACACAGTCATGTCAAAGGGCCATGGCCATGGCCTACCACATATTGCTAGAAATGTAAAGGACATGAGATTTAATGGGAATATTATTTGTAAGAAAGCATGGTATAAGATACGTAAAATTCCTCAAAGCACATTCTATAACTACCAACATTATTTCCAACATGGACAGATCAAAGCTATTCATGGTAACACCAACACATGCAAAGCAAGAGCTCACACAGTGGCAGCCATAGAAATATTGCACAAAATTGTAATGGATAATTCAGATTTTTCACCAAACCAAACACGTCAAGTTGAAGAAGATGGAACATCTGCTCCTTTAAGATTTCTTCCTTCGACTTACACACAAAATTCTTTGTTAAAAGAGATCAATGAGGCTCTTCAAAAGCTCAATTACCCATCAATATCACAGTCAATAATGAGCAAGATTTGGAATACTAAGTTTTGAGATGTGGCATTTTCAAAGAACACCAACTTCAGTAAATGCAGTGAATGTATTATGTTGAGAGCACAAATGAAGTCAGCAACTACAAAAGAGATGGAAGAAAAGGCACGAGGTAGGTTGAAGAAACATAACAAGATTGTTATGTGTGGAAGATATTGCTACTATGCCCATAGAATTATGTCAGAGCGGTTTCCAAAGGAGTATTTGAGCATTATCCATGATAAAATGGACAAAACAAAGACTTCAATCCCAAGGCTACATGTCAAATCTAAATCTATTGTAGGAACAAATTTAGGTTTGTCATTGACAGGTATGCTTACACATGGGCATAAGGCAGGAAGTTTTGGTCATTTTTCCTTACCATTTGTCCATATGGGATCACAATTTACTATTACATCCCTTTCAAAGTGCTTAAGGGACCTTGAAGACCCACAAATGGATATGTATGGCGATCTACTTTATGAAAGTGGAATTTCAAGAAACCCACTTACAAATGCATTACTTGACACCTCTATTTACTCAAAATGTCAAGGGTACAAGGATTATTTTATATCTCATGGAAGTTCAAAAAGTCAAAATGTTGATTTTAAACCTCTTCCTCCACATTTGTTGTTACATTTGGACAATGTAGCAAGTGATAATAAGAATCGCTATCTTTTCATGTTTCTATCTCTTTTAACTGCACTTGGTGTCTTCATCACTATTGAGGTTGGGTTCTTGCCTGTGGGGCACACCCATGAAGACATAGATGGAACCTATGGAAGAATGTCTTCCAACCTAAAAAGTAAAGATATTTATTCTTTACCTGAAATGATGGATACATATCTCACAATTGAAGAAAATTGAGTGTTTCCACCTACACTTATTGACAAGGTCTATGACTTCAAAAGTTTCCTTAATGGATACATCAAGGAGGGGAAAAATGCACTAGTTGGACATGTTAGTGTTCAATACTTCCAATTTATTGTACTCAATGATGTTCCAGTACTAAGGTACAAAGAATCAATTAGAGATATTGAGTGGTCAGAACCATTTGAGTTATGGAATATAGATGATGAAGGCCGACCTATAATTCCCATAGGGAAGCCATCTTTCTTAGCTTCCAAACAAAATGATGTCTATTTAAAAGAACTAAAGGAAGGGATAACATCATACATAAAAATGTGGAAAGACACTATTGGGAATGAGGATTCACCAATTGTTACAGAGGAATGGAAAAATGAAGTGGTGTATTGGGAAAAGTTCTTGTTACATTAGATGGAATCTATAGTGATCATAGAATAATAGATGGGAGTGATTCATCTTCTGAGGATTTCTGGCTCAAGACAAGGCACATTGTTGATGTTGATCATAATGCACTCCAAGTAATCTCAAGTATTATGGATGGAGATTTTGATAATGTGATAGATGAACCAATATATGTTGGACCCAAATGCAACAAGCCAAAACCAACTTTCAATCCGATGATTGATGTTGAGAAAGGAAAGATGTTGCTAGTTAGATTAGGAAACGAGGATGCAGGAGAGATGATTTGGATAGCAAAATCCATCTCAGATATCTTTAGGGATAATGAAAGTGAGAATCTTCATGTAAAGGTTGACTGGTGGAAGCCTATGTCAGGGAAATACAATGGAAAAATTTTAGAGCAATATTGGGTACCAAATCCTGATGACATAGAACTTGGCTCTATTCCAATTAATACCATAGTATAGGCATGGATGCCAAAGAAAGAACATTGCAAGAAGCCCAAGATAAATAAATATGGTGTAGAAGCCATTCTTGATCTACTTGAGCGAATATCTTAAGAGTAGGTTTATATGATTCGTGAATGTAATTTTTTTTGAAGGATCTATTAATATACATTCAGACACATTTTATCAAATATGCTCTTCATATTATTTTTGGAGGAGTTTTATATTATTTAATATTTCAATGTAATCATGTGTTATACAAATTACATGACAATGCCATAAAATATTTAAGTTTTCAAAGCTTTATTTGACCAACATGACTTCTCACCATATCAAATATGCATAATCAAATTTAATAATGCACTTAAAAACATCTTTTATACTTGGTCTATTAAAAAAACAATGGAGTACTTAATTAGTATTCTATTTAATATAAACCATTTAAACAATTAATGAATAAATTCTAAACACTTGATATAATGTTTGAGGTGAGTTTTCCTTATTATAATTGATATAAATCAAATCCACTATTTTGTTGCCCTCTAATTTATAAAAGAAATATTTTGATCATTGAACAACACAACTAGAATTATAAAATATTTCCTCTTATAGATTTTGAATTGGTGCCAACATTGTACTAGTATAATTAATTTGTACTCAACTTAGGAAAAGTAGTTAGTGTCAATTTAAAATGGTCAATAATAGTAAGAAAAACAATATTAGTATATTGTTAAATAACTTTATAGGTAAGTTTTTTTTTTTTTTTTTTGGCAAAATCTATTATTCACGAGTCAAATTTGATACATAAATATAAATGTTAATGATAATAGAAATAATGTAAGGAATCTAAGTTTTAGATGAATGTTAATATGTTCTTTTCAATATAATATGCTTAAACACTATAGGAATAAAAACTAAACATTTGTAATAAATATCTTAGTCAAAGTTCTCTCTTTCTTGTTGTATTTGAAAATAATCAAATTGTACTATTTTGTTACTATTTGATCATTAAAATGATTAGTAATTGAGACGAGAGGTTCATTTTACATCCCAATATGGGGGGGGAAATAAAAATTATGTTCTAAATAGAAAAGTAAAAAAAATGAATATTTTGTAAAGTAATTAAAAGTATATAAAATGTGTGAATTAGATGTTTAAATCTTATACTTTTCAAAAATATTTCAGCTAGAGATACAGAGAAATTATTTGAAGATTTATGTTAACTAATTTATGTCAATATCAACTTCATATATATCTATATATAAGAAAAAAGTTTTTTATGGTTAAAATTTTTATTTGGTCGTATATATACTCTATTTAGCATTCAAAAATACAGTTTCAACAATGAAAAATAACACATTGTATTTTTCACTAAAAGTATTTGCACGTGAAGAAATTTGATCCCTACATCTGCACTTAAAATGGATCTATGATGGTATATATTGGACACATTACTATGATCATTTGTCATTAAATAACTTTATACTTAATATATAACTTGCATATTAATCTATTATTCATTAAGTAAGCCTCAAGTTTTTAACATAAAAGTACAAATAATAAATAAAAATAAATTATGTTACTACTCGCATTCAACATTTAATTTGATCCTAAAAAAATATTTTCTTCTCAACTCTAAAATGGTACAAACTTCCTACAATAGTATGTAATGTTGATGGTGATAATGATGATTATCATCCACTAAGACCAAATATGGTATATAAGAAGGTAAAAAGATATTACTAAATGTTATTTCGAATTTTATTGTTATGCTCAAAAAACATTAAAAGAAGTGTTTCAAGATCATCATAAATTTTTTTAGTTAAACAATCAAGAAGGTTGGTAGCATGACAAATATTTTGAAATTTAATTCCAATATGAGTATAAACTGGATGATCTATGAGATTTTTTTAATTTTCAACCATATTATTAGTGTTGCAAAGGCGATAGACTTTTAAATTGTGCCAACACTTTCTTAGTAATAATTGTAGCTTAACACATACATGATATTTACTATATCTGATTATAATTAAATGGGTTAATTATAGTAACATACGCATCATTATTTTCATAAAATAACCTTTAAAAACTTATCTTTTAATATAAACCATAAAACCTATTAAAATAGATAATGTAAGGAATCCAAAATTAAGATGTGAAAGATTTGCTTTAGCAAGTTTATATAATTTTTTTTATAAAGTTTATCATGATAATTTTTACAGAAAAATGGTGAATATCTACATTAAAATTAGTGAGTTAAGTGACTTTCTAATTCCTCATTTTGAAAAAATTTAATCTAGTTAATGTTTTAAATAATAGTATATATTGGACACATTACTAAGATCATTTGTCGTTAAATAGCTTTATGATATATATTAATCTATTATTATTTAAGCAAGCCTCAATCTGCTACTGACATTCAACATTTAATTTGATCCTAATTTTTTTTTTCTTCTCAACTCTAAAATAGTGCAAACTTCCTACAATAGTATGTAATTATGATGGTGATAATGATGATTATCATCCACTAAGACCAAATAAGGTATATAAGAAGGTAAAAAGATATTACTAAAAGTTATTTTGAATTTTATTGTTATTCTCAAAATGCATTAAAAGAAGTGTTTCAAGATCGTCGTAATTTTGTTTAGTTAAACAATCAAGAAAGTTGGTAGCGTCACAAATATTTTGAAATTTAATTCCAATATGAGTATAAACTAGATGATGTATGAGAGGTTTTTTTAATCTTCAACCATATTACTAGTGTTGCAAAGGTGATAGACTTTTAAATTGTGCTAACACTCTTTTAGTAATAATCATAACTTAACGCATACATGATATGTACTATATCGGATTATAATTAAATGGATTAATAATAGTAACATACGCCATTATTTTCATAAAATAACCTTAACAAACTTATCTTTTAATATAAACCATAAAAAATATTAAAATAGTTAATGTAAGGAATCCAAATTAAGATGTGAAAGATTTGCTTTTGCAAGTTTATATAAATTTGTTTTATAAATTTTATCATGATAATTTTACACAAAAAATGGTGAATATCTACATTAAATTAGTGAACTAAGTGACTTTCTAATTCCTCATTTTGAAAAAACTTAATTTAGTTAAAGTTCTAAATAATGGTATATATTGGACACATCACTAAGATCATTTGTCATTAAATAACTTTATACTTAATATGTATCTTGCATATTAATCTATTATTCATTAAGTAAGCCTCAATCAACTTTTTTATTAACATAAAAGTACAAATAATAAAAATAAATTATGCTACTACTCACATTCAACATTTAATTTGATACTATTTTTTTTTCTCCTCAACTCTAAAATGGTGCAAACTTCCTACAATAGTATGTAATTATGATGGTGATAATGATGACTATCATCCATTAAGACCAAAAATGGGTAAAAAGATATTACTAAAAGTTATTTCGAATTTTATTGTTAATATGCTCAAAAAGTATTAAAAGAAGTGTTTCAAGACCATCATAATTTTGTTTAGTTAAACAATAAAAAAAGGTTGGCAGCGTCACAAATATTTTGAAATTTAATTCCAATATGAGTATAAACTGGATGATCTATGAGAGTTTTTAATCTTCAACCATATTATTAGTGTTGCAAAGGCGATAGACTTTTAAATTGTGCCAACACTTTCTTAGTAATAATTGTAGCTTAACACATACATGATATTTACTATATCCGATTATAATTAAATGGGTTAATTATAGTCAAATACACATCATTATTTTCATAAATAACCTTAAAAAACTTATCTTTTAATATAAACCATAAAAACTATTAAAATAGATAATGTAAGGAATCCAAGATTAAGATGTGAAAAATTTGCGTTAGCAAGTTTATATAATTTTTTTTATAAAGCTTATCATGATAATTTTTACACAAAAAATGGTGAATATCTACATTAAAATTAGTGAACTAAGTGACTTTCTAATTCCTCATTTTGAAAAAACTTAATTTAGTTAAAGTTCTAAATTCTAGATCCATTGAAAACTTCCAAATTTAATGAAATATGTGTTAAATGTTATATAAATTCGTAAGGCGAACTTAACAGCTAGTTTAGGAATTCGCAGATTGTAACCATTCTTTTTGGACATATAGTACTTTCATCTCGATGATGCTATAACTTTGTTATTGATTTTATTGAAGAAGATTGCGTTTAATTCATAATCGTATTCTGAATATCTAACGATGAGGAATTCTAGAGACTTTGGGCCATTGCTTCAATTGTGTTATAATTATTTCTATTTATTCTTCACTGTTTATTATTGTTAGTTTGCAAAGTTAATATCATTCATATTACTGTGAGGATTGATGATTCTAATTTGCGTTTGTTGTTCAGTCAAGATTCTAGATTTAGCTGTGTGATTATATATGTGTGATTCTCTTCATTGAATTGGTTATGTTAATTCCATATTGTTGGTCATTCTAAGGTAACACTATCATAGATTTCAAAGCTAGAGTGATTGCTTTCCATGAAATGTTTACACGGTTTTTTTTGTTCAATTATCATAGATTTCCTTCATGTTAAATGAGTTAGTTTCAATACCAATTAGATTGTAAGTGTGATTCTTTCCATTCGCATTATGATTCAGTTGCTTGCAGAATAGATTAAGTATCTTTGAAAGTGTGTTATGCATTCCTTTCAGAAGTGTTTGGATTGAATTTAGAGAAATAGACATTAGCAATTGAAACGATTCCAACATAAATTGACCTCTGAATTCACTGCATATATAGTGTTGACACTCTTGAAATAAAAAGACTTGCCCTGGGTTGATAATGAATGTAGGTATTAAGATTTCTTGTAATAAAACATCTTAGTGCACCAACATTTTGGCACCGTTGCCAGGGAGAGTGTTTCAAAGTGATTTCCTTTTATCTCATTGTAAGAGAATTGGGTTTTAAAAATGAGAGGTAAGAACCTACGTGACCAATAAGTAAATTTCTTGCTCATTAGCCCGCTTTTCAGCAAAAGCATAGAGTTTAAAAGATTTTTCGGCGAAAATCACATGAAATATCATTTGCTGAAAAAATGATATTTCATGTGATTTTCGCCGAAAAATCTTTTAAACTTGATATGGATCACAAAAGCCTAAACTCTATAAAGGCATAGAGGTTAAATAGGAATAGTTTTTTATGAATGACTAGGAATAAAAAGTTAGAAAAAAATCAAAACCCCCCACCTAAATCCACAAAACCCAAGGCATCGGTGAGCCTTGGGAGAACAACTTTTATAGACAAAATTGTAAGAAAAGCAGAGTCTCAAGCATCAGTAGGATTTCGGGCTGTCTTTGGAACAATCCTTATTGTAATCCCTAAGGATACCTCAAATGGCATACACTCATCTTACACTAGTCATTGGTTACACTAGTCCATTTTGAAGTCTTCTAGGAGGTTACCGATTTCCATTCTAGTTACGCCCCTAGATGTAATGATGCAAGGGGTGTAACAAGAATGGAAATCGATAACCTCCTGGAAGACATCAAAATGGACATCCTGGGCACCCTTACAACGCGATTGGACGTCTTGCAGGCTAAATAGAAACAAACCTTAGCATAAAAAAATTTGGCCATTTTCTGCCCACGCTGCTGGAAGAAGCACAACCAATGGGAGTGTCCATTAGACATGGTCCAAACATGCGCCATCTACACCAAGGATCAAACCACTGAACAATGTCCATCACTTCCTGGGTTGAAAGCAGTTTTCAAAGAAGTAGAAGAAGAGACAAAGCTGGTATACTCAATGAACCAGCGTCGACAGTGATAAGCCAAACCTACATGTATGTCACAAGACACATCCCTGTTCTTTCCTTCACCATTTCATCAGCAACAAAACCCTGGGGCAGCATGGTAAGGCTAGTCACCTTACTCGAATTGGAAATCCCAACCATTCCCTATGACACCTTGGCCAACTCAGTCCTTTCTGGGTAATGGCTGGCCAAATTCTCCTTTTACTCCTGTTTTGCAAGGTAATCCATATCCATCCCAATGGCCTGCCTCTACTTCTCAAAATCCAAACTAGTCTCCGAATTGGCAGCGACCTTTAGGGATATCCAATACACCTATGGGGATAGGTCCTCAACCTCAACCTGCATTATCAACCCCATATCCATTACAGCAAAATCCTCATCCTCTTCTACGTCCTCAATTGCCCTATCAACCGAATCTGAATCCCAATAATAGACCTATTCAGCTGGTGCAAATTGTCGAGAACTCAGACTATGAGATTGAACAAAAAGAATGTAATGAACTTAGATTGAGGTCAAAACATATCATCACCCCTAGGGAAAACATAGACTAGCCATCAATTGAGTTGGAAACCCCACCTTTACATATACCATCAACTGTAATTGACATAGAAATAAAACAAGGAGAAGATACAAATCAACATAAAGATCCTGAGAAACTCATAGTCACTTCTCCCCTGTTCCCTGAAAGGTTAACAATACCTAAAGCACTTGTTTATCCAGATTTTGATCTTGTAGGGGAACTAAAAAATCTTTTTATTAAAATTCCTCTCCTCCAGTCCATCCAAGATATTCTTATTTATGATAAAACAATTAAAGGGCTATGTGTAAAGAAGCCTGTGAGGAAGGAAAAAACTTCACCCACCATTCATGTTGTAGGGACCTTATCTAATTTACTCTTGGGAGGAGAAACTTCGGTAAAGTATGAAGATCCTGGGAATCCCATAGTTACAGTTCAAATATATGGTTGCTCCTTTCCAAACACACTAGTCAATCTGGGTGCATCCATTAACATCTTAACAACAGAAACCTGTCAGACACTCGGTATTACAGCTCTGGAACCAACCACCACCCTGCTAGAACTTGTTGATCGTTTGGTGGTAAGGCCAGAGGGAACTTTACAAGATATTACAATTTCTATTGATTCATGGGAGTATCCAATAGATTTTCTTGTTATAAACCCAAAGAGTCGATTGGATGGGCACCCTCTGATTTTGGGTCGACCTTGGCTGGCAACAACCGATGCTTACATAGGCTGTCGAGAGGGCAACATGACTATTGCTAAAGGGGATGCTGTAAAAAATCTTGTTTTATATCCTCCTGCCAAACCAAGTCTGCCCATTGTAAAAATATGTAAACAACCACCCACATACCTGGAAGAAAGCATTCGTTCACCACTTACAGTAGCAGAGGCACTTGAATTCAAGGATCAGACTGAAGATGATGTTATCAACAACTTTATCAATCAGCCAACTAATGTGAACAATGTCAAATGTCAAATGTTAAAATCAATTCTTGATAATGAAGCCTTGGAAGACCCTTTGAAAGATATTGATGATCAACATATCCAGACAACTGTTGTTCATAACAGCAAGCCTGTTGAAATCGAACCAGGCAAGGTTTTAAACATTAATGATATCCTAGACAACGACAAAAAAAAAACTCATTTAGGTCCTACAAAAATATAAAGGGGATTTTTCCTGGGACTATCCTGACATGAAGGGCATATACCCACAGTTATGTACGCATCATATCTACACCGAAAAGGATGCTCGTCCTATCCAGCAGCCTCAATAGAGATTGAATCCGCATCTCAAGGACATTGTAAAAGAAGAGCTACAGAAGCTGTTGGACGTGAATTTCATTTATCCCATTTCGGATAGCAAATGGGTCTCTCCATTGGTAGTTGTCCCTAAGAAAAATGGGAAGTGACGTATCTGTGTGGACTATCAGGAATTGAAAAATGCAACACAGAAAGATCACTTCCCTCTTCCATTTATTGATCAAGTCCTTGATACTCTAGTAGGGAAGTAGTTCTTTCCCTTTCTAGACGACTTCAGCGGCTAAAATTAGATTCAAATCGCCCTTGAAGACCAAGACAAAACAACCTTCACCTTTCTCTGGGGTACATTCACTTACAGAGTATTTCCATTTGGATTATGCAATTCCCCAGCTATGTTTCAAAGAGCCATACTTAGCATTTTTACTAACCTGATAGATGAAGGGCTTGAAGTTTATATGGATGACATTACCCCTTATGGGGATGACTTTGATCAAGTGCTACAAACATTAGAGAGGGTTTTGGAACGATGCATCACTACCAGGTTGTGTTTAAGCAATGTCAAGTGTCACATGATGATGACATAAGGCATAATCCTGGGACATTATATTTCTGCAGCAAGGATACAGGTAGATCCAACAAACATACAGGTAATTACTTTACTACCTACACCCTATACTCAGATGGAAGTACGTAGCTTCCTTGGATATGCAGACTATTATCGCAAGGTTTATAAAAAAAGTTCACAAATTGTTGTGCCTTTATGTGCTTTAACTAGAAAAGTTGACTTTAAATGGTCTGACAAATGTGACACAAATTTTACAAATTTAAAGAAACTAGTTTCGATGGCACCAGTATTACGTGGACCTAACTGGGAGTTTCCATTTCATGTCTCCACAGACGCATCAGATGCAGCAATAGGCGATTTCCTCGACCAAAAGGAGGACAGAGAAACTTATGCTATATATTATATCAGCAAAAATCTTATTGTTGCTGAACATAATTATACAGTAACAGAAAATGAATTCTTAGTTGTCATTTATGACATAAACAAATTTAGACATTATATAATTGGATACCAAGTTTTTTTGTATATTGATCATTCCATCATTAGGTACTTTGCTAACAAACCTATTAGAAATGGTCGAGTGACTCGTTGGTTGTTTCTTTTGCAGGAATTCGATATCACCATCAAAGATTGTCTGGGGAAGGAAAACCCAGTCGCTAATTTTCTGTCTCGGGTTCCAAAGATAAATGATCCATTGGCAGTGGAAGACCATTTTCCAGATGAACATTTATTTTTCGTAGCAGTCAAAACGCCATGGTATGCAGATGTAGAAAACTATCTAGCAGTAGGAAAGTTTCCTAGGCACTTGACAGCAAGGGAAAGAAAACAGATTGTCCAGCGCAGCGCCCGATTTTCTTGGATTGGCGGATACCTTTTTCACACAGGGTCTGATATGTGTATATGCAGATGCATTCATGAGGATGAGATTTATGACATCCTGAAGGCTTGCCATGATGATCCCTATGGAGGACACTTCGTAGATCGTAGGACAGGGCATAAGGTACTACATATGGGCTATTATTGGCCCACTATTTTTAAAGACGCTAAGAAATATTCCCAACCCTGTGATAGCTTCCAAAGGATGGGTCGACCTGGTCAATCTGATGAAATGCCACTACAGCCCCAACTGGTAATAAAAACCCTTTGAATGATGGGCATTTCATTTTGTTGGCCCATTTCTTCTGCCATCAGACGAAAAGGCCTATATACTGGTTGCCACAGATTATGTAAGAAAGTGGGTAGAAACAGTAGATTTGCCAAGAGTTACAGAAGAAGTTGTAATTAATTTGATTTTTGGGTTATTTGTGCAGTATGGTTTATCTCAGGAAGTGATAATGGATGGAGGAGGGAACTTTGTAAGACACAATATTACAGCAACTCTAAGGAACCACCACATTACATATAAAGTCACTTCCTCGTATCACCCGCAGGTGAACAGGCAGTTTGAAAGCACCAATAAGGTCATCAAAGCAATTCTTACCAAGACAGTCTCAACACATCGGTGGGACTGGGATGCTAGAGTACCAAAGGCCTTGTGGGCCTATTGCACAACTTGGCGAAATACTTTTGGATATTCTTCGTACCAACTTGTATTTGGCAAAGAACCTATCATTCCTATTGAATTTGAAATAAAGACTCTAAGAACAGCTCAGGAAGTGGGATTGGATCTAACAGAAGCCCAAACCAAGTGACTTCAACAAATAAACGAATTGGACGAGGCTCGACTACTTGCTCTACAATGCACCGTAATTATTCAGCAAAAGGAGTGAAGTGGCACGACAGTCTTATTAAAAAGAAGACGTTTCAAAAAGGAGATTGGGAACTTCTCTATGACTTTAGATTCCAAGACTTTCCGGTCAAGTCATAGATAAGGTGGCTTGGGGTTTTAATGAAATTCAAGAAGTACATAATGATGGTACTCTCACTTTGACTACCATTGACGGGTCTAGCCATTCTTTCAAGGTGAGTGCGTCTTTATCACAAACCACTCACCAAGGAGTCTTTTTGTCAACAGGTATGTGATGACCCCACTATGCAAATTTTAGCTACAGGGAATAATGACCCGACAACTTTTCTCTCGTGAAATTGTATTTTTCTTTAGTTGTAAATAATGTATATATTACTTTACAGTTGATTCCAATCTAGTTAGGAATCACCATGTAAATATGAGGATTTCTCTTGTCTTTGGGTGTGTTTAGTAAGTGTTGTTCAATCGATTGAACAATTGTGGTTCAACACTTATTTTTGTGTGTATGTTGTTGTTCAATCAATTGAACGATTGTTGTTCAATCAATTGAATGACACTTGTCTTTGTGTGAATGTTGTTGTTCAATCGATTGAACAATTTTTGTTCAATCAATTGAACAACACTTATCTTTGTGTGTATGTTTCTATTCAATTGATTGAACGATTGTTGTTCAATCAATTGAACAACACCTGTTTTTGTGCATACATTGTTGTTCAAACGTTTGAACGATTTTTGTTCAATCAATTGAACATCACTTATTTTTGTGTTTGTTCTATTGTTCAATCGATTGAATGATCGTTGTTCAATCAATTGAACACTTTTTTGTGTTTTGTTGTTCAATCATTTGAACGATTTCTATTCAATCAATTGAACAACACTTTTTTTGCTTTGCTTTTCAATCGTTTTAACGATTTTTGTTCAATCAATTGAACAACACTTTGCATGTTTTACTGTTCAATCGTTTGAACGATTGCTATTCAATCAATTGAACAACACCTTTTGTGTTTTGATGTTCAATCGTTTGAACGATTGTTGTTCAATCAATTGAACAACACTTACTATTGTGTGTTTTTTTGTTCAATCAATTGAATGATTGTTCAATCAATTGAATGATTGTTCAATTGATTGAACGATTGTTGTTTAATCGATTGAACGAGTATTGTTCAATCAATTGAATAACAATTTTGCATGTTTTGTTGTTCAATCAATTGAGCGATTGATGTTCAATAAATTGAATGTCACTTTCTGTATTTTGTTGTTCAATCAATTGAACATCACCTTTTTTGTGTTTCGCTGTTCAATCGTTTGAACGATTTCTGGTCAATTAATTGAACAACACCTTTCTTGTGTTTTGTTGTTCAATCGATTGAATGATCATTGTTCAATCAATTGAACACGTTTTTTGTGTGTTTTTGTTCATTCAATTGAACAACACTAATTTGTTTGTGTGTATTTTTCTGTTCAATCGCCTGAACGATTACTGTTAAATTATTTGAACGATTGTTGTTCAATCAACTGAACATCACTTTTTGTGTGTTTTGTTGTTCAATTGATTGAATTATTGTTGTTCAATCAATTGAACAACACTAATTCCTTTTTTGAGTGTATGATGTTCAATAAATTGAACGATTGTTGTTTAATCAATTGAACAACACTAATTCTTTTTTTTAGTGTCTATTTAATCGATTGAACGATTGTTGTTCAATTAATTGAACAACCCCGATTTTGCTTTTTTGTGTGTATTTATGGTTCAATTGGTAGAATGAATAACTGTGATTTATTTTTGTTGTTTTATCGTCGATCGTTCTTTTTGCCATTTTCTTTCTCTTTTATGTTTTTAATAAAAACCATTTGGTTGGATATGTGCCTAAGATAAAGAAAAATAGTAATGTTAATACCATTATGACCTATGAAACCTTTTGATGGTCATCTTTATTCAAAAGCTGACATGGTGCATCTCTATAATGACTGGTTGAATATCTTCTCTTTGGACACATCATAAAATGATTTGTCATTCTAATACCATGTTGGTTTATCTTTTACACTTTCAAATGGATAAATCCCTTTTATATGATGATATGGGGGTAAAAGAATAACTTTCATTGACATTTTTTTACTTCTTACGCCATCCTTGACTCTTAAGGAGTAAATGAGCCTCCCTCTTTTTACGATAAAAGCATCAAAATATGAAAATACAACAAATATTGTTTTAAAGAGGATAGGGGGTCTCATCATGAGCCAGCCTACCATGACCATAAGGATGTAACAAGTGGCATTCCATTATGGCCACCACACCAAGGTAATGACCTTCTTGATAATTAAAACTTTCATAAGGACAGGGGTTCTCATCACGTGCCAGCTTGATCACTTTGTTATATCCTGGTGAATGGCACTATGATTACCTGGTTACCATCTCAGCATAGTGGTCTCTTTATAGTAAACAAAAAGAGAGAGTCATCTAAATATTAAAAGGACGACTCTGGTTCATTTGTGGGATTACAAAGCAACCCTGTCAAGGCTATGGACGCCTGTTGGTAGCAGTGGCTCTGCTTGTGGTATTGAAGAACTATGTGACACTGCCAAATGCTCTCTATTATATTACCACCTATGGATTCGTTTCTAAAGGAAAATTTCCCATTTGAACAGCATTCCTAAAATCCAACATGCATGGTAACTTATATATTATATCCATTATATCATATTTTTCCAATCACTTTACTGCCAGTCATTAATATTTATCGTTAGTCGTGCATTTTCCACCTAAGGTAAAAATCTATTAACATAATTGTATAAATCTCTATTTTATTTTACGGGATTTCAAATCTTTTAATGTGTACTGCTTTGATTGTTGTTGTCGTATATTACGCCACTTTTATTGATTGGTTGCCTGCATTTATGATTTATCGATGCTTTATCCTCTATTTCCCATAGTTGGTGGGCGTGGACGCCCTTTTCTGATTGGAGTGGGGATGGTCTGTGTATGAATAACATGTGTGACAATTTATGGATAGTTGTGTGATGATTATTAAAATGATTTCCGATCAAAGGACTGCATGATGATTCCTTGTGTGTAATAATTATCAAACCATTTCCAATTGGAGGAAATAAAGGAGCCATTATGGATAACACATGAATTTATTATGATCCTACGCCAAATATTGTTGGTGAGACAAATAACTTAATTGGTTGTGATATTAATTCTCAAAACAACGTCATTTTCCTGTCAATATCTTTAATGTTCTCTGTTGTTCCAAACTGTGAAAGTGTGAGAGAAGTGCAGGCAAGTGAATCATTCATAGAAAAACAATAGCCATGGGAGGGAAAGCCATTCGAAATGAACCCACAGTGCTCAAGGTATCATACCAGGCTCGTGTGATTCTTGAGAGCGCCAGATGGCTACAATATTTAACCAGATTACAAGGATTTCATGAGGAGATGACATTTGAATTTCTGCAAAATTTGTAGAATGGCCAGACCATGGTGAGAGGAAGGAACATAATGGTCTCTGAAGTAATCATAGCTGAAATCACTGGACTTCCAGTAGAAGGAACAATATGGATAGAAAAACATGTTCTTCTATAGGAAGCAGTTACAATATTTCAGGACCCAGACAGGAAATTGGTGTGAAAAGGAAAAGGGATTCACCCTACAACTTTGAGACAACAATGACAAGAATTGGCAGCCATTGTGCATAGGTACATCATGTGCAACAAATGACAGGACGTGGTAAAACCTCGCCAACTTAATATATTAGCTATTTTGAAACAGAAAATTACAGTTAACTTGCCATTTTATTTAAATTCTGTATTGCATGATGTTGCTCATCGGGTTAGAAAGGAAAATGACCCACATACAGTCATCATCCATCACAGGCTGATCAAATTAATCATCGTTCGTGGACTGGCCCAGCAATAACTAACCTGGGATAACCCTGTGAATCCTAATTTTCCCCACCTATAGAAAATCCAAAAATTGAATAGCAAGGGCCAAGAGTGACAGGTCCAAAAAGGAGACAAAAAAATAAGAATCCCTCTTTGGCCTCGAGCCCAGCAAAATGAAGACACTCTACGAGGATAATGTCACAGTGACACAACCCCATTCAAATAGACGAGGCAAGGCCATCTCACATACCCCCTCCAAGTCCACAAGATGTCTCTCTGCAAGACTATGAGGAAGAGGTTGCTTGTGTACTGGAGAATATGGGGATATTTGGTGAAGGAAGGGAGCAATCTGGGAATTCTGAAGGGAAAAATTATGCCCCCAACCAGTCTGCCCCTACTAGCAGTCCTAGTCATGATGAAACCCTATCATTTACTGATAATGTGGAAGAATAGAGGGAACCAGTTCCTTCTATGGAGGATCCCCTTGAAGCAGAAGTGCATGCAGAGGAAACCATTAGGGAAGGAAATCAAGAAGAAGCTACTAGTCCACTGGAACCCCCAGCTAAGGAAAACCCTACAAAAGAAACCCTAGAAGGTGAAAATCAACTAGGTAGCAACATTTTTATGAAGTCCTAAGAGGACGAGGCCCGTCTTGAAGTAGAGCCTGAAAACGATAATTGCTCAAGGGACATCATTCCTTTGGGGTCTCCTGAGAGGGAAGCTCATGGAGATAGAGACCTGGAAGGTGAAAATCCATCAGGAGACACAGTCCCATTAGAACTCCATCCTGATGTTGACACAATTCCACCTGAAGTAAATACAGTCGTGCAACCGCCGGTCAGAATCCTCACAAAAAATAAAACATACAAGGACAGAATTAGGAAGACACCTAAGAAATATAGGAGGCAAAAGAAAAAAATTAAGCAGCTAAGACAATGGTTGAAGGAAGCAGTCAGGGTTAGGAAGTGAAATAAGAATTGGAGACCACAGGGACATAAACTGAACATTTCTCTGGGGAATATGTTGAAACCCAGAGTGAGACCATTTTGTTTTATTCAAAATAAACCCAAACAGATCCATGTCTTTTAGAAGACAGTGAAATGCAGACAGAAGATCCTTGTGTTTTCCCACAGGAAACCCAAACGGACTTCCCTACTATTGATGTTGTCGTTCAAACTGATACTGAAGAAAACACCCAAGATGATTGTTGCATGATTCGAAAAGTGGATGAGGTTTCTGTTAATTGATCTAATGGAAACATAGGACGATGAGTTCTAGACAGAAGAGACGCCTGCCTACATTCCCCTGGTAAGGGAAGTGGTCATTAGGAAATTGCATAATGAACTAGTCAAGACTCAACAGGAATTGACTCGGCATAAAGAGGAAGTAGTGCCCCTGTGAGTACACCAAGAGTTACGAAAGAAATTTGAGGCACTCACGGTCACAGAGGATGAGACTTTCGCTAATTACAAGGATGAACAGAAGAAAGTCAAAAAAGCACAGGTCAAGTTGCAGAAAGCTAAAGAGAAATTGGAGATTGTTTGCTCTCTTTATTCAGATGCCTTGTCATGTCGAGCTCCTGCCACCAACTATGCATTGTTCCTACTAGAAATATACCTCTTATTGAAGATCAAAGCTATTAAAGATGGCAAGTCAGTGGAAATTAAGACCACCCCATATTTTGTCAAGTGTTTCAAGGAACAAAATGAATAGGTACAACGCCTCCTGCGTGAATTGTACATGCATAATTTATTTTTAGAGGATGATTTAGATAAAAATCTTGGCCCCTTCATAGGGGATATCCAATTCCAAGCCTTTCTTTCATTTGCCACTAACCCGATCAAATGGGCTAAATCCCATAATACTTTTAGAAAGCGAGAATATGCCATAGACTTATGGGTTAGGGGAGAGCCTACAAAACCCCTGCACCTCTTTGTCCAACACAAACAATTCATGAAACCAATAGGTGTTGTGGGCCAATTAGGACTGCTACACACAGACATTATATAGGAAGGGAAGGAGTACTTCTGGGAAATCAAAGAAGAAGCTTTATCCATAGCCAAACGGAGATGGGAAGCCTCCAACAATAATATCAGGAACAAAGAGCCATTTGGATTCAGGAATTTCAAATCTTCCTCCACTCACTTGCAAAAATACAGCAACATGGCCTTGAGCATGGGACCTGAGTGGATAGGGTGTCGATATAGAAGTCCAATTATCTGGTATCCCCCAGATGGGTACCACAGTGATTATAACTTGATAGATCAACAAGTGAACCAGGCTTTTGCAATGCTCAAAAGAAAAATGGTTTCAGGCTGTATAAGGAGGAAGTATATCTAGCCTATTCCTTAAATCAACTACACCTTAACCATCTGATTGTGTGAGGACATGCAATAAGGTAAGCAGGGCATTATGTTGGGCCAAGGAAAAGGTATATTTTCTCCTCATAAATAGCCTAATTAAGCATTTGTCTTCACATGTTTATCTTTGTTTTATGGATAAAAATAGAGGAAAAAATAGCAGAAGCTGGGTAAAATCGATTAGTAACAAATTAGATAAATCTGGATATAGAAAACTGACTTTCACTATCTTTATATGCAGGGACGTGGATTGGACGATTACTGCTCAATCGACAGGACAACAACAGCTAGTAAAGGAAAAGATACAACGTCCTAAGCATGGAAGAAAGCAGAAGACCAGGAGGACCGATGCTATTTTATGATGAAATCAGATCAAGTGTTGTGAAATCCTTAGGATCCCCTGATCCTGAGGATTCACTTTTATCTATTTACTTTTCCAAATGTTATATAAAGTCGTAAGGCGAACTGAACAACTAGTTTAGGAATTCACATATTGTAACTATTCTTTTTGGACATATAATACTTTCATCATGGTGATGTTGTAACTCTGTTATTTATTTTAATGAAGAAGACTACATTTAATTCATAATCATATTCTGAATATCTAACAGCGGGGACTTCTGGAGACTTTGGGCCTAGTCAATAGAAGATCTACTGCTTCAATTGTGTTATAATTATTTATGTTTATTCTTCACTGTTTATTATTGTTAGTTTGCAAAGTTAGTATCATTCTGATTACTGTGAGGATTGATGATTTTGATTTGCGTTTGTTGTGCAATCAAGATTCTAGATTTAGCTATGTGATTATATATGCGTGATGCTCTTCATTGAATTGGTTATGTTAATTCGATATTGTTGTTCATTCTAAGGTAATGCTATCATAGATTTCAAAGCTGGAGTGATTTCTTTCCATGAGATGTTTACACGGTTATTTGTTGTTCAATTATCGTAGCTTTCCTTCATGTTAAATGAGTTAGTTTCAATACTAGTTAGATTGTCAAGTGTGATTATTTCTATTCACATCATGATTCAGTTGCTTGCAGAATAAATTAAGTAGATTTGAAAGTGTGCTATGAATTCCTTTAAGAAGTGTTTGGATTGAATTTAGGGCAATAGACATTAGCAATTGCAATGATTCCAACATAAATTGACCTTTGAATTCACTGCATATATAGTGCTCACACTCTTGAAATAAAAAGACTTACCCTAGGTTGATAATGAATGTAGGTATTAAGAGTGCTTGTAATAAGACCTCTTAGTGCACCAACAGCTACATCATTGGTTCTTGACCATGTTAAGTCCTATCTCTACAACGAGAGCCCTGCAAAGGTAGTTACGCCTTGAATTTCTCTCTATTGGATTCCAACACAAGGTTACGTGATGTTATTGGATTTATGTGTGAAAATATAGCGAGATGCGACCATGGTGCCCTTCTAGGAATATTTTCATAGCTTTTCTTTCCCTATTCCATAATTTCTACAGAGGAATAATTTGTTTCCACCCCACTCTGCCCTATTTTACTTGTCACCACAGGATGTCAACCTTGCACAATCTCCTTAAACTCCAATGCCATTTCCTTTGAGAACAGGTCTTCTACAAGTACTGTAGATGAAGGATAGTTTTGTTTCTTCCACGTTGCTTCTTGGTAACGCCCCGACACAACAAACATACCTCTAGCTAGCAAGCTCATTAAGCAAACCAGGCCGCCCAATCTGCCATGCAAGGAACCCGATGATATAATCACATAAAGATAGTACTGATGCTTCGTTCTCAGCCACCTAAATACAACACTAGCTACCTGGGAGACTGCTCTCAAAAGACAAATCCAATACCATTCATCGGTCAACTTTTAGGAAAATAGAAAATCATTGTAACAAATTGAAAAACATTGTAATATACTAATATCAAACTGTAATATTGTAACAATTTTTATTTTTAGAAACAATGCCAAGCTTAAATAGTCATAATCTGTTTTTCTGTTCTCCAACATCCATCATCCCAATATTATAACTTCCAACTAAAAAATTGGATGCTCCCCCTCTCTAATCATCTAGCTTGAATATCCATTTCCTGTTTTGGCTAGAGCATGGGAAAATGACATTGCTTTCCCCTTGGATTTCGTCATAGTCTTCAAGATGGGCAACTGCAGTTTTATGTATAACTTCTTGGAAATATCTTCTTTACATCTTTCAAATAAATACTGGAAAACATAACCTTGGCTAACATCCACACAATGATTCCATCTTTAGTCCACCTCATTTTTAAACTGGAGCTTATCTTAATTGTTATTATTATCAAATTTTTCCTTGGGATATCTATACTGTAGGTTATCCTGCATATAGGTTCTTTACTATTATACAAACTTACAAGTTACATGTTAGAACATTTGGTTTCTAATACAATTTAAAATCTATTAGTAACTGTCTCTTTGTCTCTTTTACTCAGAGACAACGTCTTTCACTACAAGCACATTAGAATACTAATTTTCTTCTTATAGAGTTTAGAATACTACATCATGTGACCAGAAATGTTTAGCAACCATAAAGCTTACGTATTTGCTTTAGAGGCATCTCAATGCAATAAATCATCATCCTTACACTCTATAGTTCCATGGGAATGATGTGCACATTTCTACTACTGTAGCATGTCTTTCATATAGACTCCTAGACTCCTTTTACTATACACAAACTTAAAAGTTACACATTAGAATAATTTCTACTACAATTTAAAAAATGATATTAACCATGTCTCTTTTACTTTAGAAACAAAATTAACATTATAATATACTACCTCATTAACCAGTATTAACCACTACCTCAGTGTATTGCACTTGCAGAAAAGGAATCCCTAAAATGAAGAAAGCAAGTGGGCAAAATTGTATTTGGTTTTTTGACACACCTAGAACTGAGCAAACATGAACCTCAACAATAATGTTCCTTGTTTCGGTCCCCTCTACCTTCTTTTGTTTTTTGTTTGCTTCTATCTTCTTTACCAGCTGGTATCTTAGGCCACCTTAGGAAGACACTCTCAGTAATACACAAAAAATAGAAAAATAACTACAAGCAGAGAACTTTAAAGAAGTAGCATGTCCAATAACATGTACTACATGCAGAGGAGTAAGTACTACACATGGAGGAGTAGGATTGTCGTAAAGTAACATGTGCCATTGATGGCATCTGGAATTAGGGCTAAAAAAATCCTTGGATATAAATAAGTTATCACTACATAAAAAAAATTGGATATAAATAAGTTGTCACTACATAAAAAAAAAAAAAATTGGATATAAATAAGTTGTCACAACGTACAACATTTCTGAACTTTGGATAAATATAACTTAGTCACAATATTTCACATTGTGATGAGTGAAGGCTCGAATATGAGATTGATTTCCTTCCACCAAGAAACTTTGGTTAAAATTTGGATGAATAAATATCGCCATCATAAAACTTTGGTTAAACAATGATAAATCCAAAAAACAATCAGTCAACGACTCAATTAATTGTGAATCAACAATCTACCAATCGATATAGTCCTGCTGAAGGCAGGGACTAATAAGCTATATGGCCGTCCAAATGTAGTCGTGCAAATTTATAATTTAATGTAGCTGAAACTATAAAATAAGCAATATATAACCGTCCAAACATACTCATGCAAAGCAAATTATTTTTTGCAAGATTGTTTCACCTTGTTTTGGGTGCATGCAAGTAGATTTCGTGATAGAAGCATAAGAGAAAGAGCCATATATAATATCTTTAGAGGCTTTGCTTTGTTATGTTAACATGGGTAAGTGTTGTATTATCAATGTTATAGGTTTAAAAGAAACATAATTAGACATCTTTCAATTGAAAATGATAGATCATTCAATTTTATGGTCTAATTATTATAATCTAAGATATGAAACACACATAACACTGCGATATAACAATGTAACAATACAATATAAAATTAAGACTGTTATATGTAAGGTAACAATGTGATATAAAATTGAGATTGGTGTATGTTATAATATTAGTAATTATGTCGATAGGACTTCTCTATATTGGAATTGGGCATGAGGAATTTCAAAATTTTAAATAATAAATGGCCAAGATTTGATAATGTGTGAATATTCTTGATTCTATACATGATTCATTGGACAAAATGGAAGGTTCATGAATCATTTTTTAGTTTCTTTGATTTGCTTATGTCTTTAATTTATTAAAAAATAATTCATGAAACGTGGTTGGCCTTATAATTTATTCAGAAATGATTTACGAAAAGTGGTATTCAAAATTCATTTGGTGTTTTGGCGATTGAGTGTGCTACTTACCTGTGTTTCAATTACCATGATACTTGGGTTTGATCCAACTCGCTTCTTTCATCATTATATCTACATAGTTTTAGGTTTTCATTTTAATTCCAATCCCATTTTTCAAATTTAGGTTATCTTTTCAGGTTTTTGAGCCCAACCTTCCACAATGTTCTTCAATTTTGTCTTTTTTTCCTGTTCCAGTAGAATCTCCCTTTCATTTTTAATGTTATCTTCAATTTTAATTAGTTTTGTTGATTATCTTCTATTTACAAATGCAGATCCATTTTTGTTGGTTCTACCTTGAAAATAAAACTCTTTTGGTTTATGTTCAAGTAGTGGTTTGAAGAATATCCAAAGTTCATTTCAAATATGTTCTACATTACCAGAGAATCATATGCAAAAATCTATGTTCCAACTCTCGTGTTAGAAGTGGTTAAGGGTACAAAAATATGGTTTCCATTCAAAATAATATTTGATACACATTTCTAATATATGAAGCATTGAATCACCTATTTGATCTTCTATGATTATGTTACATCACAGGAATTGAAGCTAAGGTAAAACCTAATTTTAATTTTAAGGTAAATTGATTTCAATTATTTAGCATTGAAATTTCTTACGATCCTGTAGTTTGAATATGTTCTATAAAGTTCAATCTAATTTGGCTTTTACTGATGCTCAATTTTCAAGGTTACGTAGAAGGAAATGGGGTTGCAGGCCCAAAATTTGATGGCAATGCACTTGTACTATTTTCTCATTGAATGAGGCTTATATCAGATGATCAATATCAAGTAATTTCTCTGCTCATAATTTATTTTATAAAAGAGGAATTTATATAACATAAGATGACCAATATCAAGTAATTTCTCTTCTCTTAATTTCTTTTATAAAAGAGGAATGTATACAACATAAGTTTATCCATAAATGTTTTAATGTTTATAATAATTATCTTTATGTTATAGTTTTAATAATTTTATAATTATTATTAAACAATAAAATTATAGTTTTAAATTTTAATAATAATTATAAAACTATTAAAACTATCGTTTTAATGTTTAATAATAATTATAAAACTATTGGCTCGAAATAAAGGATTTTTTCTCTGGCAATTTTGGTCGTAGTCTCTAGCTTGAACTGATTCTAATAAGCTTCCCCAATGGACGCAGCAAAGCTGCCCCCTCTCCCCCCCCCCCTCCTCCTTTGGACTTCTCCATCGATGTCACTTTCCAGTCTCTAGTGACCTCCCTCCTAAAGCGTGTGCATCCTATTGCTTATGCTTCCAAGTTTTTCAAGCAGAATGTTGAGGTGAAAGACGTCGGCCTACCAGATGGAGCACATCGTACCTCCTTGGCTTATGTCGAGAGAGCGTTAATTGGGAAATTCATAGGTATGTGGCCCTCTCCTAGATCGATGGAAGCCTGGATTAAGAAAACTTGGAATCCCATGATGAAGGGTGAGATTTCTCTTTCTGCGGTTGGCAATGGATTTTTCATCTTCTTATTTGAAAACAAGGAGGATAAGGAGGTAGTATTTCGTAATGGACCATATTTCTTTGGCTCCAGAGGGATGTATTTAAACAAATGGTCCCTCTATTTTAATCCTGATGAGGACATCCCTACTGCTATTCTAGTTTGGGTCAAGCTCCTGTGTCTCCCTATCTCTTGCTGGAGCAGTGATTTCTTTTGGGATATTCGTAATGGAGTGGGAAAATACTTCGATAAGTCTAAACCAAAAGGTTCCCAATTTTCCTGTGCTAAAATATATGTAGAAGTAGACTTGGAGAAGGGACTGCCAACTGAAATTAATCTAAACCTAGGAGAATGGTAGCACAGACAAGTCTTGGACTATGAGGAAATCCCATTTAATGTAGACATTGTCATGACTGTGGTCACTTTTCCAGAGACTACAACAATTTTAGGAATGATAAAATTTTGGATGCCCCGGCTACTCAGTATGAGAAACGGAAAAAACCTAAAAGAACTCTGAAAGGTAAAGGTTCGATGTAAAAATCTCATCGTGTGGTGATTAACAATACGACTCCATCCTCCTCGAATTTGTTCAAAGTGTTGAGTGATGAGGATAGGGAGTCAGAGGCTCCCCCTTAGACAAACGTTGAGGAGAATCTGGAAATATAAGAAGGAGAAGTAGTAGCGGAAAGTAGCCTGAAGGAGGGTGGAGGTGAAGTCACTCCACCAAAATCTGTTCCTATCACTAAAGCCCCCCTAGGCAGCCTCCTCAAATGTTTGGATCATGTTGTCACTCAGAATTTATCCCAAAATCTATCTTGGGTTGATGATTGCAGTAGTTAGGAAACTGGACCCACTAAGAAAATAGGGAGACCAAATAAGAGGACACTGAGAGAAAGAGAAGCAAAACTAAATAAAAAAATTGGGGAACTAATTAGTCATCTCAGAAATTCTGAAAGGGAAAAAGATAAAAAATAAGGAAAGGATGGTGGTTGCTCCCCCTCCACTCACAAGTAATGAAATTAATTTCCTGGAACATAAGGGGGCTAGGAAACCTTGCTAAAACCCTAACAATTAGAGATATAATCAAACAAGAATCTCCATCAGTAGTATTTCTTCAAGAAACAAAGTTAGAAGAAGTGGAGGCTATGAAAGCAGCTAGAATTTTTTGGAGAGAGAGCTTGGGGTCAACACAGTCCTCAAGGGGAGCTTCAGGAGGGCTAGGCATATTTTGGTTGAACAAGAACTTTACTCTGGTTGAAGAAATTAAGACAAAATCTTGGATTATGGTTCTTCTGGAGGAAAAGGATACAGGGAAAGAATTCCCTTCATAAATATCTATGGTCTAGTACTATATAGCGACAAGGCAAAATTTTGGGCCTTATTAGAGGTGATAAAGGAAAGAAATTACCACATCAATATTATAATGGGAGGGGATTTCAACACAGTCCTAAATACGACCGAAAAAAGAGGTGGGTTTTCAAACAAGGAGTATTTTAGAGATAGAATGGAGGAAATAATGGAACGATGGGAATTAATTGATATCAAACCTAAGATCTAGAAATACACTTGGTCAAATAGATGGCCCGGAGAACATTATATAGTTTCTTCCTTGGATAGGTTTTTGTTGCATAACAACTGGCTTCTCAATGGTTTGGAATGCTCTTCGTCTATTGAATCTCAGGGAGACTCAAATCATCACCCTATCATGATTTCAATGGAGAATATTGAAAACCTTGGGTCATTGCCTTTCAAATTCAATGCAGATTGGTGCCAATATGAAGAGGTTGGGAATATGGTAAAGCGAGCTTGGATTTTCCATGTCCAGGGCTCCCCCAACTATGTTTGGGAATCTAAGCTAAAAACGTCAAAAAAGAATTGAGGAAATGGCTTAAAGAGAATTATCAACCCCCAGGGAAAAAAGAAGAGAGAAAGTCCAAGAATTAGAAGAACATTACAATATGATGGAAAAAATCCATATCGAAGAATCACACATTCAAAAGGAAAAATACCTCTCCACTCAGATATTCAATCTTAGTAGGCAAGAGGAAAATTTGTGGAGGCTTAAATCTCATAATATTTGGTTGAAAGTTGGGGACTTTAATACTTCCTTCTTCCACAAACAAGCAATGGCTTGAGAGAATAGGAATAGAATCAGGGAAATAAAGGTTGTGGGTGGGCAAACAGTCAACACCTCATCAAAAATTAAATTGGAGGCATATAATCACTTTAAATCTCTTCTCAATAAGGATTGAATTCCTTTAGAAGGTACCCTTGATTTTCTTCAGGCATTGCCTCATGTTATCTCCCCAACTTCTAATGTGTTTCTCTCTGGTGAAATTACAAAAGAAGAAGTTTGAAGTGTGATTTGGAATTTGAAACATGGCTCTAGGTCTAGATGGATCCTCTATCAGTTTTTATCATATATTTTGGAGTGTCATAAAAAAATACCTCATTAAGATTTTGAACTATAACAGAGTTAAAAATAAGTTGGGGGGATGCACTAACTCATCCTTTCTCACTTTGATTCCAAAGATGTCAATCCCACCACCTTCTCTATACTTCGCCCTATCTCGCTTTGTATTTCTTCTTATAAAATCTTGACGAAAATCATTGCTAATAGAATTAAAACCCTATTCCCCTCCATTATTTTAGAGAAACAAGGTGGGTTCATGCAACATCGGAATGTCCTATATAATATCATCCTGGTACAGGAAGCAATGCATTCAAGCAAAGAAGAAGGAGAAGATGGAATGATCATGAAATTGGATATGAAAAATGCGCGTGACCTGGTAAATCACTCCTTCTTCTTTCTCTTCATGGAAAATTTAGGCTTTAGTAATGAATTCATCTCATGGATTAAAGCTTGTATTGGTTCACCCTAGATCGCCCCTCTCATCAATGGTCGCCATGCCCCCTTCTTAGTTGCCTCTAGAGGTATTCCTTGAGGTTTCCCTCTCTTGCCTCTTCTTTATATAATCATGGCCGAAGCTATAAGTAGTAAATTAGAAGTTGGGAGGCTGAATGGTTCCCTTTAGGGTCTTAATATTGCAAGAAATGTTAGGGGAATTAATCAGTCTCAGTTTGTCGATGATACTCTTATGATTGGAGGAGCCTCCTTGGCGATTGCATCTGGATTAAAAAAACTCTAGATGGGTTTCTTCTTCACTCTAGGGGTTTGATCAACAAACTAAAATGTCAATTAATTGGCTGGAATTTCCAAGTGGAAATGGTGAATGCAATTGGCCAGCTGCAGGGCATCCCTATGGATTTTCATTGAACTTCCTTCAAATATATTGGGATTCCCATATCCCTAAAACATGCCTTGGGGGAATATTGGGAGAATGTACTACAAAAAGTAAGGAAAAGGGTGCACTCCTGGGGAGTTAGATGGCTTAACTTAGTCGGGAGAGTTACCCTCATCAAATCAATACTATCTTCCCTTCTGGTATATTTGGGTGTTGGTCTCCTAGCACCAAGTTACATTAATCAATAAATAAGAAGGCTCATTCAGAAATTTTTATGGCAAGGAGGCAAAGGAAACAATCACAAATTCCACCTTGTTAACTGGAATTTGGTTAAGCAACCTAAGAATTTGGGAGGATTTGAAATTATGGATCCTAAACTAATGAATCTAGCATTGGGGGCTAAACTGGTTTGGAGGCTCCTCTCAAACTCTACTGAGTGGTGGAAAATGGCCTTTATAAGGAAATTTTTCCACAAAAATTGCCTCTCTAAACCTGGGGATGAATCATGGGAAGGGAAAGGATAAAAAATATGGAGACCATGCAAAACCTCGTCATTTCTCATTTGGAACCATCTTGTTTGGCTGCTTGGGAATGGGAAACACATTATTCTTGGATCTGATTGTTCGAAAGGAATTTACCCAGATTTCTCAAACTAGCTGGTGGAGCATGGCTTCTCCCACCTAGTGGATATCTCCTGTTGGGATGATCAGGGTTTGTGGTGTGGGTGGATTCCTTTGGAATTTCCCAATCACCTCCTCTTGCATTGGCATCTTTTGATCAAAAATCGTAAAGGGTTCACTCCAATAATCACTGGCAAACTTGACAGATGAGCTTGGTTGGGAGGAAAATCCAAGAAATATTATGTTAAAGATGGTTATGCTCTCTTAATCAAGAACCCATCCCCGCCCCATCCTTCTAAATTATGGGGAAAAATTTGGAATGATGATGGACTTCCTAAGATTAACATATTCTGCTGGGAATTGGTCCACGAGAAAATCCTTATGATAGAGAATTTAAATAAGAGGAAAATCAGTGGTCCCTCTCATTGTGTGCCATGTGGTAACACAGAGGAAACCATCAAGCATTTATTTTTCCATTTTTCCTTTACTATGGATGCCTAGAACTATCCTTAGTGCCTTTGGCTTCTGCCCCCCAAATTGAGGATGACTGGAGTGACACATTTATTCACTAGAAACATAAATCTCACTGTTCCCCAAACTCTTTGTTAAGACATTGTTGGATGGAAACTCCTAAGTATATGTGTTGGTCGATATGGATATCTCATAATCAAGCTGTTTTTCAAAATCAACACCATAATTTTGAAACTGCAAGAATCAAAGGAATGACGCTACTCTTTGAGGTTATTTCTTCCCAGGGTTTGATGCTTCGGATATGCAAGAGTTGTCTAGCATTGAAAAATATTGGCTCGGGATATCCAATTCCAACCTCAAATCTCCTCTTTCAAAGTATAATGGCCCTTCGTCCTTCTACATCAAACTGAAAGAGGATGAATTTATTGAATGGAAAAGGAAAGTCGGGAATAGTCAATTGAATTTTGATGGATCTTTGAAAGGTAACCCCGAGGAGGCTGGAGCGAGAGGGGTAATTATTAACCTCAAAGAAAAAACAAAAATAAAGTTCACATGGGGACTTGGCATCAAGACAAATAATCAAGCAGAAGCTCTTTCTCTTTGGCAGGGTCTAAATATCAGTTTGGCTAATGGTATCAAAATATTTTCTATAGTTTGCAACTCCATGATGATTATACAAAAGTGTATGAAGCTCCTCGAGAACGTCAATATTCTCAAATATGGAACCTCCTTAATCATGGTCAGGATTATTTATTTATTAAAAAAAATTGAAAAGGTAGATTTGTTCCATGTGTTGCAGGCCAATAACCACTTGGCGGATGGTCAAGCCAACGTGGGGGTGGTGCTAGAACAAGGTAGTTTAAGTATCAATCAAGACATATTCACATGTCATATCCCATGAATAGTAGAACCATGTCAACATTGTACTATTGGGGTACAAGTCTTCAGAGAATTAAGTTGGAAGTTAAGATGGTTAGCTCCCCAATGATCATGTGCAGTGCTTTGGAAGATGGCATGGTAGGTATCGAGTTAAAGCACAAGTGTTGTAGCATTGATATGAAGTTCATGTACGAGGAAAGGTGGGCGTCAAGGTCTTGGTTACTCACTGAGAGATGCAATATAGTTATACCCATAGGGGAAGCTGGTACCATCGCTAAACGTACCTGGTTATTTTTTGGCAGTGGATGAAATGGAGGGAAGTTGCCTTGACAAGACTCTGAATCTTCTAACATTTATGAAGGATAAGATCAAGAGGAATGTCGGGGCTGAATAGGATATTATATATTGTAGTTGGTTGTAGTCCATTAATCAAAGGATAGTTATTTTCCAGACCCAGATTGCTGCGAAGATGGCCTCTGCAATTAATGACAATGGTGGAGGCTTAGGGTCTGGTCATGGCAGTGGTGGAAGCATAGAGAGTATGGTAGATAATTCGTGTAAACAAGTTATAAAGGAAATTTTTAAGGAAATTAACGAAATATGGAAGTTCTCTATGCTCAGTTATCAAGATTGGGAAAAGATATGGAGTTGTTGCAAAAGAAAATGGAAGGCCTGTGCATCAATGTGTTGTGCGGAAGGTGGAAAACATCGAAATAAAAGTGGAAATTACTACAGTCAGGGTTCTAAAGGAAGTATTCGGGGTTGGAGAAGCCACAGTCTTCAACGTTGTTGGTGCTGAGGTTGCTACTGTTGAGCAGGTCCTAGATGCTGGAGAGGATGATACAAAGGAATTGACAACGACAATGGATGAAACTTCGGGAGAAGAAATCGATCTTGGTAGTAACTAAAATATTTTTGCTTTAATATCATAAATATGTTATGTCGATGTATATAATACAATGGTGTTTTTTGGAGAGTTTACAGTTATAGTTATGTTCAAAGACTCTATGTAAATAAGGTTGGTAGCAAGAAGGTCCCATTTCAATGTAAATAGATAAAAATTGTAGAGGCACACTATTGAATTTTGTATGGGACCTAGCCCTTTTCTAATTTATATAATGAAAATGCTACTTGTTTCTTCAAAAAAATAAAATTTAAAATTATTAAAACTATAACATAAAGGTAATTATTAAAACATTAAAACTAGATAATTATTATAAACATTAAAACATTTATGCATAAACTTGGGTTGTATACATTCCACTTTTATAAAAGAAATTAAGAGCAAAGAAGTTACTTGATATTGATGGTCTAAAATAAGGCTCATTCCATGAGAAAATGGTACAAGCGCATTGCCATCAAATTTTGGCTGCACAACTCCATTTCCTATTGTGTAACCCTAAAAACTCAACATTAATAAAAGCCAAATTAGCTTGACTTTTATAGAACGGATACAAACCACAATATTGTAAGGAATTTCAATGCTAAATAATCGAAATCAATTTACCTTAAAATTCAGAATAGGTTTAACCCTAGTTTGAATTCCAGTAACGTAACAAAATCGTAGAAGATCCAACAGGTGATTTAATGATTTATTTATTAAAAACTTGTATCAAATGTTATGCTGAATGGAAGCCATATTGTCATACTCTTAACCAATTATGACGCAAGAGTTGGAACATATATTTTTACATATGATTCTTTAGCGATGTAGAGCGGATTTTGAATATTCTTCAAAGCACTACTTGAACATAAACGAAATGTGTTTTCTTTTCATGGAAAAACAAAAAAAAATAGATATGTTTTTGTAAATCAAAGATAATCCACACAAGCAATTAAAATCAAAGATAACATTAAAAACATAAAGGATATTGCAGTGGAATAGGCAAAAACAAAAAAAAAAAAATTAAAGAACATTATGGAAGGTTGGGCTCAAAAACCCAAAAAGGTAACCCAATTTTGAAAAATGGGATTGGAATTAAAATGAAAACCTAAAACTATTCGAATAGAAGGATGAAAGAAGTGAGTTGGATCAAACCCAGGTATTGTGGTAATCGAAACACAGGTAAGTGGCAAACTCAATCGCTAGCGACACCAAATGAATTGTGAAGGCCACTTTTCATAAATAATTTTTGAATAAATTATAAGGTCAACCAAATTTCAGGAATTATTTTTTAATAAATTAAATATAGAAGTGAATCAAAGTAACTGAAAAACGATTCATCAACCTTCCACTATGTCCACTGGATCATGTATAAGATGAAGAATAGTCCCATATTATCAAACCTTGGCCATTTATAATTTAAAATTTTGAAATTCCTCAATCCCAATTCTAATATACACCATGTCTATTGACGTAATAAATGAAAAAGATGAGAACAAAAATATTAAACAAAGTATACAAGAGAAGTCAAAGAAACAATAATAGTCTTACAAGAGCATAGAACATTGACTTAAATAAAATCTCAAAGAGGCAAAAATATTCTACAAACAACCCCAAGCCTAAAAGAGTAGGAAATTCTAACCAATAATAACCTCCTACAAGTCTATAAAAAGTAATTCACATCAAAATATCCTTCTAATAAGGGTATAAGGGTGTAAAAAAGACATCTAAAATAATTATTTACAAGGATATCAAAGCCATACAAAAAACCTTGTATCTGAGGGTATAAGTTTAAATTTACATGATTTTGTATGCATTCTAAATCATGGTAGGGACCAGAGCCTTCCTTAATTCCATCCTTATATTGACTAGGAGTTGAATCATGAAGATATGGAAAATCTATCACTAAATGACTCATATAGTTATTAAATGAAAAGTTAGAATTACTAAATCAAAACCCGACTACCTTTAGCAAAGGGTCAAATGCACCTCCTCATAACGTTAGCACAGGCTTGCTATCTCATGCTTGTTCCTCTAGATGAGAGTCCTATGGTTGAAGAACATCTCCACTGTTGAAGCGATACTTAAAACCATGATACTGAAAACCAACTGATTATGCTTTATTTGAAATTCAATAATGTCTAACTACATGTTATAGTCACTCCTTCAACTGCTATTGAATTGACCTAGTGCAACCTGACATATTGGCAATAATTTCATCATTTTTCTACTTCACACTCCATTGAGATATTTCAAGATTTCAAGGGGCACTATGTTACAAAATTGACTGCAATTACTACAACGAGCCCCAATTCCTACAACTGATAACTAAGACAAATTGTGAGATAGGAAATTGAATGGATAAATCTTCTTTCTAGTTCCCAACCAATACTATACAAAGGAACTTTCTAGTCTCTAAGAGAGCCAAAACTAGAATCTTGCCACTAGCGCCATCATTTCATTGATGTTGAACCCGTAGTACCTTAAGGACCAATGGGAAAAGGACTATCCACAAATTTTAGTTATTCCAAGTTCATCATTGAAACTCCACAAAAATTTGAGACCTTAGAGACCTTCATGTTGTCTACACAAGGAGGAAAGATCTGACCACAAATTCTAATGATGCCAAGTTCATCACTGAAACTTCACAAACATTCCAAATTAATTATGTAGGATATCTGTCATTCTTGGCATCTCCTTCCTATTTTCACCAATTTTCCAATCAATAACTAAAGGATACCTTATTGGTTCATAGGTCGTATTCATGCCATACTTCCATCCAATCTCAATCTTAGATCCTTTTGAAATTCACAACGAACTGATCTAAATTGCAATGAAAGCATGAATCCACCTCCAGTGCATGAAATTGAAACCCCAAGTAACCTTATGTCCTATGTAGCCATGATTTTCCCATACCACTTTCCCATTTAGGTGACCTCATGTCCTACGTAGCCATGATTTTCTCATTCCACCTCTTTTAGGTGACCTCATGTCCCGCGTAGCCATGATTTGGCCTCATTGCCTTACCTTTCTCATCCATGGGGGCTTGACTGGGGGAGAAATACCATACAACATGAGTTCGTATTGGGGGATATATATTGAGGAAAAAATGACATAATATATTGGGGGATATATAAGGGGTAAAGGGTTTTTATATTGGTTGGTATAAAAAATGGAGCTCAAAGTTAATGAAAAAATATAAAGGGGTATAAAAAATATTAATGAAAAAATGGATACCTACAATATTTAGTGAAAGTAGGGGTTTTTTAAATTGGGAAGGTGTATTGGGTTCGTATTGGTAGGGGGTTAAATAATGTGATTTTTAAGGTATTTTATAATATGTACTCAAATTAATGGTATTGTTTAGTATGACATGAACACATGTGATATTTCAGAGGTTAATTGAGTGAAGCCCCCGTGTTCTCATCAAGGCATGGGATACATTAAGGGGACTCCATTTCCCCCGTCGCACCAACCTATGGGAATATAAAAATCTTAGCCATGGTTTTCCCACACCACCTTCCCCTTTGGGTGAACTCATGTCCTACGCAACCATGATTTTCCCTTACTGCCTTCCCCTTCTCATGAAGGTGGGGACACATTAGGAGATTTCATCTCCCTTGTCACACCAACCTATGGAAATATAAAATAACTCCTACCTATGGGAATATAAAATAACTCTGACATGCTTCTTTTTCATATGATCACGACACCTATGGCTTTGCCATTTTGGAGGTATTTATTTCTTATAAAGATATCTTAATTATATATTCATTATTCCCATTAATCCACAAGTTTTCCATGATGAAATTTGTTCCCATATTTCCATTTTATGACATCTTGATTATTTTGAAAAATCACATGAACAAAGAAAATGATTGAAGTTATATAGAAAGAATATTTCAATGGCATCTTGATTGTTTCGAAAAAGCACATGAAACAATGAAAAGGATTGAAACATAGATAAAGTATTTCTAATTATCTTGAGAAGGCTCTATAGTTTGACTTCTTCTAGGAAGGTGCCTACACATAAGGTTCCCATGGAAAAATTTGTTCCCCTATTATCATTTTATGGATTTCTTTATTTTTCCAACAAGCACATGAAACAATGAAAATGATTGAAATATAGAAAAAATATTTCTAACTCTCTTGAGAAGTCTCTGTATTTTGACGTCTCCTAGGTAAGTGCTTATAACTGTAGAAATTCCTTGTAGATTCAAACTGCTAATTGTAATTTACTAAAACAATAGACTTGAATCTACTCTACTAATCAGTGAAAATAATTAAATGATCATGAAATGACAAAGCATATAGGAGAAAGAATTCAATCAACACATTACAAAATGATTTCCTGGGGAAAGCCGCAACTAAAAACCACTGCTATCTATATATTTCATTAGTCAAAATATGAGAAGATTACAATTCTTTGCTCAAGCCCTAACAACCTCTGCACTATTTCTATCTATTTCACTGCTTCCTAAGCTGACTTTTGCCAACACTTAGCTAATTTCCCAGCCTTCCAAGATCCTACTTCCTTGCGTTGTTCAATGAGGAATTATGCCCCTATTTAACCATAATTTTCCTCCATTCGATTGTGCAATTCCTTTGGGCTCTTCCTTTGACTGCATGCACCATTTGTGCAATTAAGATAATTATACAATTGATGGTACATTGTCCCTAAACTCCAATCTCAACTGGGTATTTCTATGATCTGACATGCATAAGTTAATTATGAGTGAATCTTCAGTTTACTGGTTGATCACTGCAGGCAGCACCAAACTCCACCGGAGTAATCACCACACTGCACTTCAGGAAGTACCACATTGCACTTCAGGCAACACCAAACTTGACTATAGGCAACAACACACTACTAAACCTCCCACTAGTTCCTTCGTTAGTTGGAACTAGTTTAATTAACCTTAACTCAGTTAGATTGAATTAATTAATTTCAACTCAAAATAAACTCAACCAGGGATCCTATAATGTAGGTGACACTCTACATGAATCTAGTTAGACCTTCAACTCGAATTAAGTGAGCCAAATAAGTAAAATTAACTTAGTTAACTAATACAAGTTGTCATGAGATGTGGAATTACAATTTTATTCATAATTTAATTCAAGGACAAAATTAAATTAGGGTTTTCTTGATGTTATTTTAAACATTTCTTGTTGCAATTTTCAACACTCCCTCTCAACAAAAATGGATTCACATATATCCCAATACAATACCTTTGGAATGTTATGCATGCAAATCTTTTCACTATTGTTGTTACTACTGCAACATCTGCAACTGAAAAGAATCCAAACAAAATAAACTGAATCAACTGTGACTCTGCTACTGAGCCTCATGCTCTACTATCAACACTGCTCCACACTCCTCAGTATCTGATTGAAACTGATCCTCCTGCTACTGAATATTTTGGGTCCCCGTAGCAAGGTGTTTTGGTAAAAAACACAACAACCGCAACCCCCCCCCCCCCCCCCCCCAACATTATTGACTTAATTCTCATTATGGGGACCCTTTGATTGAATGGTTAGTCATATTACTATCAGATTTTGAGTTTTTGGATTGCTTCAACGAGTTAAATATTTTCCTATCTTCCTATCATAACTTTTTGATCTCATTTGGTTGTTTGGTTTGTAAATAGCGCCTAATTGAAGATTGGATATTTTTCACTGCTTTGGCCTTATATAATGTATTTTACCTTTTATTTTATAAATTTGTTTCTTTGTAAATAATTAATTTTCAATTGTAAATATTTTGTATATATTTATATTTATATATAGCCCCCGAGACCAAGAATCATTCATAGGCTTTAAGTGGTGCGCATATTAATATATCAGAGCTTTGATATCGGAGGAATTCATTTGAAATCCTCGATATTCAAAGTCCAATCCATAAAGCGGTTGTCGGAGGACCCACCTACCACATCATTACTCTTGCTTCCATTGGGGTCAACACTTATCGAAGATTTTCAACTGAGAAAGCTTTTAAAAACTCTAATACAACACTCCCTCCGATCTTCGATATGCTGATACAACACTCCCTCTGATGGCCAATATCCCAATGCGCCTCCCACTCTGACTTTCAATATTTTCTAGGCTCCGATATTTTAGATCTGATATACATATTAATGATGGTCTAATCAAAACATCGCATCTTCCCCTTACATCAGAACTTTTCATACGATAACAATCATAAAACCTCTGATATCTTAAATCTTTTGATATATGCGTTTGCTTGCCACCTGTTAGCTTCATGGACCCAATGTGGTTATTAAAAAGGTTTAATTTAAATCTTGGCTATGTGATGCATCGTAGGTTTTGTTATTGGATCGCACTCCTGATTTCCGATATTATGCCTGATCTAATGGGAACATAAACGATGGTTTAAGGATTAGTATCGTGTCCACTTTGTAACACCCATATATCGTAATATTTTTGTGTGTGACTATGTTTAAACGTATGATTTTCATTGTTTTCTTATATGCATTTCTCCGTTGCATGTCAATGCTTACCATTTGTCACCTCTAGGGGGCGTTGTCTTATTAATAGAAAAGTCAAGATATATATTGGTTTCGGGTTTATTGAAAGTTTGTTCAAAGTTTGTTTTAGTCTAATTTTAATATATAATGACTAATTTTGATTTTTGTTTTGACATAGAGCTTCCGATATATGGCTGAAAATGAAAATGATCCAATGAAATTCCTCCAGGCTGCAAATGAATCCTTTATTAGTAGAAAGCTATTGAAAACCACTGGGTTAATTTTAGCACTGTGCAGACTAAATTGGGGAATTCGTTCTTAACTGTCCCATCGAAATTTTTCCAGATCCCAATCAAAGCAATTTGTCTATTTCATTGTATTTTTAATAACTATGTTGTTGAGAGATTCGAGGAAATGGTTATTATTTCTAAATCATGTATAAAAACCCATCACTGGGATGAGTTAAAGGGATTCAAATCTAGGAGAAGAGGTAGAATAATATAGGAGCTTATAGCCTGTTTGTAGAGGGAGTTCAACGCTCATGTGCACTATTGCAGACATGGAATCAAGTTTTCTAGCAGCAGGGGATTTTCACTACTGTAATGTTCTAAGGTTTATGTAACTTAATTCATATTCATAATAAGATTTGTTTATGTAATTGTTTTCATAGCACTACTGTTTGCATCAGTTATTGTAAATAAATTCTTCAGCTTTCAAATACATTTCTAGTGTATGATTATATTAGTTTTCTTTAGCACTATTGTTAGATGTTAACTATTAGCCCATTTAAAATTATGGTCAAGCTATCTTACAGGATTAATCAGAAATGAATCTTGAAAACTGGAAATTGTATAAGAACAAACTTTTAATTTTTTAGGCTGGCTAGCTATCTAATAGTTTAAATTTATATATGTCATGCTTTTCTACATGTCATTTTATTAGAACTATTTCAGTATTATGGCATGAATATTTTGTTTCTTATGCATATTTTTATTAGGAGTTGGAGTTATTAACAGTTAAGTGTCCGGTAACTATTTATTAGGCGTTTAGTTGTTTATATCTGCTTTAACAAGGATTAGATCTTATGAACTATTTCCCTGGTCTATTTCCTTTATCTCATTTCAATTCCAACATTCTTCTTTTCCCATCCTTTTAGCTTGCTCTTGAATGAGAGAAGGAATAATCCTTCCTTCAATCAAGTTAGGTCTAGGATTAGATGCATCTTAGATTATACTTTGCATTTAGATATACTTTCTGCATCCTAGAAGTCCCCTCATACAGGGGCAATCTTTAGAGTGGTTTGGCTAGGCCATAAACTCAGCTTAAGGATCACTTTCTTTGTTGATGAACAAGAAGAGTCGATCTGATGTCTCTTCTCTATTGGTAGGTGAAAGTCATACTTTAAGCTAGTAGAGATAGAGAGAGGGTAATTCGACTCAATTGAACTAGTTAGAACCACCATTTCAATGGAAAAAGATTTGTTTTAAGTTTTCGATCGAGTTGGTCTCCCTTAAAATGTTGAAGAGTAATTTTTGTTGATCAACATTTTTGGTGCTAGAAGGAGGGCTTGTTTTAAATTGTTTGTTAAAGTTTTTATTGCAGAATTTTAAACTTTGAATTATGGGTTCCTCCAAAAAACCTCCTTGGATATGCTTTAGTGTATCACAATCAAACACTACTCCAATCAAGGGATTTAAAACATTGTCAAAGGTAAAGTTCAATGGTAAGTCTTCTACCTTCAATCACCTTTTTCAGTTCATTTCAAATTCTCAAAAATTTAATATTGATGAGGTTGATCTTGGTAGGATTTTCACATATAATTTGACAGGACAAGAAAAATATTGGTGTCTTTCACTTCCAGTTGCCTCAGTACATAGCTGGGATGAGTTTGCAACGATGTTCCTTCAGGATTTTCAACGATACAACTACAAAAAGGTGTGCAAACAACTACTTGAATTGCGTAGGACAGAAGGTGAGCCTTTGGATCAATTTTCAGTTAAATTTAAATTGACATTAATTCTCTTTAAATCCAATGACTTACCTCCTGAACATCAATTAATGCATTGGTTTAAGTATTTAATTTCTCTTCCTTTTAATTATATTGAAGAACCAGATACTAAGAAAGACACTAATAAAGTTATTTATGACAATGAAAATATTTTACTTGGTTCTTCTTCATCTTCAAAAACTATTTTAATTGATTCCCAATCCTCAAATGAATCTGTTTTTGAAAGTGAAAAAGATAACATTTCAAACACTTCCTCTCATATATAAATCGACTCCGATTTCTCAATCCTACAATGATAATGTATCTTCTTGCATTTTTGATCTTGAGGATAATAATGATTTAAATTCATAATCAATTGTAAAAAGGAAATCTCTATAAACAAACTTCCACTATGTTGTAACATAATTTATAACATAGACGTATATTACAAATTACCTTTCTCTCATTCTTTTCAATTTCTTTCTTTGTTAAATTATATTTTTTATTTTGTGCACATACTATGTTGGCATCTTGAGCAATAAAGTTCCAAACTCTCGTCAAATGCATTAATTAGTACATGAAATAATCAATTTCAAAATTTCAATCGTTTATTTTAATTTCTTCTTATAATACTAATTTCATAATAAATAATAGTAACAATAATACGTATAATAATATTTAATTTCTTCTTAGGTTCAGGTTCTATCTTATGATTGGACAATTGATTTCAGATTTCCAAATTCATTCTACATGAATGATCATGCTCGAGAGTACATCTATACATTTTTACTAGCCATGCATTCTTTTTGTAGGTTTTAACCCCGTACAAAATTACCTAAAAACGAATTCTAAAAACTGAAAATAAACAATGGCAAGAGCATAAAACATAAAACACATATACACAAAGATTTTCCCCTGGATCGCAACACTGTGACTACCAAATTGATTTTTCATTATATTCCTTTCAATTTTACAATACATATATATACATGTCGAAGCATCCATAAACCCCAATACATTAACCCTAGATTAGAACATAACCGTAGTTCCCTTGACCGGATCTATAAAATACCATGGGCAGAAAACGATCATGCCCAAAACCATGTGCAAAAGCCATGCACAAAACCATAGGTAGGTCCGCCCACCTAATATAGGGTCTGAAAGAAATTTCCTTAGGGAACTGCCCCGAACCCCGTAGAGGGGGGCTACCTCCCCCCTCAAACCCCCCAACAAGGGGGGATTCCACCCCCTCTATGACCCCCTTACTGCACCCCATGGAACGAACGGGGGGGATTTCCCCCCTCCCCTATGACCCCTCCCCCCCCCACCCTCCCCCCGCGTGTGTGGGGCTAGTTGTGGAAAGAATATAACACACACCCAACATTCTCCCACTTGTTGTTTTATTTCCATGGGGGGCCACAGGAGAGCTTAGTCATTGGTCCATCCCGACAACACCCATTGTTTCTCTACACCAAGAGAACTTCTCAGTGCTCATAGACTTTGTCAATGCATCTGCAATATTCTTCAAAGTGTCCACCTTTACGAGCAACACCTTTTGTCCTCAACCATATCCCTTAAAAACTGATATTGAACATCAATGTGCTTTGTCTTTGAATGATAAGCAGGGTTCTTTGCTAAGAAAATTGCACTTTGGTTGTCATAGGCTATCCTTATAGCTCGTTGTACCAACCCTATACTTGAACACAATATCTACAACCAAACTGCTTCCTTGCTTGCATGAGTGGTTGCCATGTATTCTTCCTCTGTAGTTGAAAGTGCCACTACAAAATGTCTCTTGCTCATCCAACTGACTGCACCTCCAAATAGGTTAAATACATACCCACTTGTAGATCTTCTATGATCCAAAACTCCAACCCAATCTGCATCAACAAATCCACGGATGTCCAAAACTCTATCCAATCCCGGTCTTCTGTTATGCAACCAGCTCACAAAATAGAAGAAAAGAGAGATCAACGATTTCGAAATCAACCTCTTCGAGGGGGAAACCTCCTTTAAATTATACAATTGAATAATTCTTGGATGACTCAAATGACAAAAAATCCTTTCTAAATATAGGAGTCTAAGGGATCACAATATAATCAGAGCCGACATAACAATAATAATGTAAGGGCACAACAATAATAATAGTGGGCTTCTATGGGGCACAATAATAACAATATGGGGACAACATGGGCACAAAAATAACAATAACTTAGGGACTACAATGACAATAATAATAAGGGAATACACTAGTACTATGGGGACCTAACATGCCCCTCTCCTTCGAAAACATGGTGTCCTCAATGCTTGAGTAATTATGGATGCTTTTGTATAAAATTCTCATCCTCCTATGTGGAATCTTCAGTGGGTAAGTTCTTCCACTTCATGAGATACTATGAAATTGATCAATTTTGTAGCTATCGATTTCTTGTTTTTGTGATTGCTTTAGGTTCCAATATGACTTTTCCTTCCTCATCAAGTTCTAGCAATATTGTTTGAACTGGGATCTTGTCACCTATAACCTTATTTAAGCATGAAACATGGAAAACTGGGTGCACTCGGGAAGATGCATGAAGCTCCAATTTGTATGCCATAGTACCAATATTTTGTAACACCTTGTATGGACCATAATACTTTGGTGATAATTTATTATCCTTCTTAGATTTCTTGAGGGACATTTGTTTGTATTTTTGTAGTCATAGAAATACCCAGTCACCTACATCAAAACTTCTTTTGCTGTGATGTTGATATGTATATTGTTTGATTCTATTATGCGCCAAAGTGAGGTTATCCTTTAAGAGTTGGAGAATTTGTTGTTGATGCTTGATGTGATCTTCCACTGCTTGAACCTTAGAATTTTCTTTTAAATATGATGTGATGGACGATGGATGATATCCATAAAGTTCCATAAATGGGGTCATTTTTGCTGCAGTATGGAAGGAAGTGTTATACCACCATTCATCCAGAGGCAACCACTTGACCCATTATGTCTATTTATCAAATACAAAGCAATGAAGATATCCTTCCAAACATTTGTTCACTATCTAAATTTTCCCATCAAATTGAGGATGATAACACGAACTATGAGCTAACTAAGAAACCAGACGAGAAAATAATTATGTCCAAAAATTTCTAGTGAAAATGGGATATTTGTCGCTTACAATATTCTTTGGGTTTCCATGTAGCTTTTGAATTGTTTCCATAAATGCAATAGCAACTGTACTGGATTTAAATGGAGGAGATAATGCACAAAAGTGTGCATACTTGGTAAGTCTATCAACTACCACCACGATGACACTCTTTCCTTAGGATTTGGGTAAACCTATGATAAAATCCATTGAAACCTCCTCCCAACATTGACTTGGAATGGATAAAGGTTTTAACAAACCCGTGGTCTTAATTGTCTTAACTTTATTTTGTTGGCAAAACAAACATTCCGCCACAAAATTTTGAATATTAGCTTTAAGGCCATCCCAAACAAAATCCTTCTTAACCCCATGCTAAGTTTTAAAAAATCCTGAGTGCCCTCCTAAGGGAGAGGTGTGCAATTCCAGAAGAATCTTTTGTTTGAGATGGGAATTCTTATAGAGGTATAAGCGACCTTTGTACCATAACGAATCATTTTTCCAGCTAAATGCATCGGATGTACTGGGATCTTGTTGTAACTTTTGAATGAGTACCCACACTTCTTCGTCATTATTCCATTCATTCCTTGCTTCATTTATCCAATCTGGCTGGATAATAGAAATTTCACAAAGCAATGCTTCCACATCCTCATCCTTTCTTGAGAGTGTATCTGCAATAACATTTTGCTTCCCTTTTTTGTAGATGATTTCAAAGTCATAACCCAACATCTTTGTGACCCATTTTTGTTTCTCTTATGAAGATAATATTTTTTCTATAAAGTATTTAAGAATATGATTATCCGTTTTTAATTTCAAGTGTCTTTCCATTAGGTAAGGTTGTCATTTCTTAAATGCATGTAGTATTGCCAACATTTTCGTCTCATAAATAGCTTTGTGTAAATACTTTCCTTTTATTGGATGATTTTCAAAAGAAATGGGTCTTTCTTCTTGCATTAAAACAACACCAATTCCATTTCCTGAGGCATCACATTCCACACTAAAGGTTTTTGTGAAGTCTGGCGTAACTAAGACCGGTGGTTGGCACATTGCCTCTTTAAGATGTTCAAAGGCCTTCGCTGTTTCTAGAGTCCATGAAAATGCATATTTCTTTAGTAATGATGTTAGAGGTGCTATTATTCTCCCATAATTCTTAACAAAATTGCGATAATACCCCGTCAACCTGAGAAATCCTCACATATGCTTTATGGATGTGGGGATTTTCCATTCCTTAATGGCTTTAATTTTGCTAGGGTCTACCTTAACACCTTCATGAGATACAATATGACCTATATATTCCACCTCTTGTACTCCAAAGAAACATTTGGAGGTTTTTGCATATAATTGTTTCTCCTCCAATAGTTTGAGCACCTTGTGAACATGTTGAACATGATCTTTCCAAGACTTGTTGTAGATTAGTATATCATCAAAAAATATTAACACAAATTTTCTAAGGAAGGTTTTGAAAATGGAATTCATCAAACCTTGAAATGTAGAAGATGCATTGGTAAGGCCAAAAGGCATGACCACAGATTCATAATAACCCTCATGAGTTATAAATGTTGTTTTTGGAATGTCTTCAGTCTTCATTCTGATTTGAGGATATCCTGAACAAAGATCCAAGTTGGTGAATTAAATTTCTCCATGTAATTCATCCAATAATTCATCAATGACAAGAATGGGAAATTTATCTTTAATACTGAGCTTGTTGAACTCCCTATAATCCGACGCATGTGCCATGATCCATCCTTCTTGTGCACCAATACTACTGGAGCAGAGAAAGAACTTTGACTAGGTTGAATTATACCAACCTCTAACATTACTACAACCATGTGTTCAATTTCACTCTTTTCAGCATATGGATATCTGTAAGGCTTGATGTTTGGAGGAACACTTCTTAGAATAAAATGAATAGCATGATCATGATAACTAATAGGTGGGAGGTATTTTGGAGTCTCAAATACCTTGGAATGATTGTCCAAATCTTTTTGGAGATCTTGGGAAATAGATGATTTCGATGTGGGAACCTCTAGTGAAAATAATTGTGCAATTACACCCTGTTGTTCTTTCTTTAGAATCTTTTTCATGCTTTCCTGGTTTCCCTGCGATACCCCTTAATTCAACTTCCTTTCCTTCCCAAAAAAATTTCAAGAAAAGTTCTTGAAAATTAAAATCTATCGTACCCAAAGATTGTAGCCGTTGGAATCCTAGTATAACATCAGCACCACCCATTGGAATGGAAAGCATTGAATTATTCAATACATATTCTCCCATGGATAGCTTGATATTATGGTGCTTTCCAGAGCAATTTATGGTTCCTTCATTTGCAACCATTACTTGACACTTTGGTGTTGGATATAGGAAGCAATTCAATTCCGTGGTGTAGGTTTTAACATCATACAAAAATTACCTGCATACGAATTCTAAAACATAGAAAATAAACAATGCGAGAGCATAACACATAAAACACATATACACAGAGATTTTTCCCTGGATCCCAAAACTGGGACTACCAGCTTGATTTTTCATTATGTTCCTTTCAATGTTACAATACATATTTATACATGCCGAAGCATCCAATACCATGGACTGAAAACAATTGCGTCCAAAACCATGGACTGAAAACCATAGGTAGGTCCGCCCAACCTAATATAGGGTCCAAAAAATAATTTCCCGGGGCGCTACCCCGGACCCTGTAGAGGGGAGCTACCCGCCCCCTTCAAACCCCCTGAATACCCATACCCACTTGTAAATCTTCTCTAATCTTGATCTCCAGCCCAATCCACATCAACAAAGCCACGGATATCCAAAATTCTATCCAATCTTGGTCTTCCTTGGTAGCACAGGCCATAATCACTAGTGCCACGCAAATACCTAAAAACCCGCTTCACTATTGTCCAATGCTCCTTCCCTGGTTTTGACATAAACTTGCTCAATACTCCCACTGCATGTGCAATGTCTAGTCTAGTACAGAGCATTGCATACATTAGCCTACCCACTGCACTTGCATATGGAACATGGGACATGTCCTCTTCCTCTTCTTGTGTCTTAGGACACTGTTCAGCAAATAACTTCACACCTACAGGAATAGGAACCTTCACTGGTTTACTAGCCTGCATATTAAACCTTTGCAGTATTGTCTTGACATACTTCCTATGGTTTAACCAAAGCTTCCTCTTTGCCTGATCTCTTTTAATTTTCATGCCAAAAATATAGTTTGCAGCACCAAGATCTTTCATGTCGAATTTGGAGGACAATTGGGTCTTCAAATCCTGGATAATTCTTTTGTCATTTCCAACAAGCAACATATCATCCACATACAAGACCAAATAAATAACACAGTCACCAATTAATTTAAAATACACACAGTGATCTGCTTTGCTTCTGGTGAAGCCAAGTCCCCGTATAAATGTATCAAATTTCTGATACCACATCCTACAAAGACTTCTTTAACTTGCATACCAGTTCTTTCTTACCCTTCACTGCAAAGCCTTCAGGTTGCTTCATGTAGATCTCCTCTTCCAGATCCCCGTGAAGAAATGATGTCTTCACATCCATCTGTTCTACCTCAAAATCAAAAGCAGTAGCAGCAGATAAAAGTAATCTAATAGAAGTTACCTTGGCAACAAGAGAAAAAATATCACCAAAATCAATTCCAAGCACCTTGGAATAACCTTTTGCTACCAACTGAGCTTTGTATTTCTCCACCTTTCCTTCTGCATTTGTCTTCTTCTTGAACACCCATTTGCTGCCAATGGGTTTCCTTCCAGCTGGCAACTCCACCAGATCCCAAGCCTCATTTTTGTGCAAAGATTCCATTTCATCAACCATGGCCTCTTTCCAAAGTTTTCCATCCTCTGAATCTACTACTTCCTTCACAGTTCTGGGATCATCATCAGTAACAAATAAAGAAAAATTTGAACATAAAGCAGATGGACTATACCTTTCTAGCTGCCTTCTTTCTCGAGCTGATCTTCTCACACCCGGAGTTTGTGGCTCTTCATCTTCTAATTCCTCCTTTGCTGTAGAGTCTGATTCTTCCTCTTTTAGATCAAACTTTATTTTCTTAGGTTCCTTTGGTTGGACTTCATGTTTAATAACATCTTTCACCTCTCTGAACACCACATCTCGGTTGTACACAACCTTCCTTGTTACTGGGTTCCAAAGCTTATAACCCTTTAAACCATCCTTATACCCAATAAAGATGCACTTTTCAGATTTACTATCCAACTTGGTTCATTTCTCCCTTGGAACATGTACATATGCACCACATCCAAATACCCTCAGATGTGAAAGAGATTGTTTCTTACTAGTCCATACCTCTTGTGGGGTCTTATCCTCCAATGGTGATGAAGGTGATCTGTTGACCAGGTAACATGTTGTCTCCACCGTCTCTGCCCAGAATTCTTGTCCTAACCTGGCACCACTGAGCATGCTTCTTGCCCTTTCCATCAACGTCTTGTTCATTCTTTCTACAACTCCATTTTTCTGAGGTGTCTATAGAGTAGTCTTCTGCCATGCTATACCACACTTCTTACAAAAATTTTCAAATTTCTTACTGCAAAACCCTCCACTGTTATCTGTCCTCAGCACCTTTATCTTCTTCTCTGTCTGGTTTTCCACCAGAGCCTTAAATTTTTTAAACCTGTCAAAGACTTCAGATTTCTTCTTAAGGAAATATATCCATGTATTCCTTGAGAAGTCGTCTATAAATTATACATAGTACACAGACTTACCCAGTGATGGAACCTTCACAGGTCCAAACACATCATTGTGCACAAGCTCTAATATTTGTTTCGCCCTCTTACCACCAAAGGGGAAGCTCACCCGATTCTGCTTCCCATATACACAATTTTCACAGAAATAAAAATTTAGAGAGCTATTACTCATACCTTCTACCATACCTTTACCATGAAGTATTCGAAGGCCCTTCTCTCCAATATGTCCAAGCCTTTGATGCCACAGCATGGTCTTCTCTCCAGAGACCACTAGATTTTCTGCTCCACTTTCAGGAACCACAAAACTGTTGCACCCATCAGCAACAGTGCTACCTTGCAGCTTGTACAAAGTTCCAATCCGAACTCCCCGCATCAATACCAGTGCTCCCCGAACCATCTTGTAGGTATCCTTCTCAAACACTATTTTTACACATGCATCATCTAGCTTTCTTACAGAAATCAAATTTCTGGCCAATGCAGGAATATGCAGAACACCCGGAAGTGTTCTAACCCTTCCACCTTGCAACTTCAACTTTACTTTTCTGCGACTAACGATTCTAGCCTTCCTATCATCCCCTAAGAAGACATCACCACCATTGTATTTCTCATACTCGCAGAACCACTCTCTATGGGGAGTGAAGTGAAATGATGCACCTGAGTCAATCAACCATGCATTATGATCTACATGTGTACTTGAAGAAGCTAAGTACACATCCCCACCTTCATCTGAGGTGGTTTTCGCCTTTGCAAAAGGAGAATCATCAGATCCCTTTTCTTTATCAGGAGCTCTAGATTTACAGTCCCTTTTGTAGTGCTCTTCCTTTCCGAATTTCCAGCACACCACCTTTACAAGTTTTCCTAGAGATTTAGATCTCCCTCTAGATTTAGATCTCCCACTCGATCACTTATTTTTGTTTCTGTTCTTGGACCGTCCTCGTACAGACAAGGCATCACCATTATGGCTCTCCATATTTTTCCGTCTCATCTCCTCCGTCAACAAGGATGAGACTATTTCATCAAACTGCAAGGCAATTGCATTGCTACCTATTGCAATAACTAGACTATCCCATGAATCTGGTAGAGAACACAACAAACTAATGCACTTATCTTCATCTCAAAATTTTGATATCAACAGACGATAACTGACTTACCACAGTATTAAACACATTCAGATGCTCTGTCACCGAGCCTCCATCTTTCATCCTCAGGTTATACAACGTTTCCTGTAGGAACAGTTTATTCACCAGAGACCTAGATTGGTACAAAGTCCCTAACTTGTCCCATAAAGCCTTCGTTGTAGCTTCCTCTGATACATTCAGCAATACTGAATCTGAGACACACAATCGTATTGTGCTCTTCACCTTCTGATCCAACTTCTTCCATTCTTCATCGAACATTCTTCATCGAACACTCTCATTGGTTTAGTACCTGGATCTACCACGATCCACTGATCTTTATCCACCAACAAATCCTCCATCTTGAGTTTCCACAACTCCAAACTCTGACCATTAAATTTCTTGATCTCTATCTTTCCACTGCTCGCCATATTTTTTCCCACTGAACAGGGTCTACCACAGGCTCAATCGAAACCCCTCAGCAACAAAGACGTCCCCTTGAATCCAAAACAACTCTAATACCAAATGTAGGTTTTAACCCCGTACAGAAATTACCTGCATACAAATTCTAAAACACAGAAATAAACAATGTGAGAGCATAACACATAAAACACATATACACAGAGATTTTCCCCTGGATCCCAAAACCACGACTACCGGCTTGATTTTTCATTATGCTCCTTTCAATGTTACAATACATATTTATACATTCTGAAGCATCCAATACCATGGACCAAAAACCACCGCATCCAAAACCATGAACCGAAAACCATAGGTAGGTCCGCCCAACCTAAACCCTGTAGAGGGGGGCTACCTTCCCCCCTCAAACCCCCCGGACAGGGGGGTTTCCGCCCCCCTGTGACCCCCCCACTGCGCAATCGGCGCAACGAAAGGGGGGCTCCACTCCTCCTCTAACCCCCACTATGTGGGCTAGTCGTGAAAAGAATATAACATAACCCAACATGTGGTTGTCTTACAATAAATAAAATTATGGGTACTACCCAAATCAATCAACACTATTACCTTTTTCTTCTTAATATGTCCTTCTATCTTGAGAGTTTTAGCAGCGGTAATGCCTACCAATGCATTACAAGATATGGCTAGATTCATTTATTCTTTCTTTAGGGTTGGTTCCTGGTGTATATCCTGTTCTTTTGACATTTCTTGTTCCTTTTCTTCCTCCTCTTCGCAATCTATGTAAAATAATTTATTCTCAGCACACTTATGACCTTTAATGTATTTGCTATCACAATTGTAACAAAGCCCTTTTGCTCTTTTTTCCTCCAATTGTTGAGGTTTCAACCTTGGGGTTCGTGGACGGATAGGGGCAACAACATTTCCATCTTTATAGTTGTGAGTGGTAGGCTTCCTTGTTTCCATAATTTCTCTTTCAATTTTTCTTGCAAACCTGAATGCCTTCTCCAATGAATTGGGTTCCCAAAGGAAAACTTCATTTTGGATTTTATCCTTTAATTTCCCTATGAACACATCAATCCTATGCTCCTCTGGAATATCTTTTACCCTTATATTCAATTTTTGGAAGTCCTCAATGTGCTCCACCAGTGTACCCTTTTGTTTGAGATTTATCAATTAGCTAAAGAAGATGTTTCTTTTTGTATCTTCATAATATGCTAATGATTTCCTCCATAAAATACCAAGTGAAAATTTTTTTACGAGATCAAAGAAATAGATACCATACAAAGTGATTGGGTTCCAAATATAAAGTTGTGATGCGTACCTTTTGTGTGTTTTGCACATTATGGAGATCGAAATATTGCTTTGTCTGTAGTATCCATGTTACATGATCCTTGCCATCAAACTTTCTCATATCTATATTTGGAACATGGTGGGTATTCAATCCAACGTTAGATTCTATGAAATCATAATTAACATTTCTTTTATTCTCATCATGAGTTTCATCTACTACCTTTTCGCCATTGGGAAGAATTTCTTGTAGAAACTTTGCCAAACCTCCTTCCAAACCTTCCATGTCTTTCTTCAAATCTTCAATGTTTACTTCTAAACCATCCATCTTAGCTTCCACACCATCCATCTTAGCTTCCATGCCTTTCTTTAAATCATCCATCTTAGCTTCTGTTACTTTTTGTGAGAGTGAAATTTGTTGCACTTGGTCTCGTAATTTTGATATATCATGTTGCATTTCTTCCTCTTCTTCATGATTCATGTTAGAGATTTCAAGTTTCTTACTAGGTGTTTCAATTTTATTTCTTCTGGGCACAAATTAATGATAATCATGCTTAAATGTGCCCTTTGACTCACTTCAAACTAATTTTTCAAACGAAACTTATGCAAAAGTTTAAAAGGACTACACATTGTTTTTCATTTTGTAGGATCTCGATATTGAATCTGTTGTAACTTTGTAATTTCAGATCTCTAAACTCTGAAATTACTTCCTATAATATCCCTCTGTGTCTTCTTTCCAACCGCATAAGTATGATAAAGATTTGATTCTCCAAGAAAGAGTTATGTCAAATATCTCACGATGACCCGATTATAGACAGGCTTAGTGGAGCGAACTTGTACGAAGTGCCACATGTCACTATTTCGACCTTCAGACATGAAAATGATAAAAAGAAAACTTCCATCCATCCGCTTTTTGTAAATGTTTACAAAATTTCAATCCAATTCTTAGATAGAAAGTTATGATGATTTTCCCAAGGTCGCCGGTTTGAGATGTAATTCAGGATCCTGTAAAAAACCCTAAATTCCTTAGATCATCTCTTCGAAAATATAGCGAGACAAGATCTGAAATTTTGATCCGAGGTTCATCACGATTTGAGATCAAATGGGTTTTAATTTCAACTTCTTAAACGTCATAGAAAAACATGTATAGCTAAATTTCCACAATGACTTGTTTGAATCAGCGAAACCCTAGAATCCAAAGCTCTGATACCAAATTTTATGCAACCAGCTCACAAAATAGAAAGAAAGAGAGATCAATGACTTCAAAATCAACCTCTTTGAGGGGGAAACCTCCTTTAAATTACGCAAATGAAAAATTATTGGATGATTCAAATGAAAAAACCTCATTTCTATATATAGGAGTCTAAGGGGTCACAATATAATCAAAGCCAACATAATAATAATAATGGAAGTGCACAACAATAACAATAGTGGGCTTCTATGGGGCACAATAATAACAATATGGAGACAACATGGGCACAAAAATAACAATAAGGGGATACAATGACAATAACAATAAGGGAATACACTAGTATTATAAGGATCTAACATCTTCCTTGATAGCACAAACCATAATCACTAGTACCACACAAATACCTGAAAACCCGCTTCATTGTTGTCCAATACTCCTTCCCTGGTTTTGACATAAACTTGCTCAATACTCCCACTATATGTGCAATGTCTAGTCTAGTACAGACCATTTCATACATCAGACTACCGAATGCACTTGCGTATGGAACACGAGACATGTGCTCTTCCTTTTCTTGTGTCTTGGGACATTGTTCAATAGATAACTATACACCTACAGGAATAGGGGCATTCACTAGTTTACTATTCTGCATATTAAACCTCTGGAATATTATCTCGCCATAACTTCTCTGGTTTAACCAAAGCTTCCTTTTTTCCCAATCTCATTTAATTTCCATGCCCAAAATATAGTTTGCAGCACCAAGATATTTCATGTCGAATTTGGAGGACAATTGAGTCTTCAATTCCTGGATAATTTATTTGTTATTTCCAATCAACAACATATCATCCATATACAAGACCAAATAAATAACATGGCCATCAATTAATTTAAAGTACACATAGTGATCTGCTTTGCATCAGGTGAAGCCAAGTCCACGTATATATGTATCAAATTTCTGATACCACATCCTTGGTGACTGTTTTAACCCATACAGAGACTTTTTTAACTTGCATGCCAATTCTTTCTTACCCTTCACCAGAAAGTAGATCTCTTCTTCTAGATCTCTGTGAAGAAATATTATCTTCACATCCATCTATTCTACCTGAAAATCAAAAGCAGCAACAACAAAAAAAAGTAATCTAATAGAAGCTACCTTGGCAACATGAGAGAAAATATCGCCAAAATCAATTCCCATCACTTGGGAATAACCTTTTGCTACTAACCAAGCTTTGTATTTATCGACCTTTTCTTTTGCATTCATATTCTTCTTAAATACCCATTTTATGCCAATAGGTTTTCTTTCAGCCGACAACTCCACCAAATCCCAAGCCTCATCTTTGTGCAAAGATGTCATTTCATCAGACATGTCCTCTTTCTAGAGTTTGTCATCCTCTGAATCTACTGCTTCCCTGATAGTTCTGGGATCATCATCAGTAATATATAAAGCAAAATTTGAATAGAAAGCATCTCGATTTTACCTTTCTAGATGCCTTCTTTCTCAAACTGATCTTCTCATAGCTAGAGTTTGTGGCTCTTGATCTTCTCATTCCTCTTCTGTTGTAGAGTTTGATTCGTCCTACTTTAGCTCAAACTCTATATTCTCAGGTTCCTTTGGTAGGACTTCATGTTTAATAACATATTTCACCTCTCTAAATACCACATCGCAACTGTACACAACCTTCCTTATTTCTGGGTTCCAAATCTTATAACCTTTTAAACTATCCTTATACCCAATAAATATGCACCTTTCAGATTTACTATCCAACTTGGTTTTTTTCTCATTTGGAACATGTACATATGCATCACATCCAAATACCCTCAAATGTGAGAGAGCAGGTTTTTTACCAGTCCATACCTCTTGTGGAATCTTATCCTCCAACTCTAATGAAGGTGATATGTTGACTAGGTAACATGCAGTCCCCACCACCTCTACCCAAAATTCTTGTCCTAACCCGACCCACTGAGCATGCTTCTTGCCTTTTCCATCAATATCCTATTCATTCTTTCTGCAACTCCATTTTTGCTAAGGTGTGTATGGAGTAGTCTTCTGTTTTTCTGTACCACACTTCTTACATAACGCTTCAAATTCCTTCTTGCAAAAATCTCCACCGTTATCTATCCTCAAAACCTTTATCTTCTTCTTTGTCTGGTTTTCCACCAGAGCCTTAAATTATTTAAACCTATCAAAGAATCCAGATTTGTTCCTGAAGAAATGTATCCATGTATTCCTTGAGAAGTCATCTATAAATGATACATAGTACATAGACTTACCGAGTGATGGAACTGACACAGGTCCAAACACATCACTGTGCATAATCTCTAATATATGTTTCACCCTCTTAGCACTAGAGAAGAAACTCACCCGATTCTGCTTCCCATATACACAATTTTCACAGAAATAAAAATCCATAGAGAAATTAGACATACCTTCTATCATACCATTACCATGAAGTATTCGAAGGTCCTTCTCTCCAATATGTCTAAACCTTTGATGCCATAGCGTGGTGTTTTATCCAGAGACCACTAGATTTTTGGCCCCACTTTCAAGAACTATAAAACTATTGCACCCATCAATAACAGTGCTACCCTGAAACTTGTACAGAGTTCCAATCCAAACTCCCCACATGAATACCAGTGCTCCCCGAACGATCTTGTAGATATCTTTCTCGAACATTGTTTTTACGCCTGCATCATCCAACTTTCTTATAGAAATCAGATTTTTGGCCAATGCGGGAATATGTAGAGCACCCGGAAGTGTTCTAATCCTTCCACCTTGCAACTTCAACTTGAATTTTCCATGACCAACTATTCTATCCTTCCTATCATCCCCTAAGAATATATCACCACCATCATATTTATCATACTCGCAGAACTACTCCCTGTGGGGAGTGAAGTGAAAGGATGCACTTGAGTCAATCAACCATTCCTCATGATCTACACGTGTGCTTGAAGAAGAAGACAAGTGCACATCCCCACCTTCATCTGAGGTGGTTTTTTCTTCTGCAGAAGGATCATCATCATATCCCTTTCCTTTCTCAGGAGCTTTATATCTACAATTCTTTTTGAATTGTTGTTCCTTTCCACATTTCCAGCATACCTTTACCGGTTTTCTTGGATATTTAGATCTCCCACTCGAGGATTTATTTTGTTTCTATTTTGGGACTGTTCTCATATAGACAAGGCATCACCATGCTAGCCCTCCATATTTTTCCTTCTCATCTCCTCCGATAGCAAGGATGAGACTATTTCATCAAACTACAAGGCAATCACATTGCTACCTATTGAAACAACTAGACTATCCCATGAATCTTGTAGAGAACACAACAAATGGATGCACTTATCTTCATCTGAAATTTTTATATCAACATATAACAATTGGGTTACCACAGTATTAAAGGTGTTCATATTCTCTGTCAACGAGTCTCCATCCTTCATCCTTAGGTTATATATATTTTCCGTAAGAGAAATTTATTCACCAGAGACTTATATTGGTACAAATTCCCTAACATGTCCGACAAATCCTTCGCTGAAGATTCCCCTGATACATTCAACAATATTGAATTTGAGATACACAACTGAATTGTTCTCTTTGCCTTCCGATCCAACTTCACCCATTCTTCTTCTAACATTTCCGTTGGTTTAGTACTCGGATCTACTGTGATCCACTGATATTTATCCACCAGCAGATCCTCCATCTTGATTTTACACAACTCAAAACTATGACCATTAAATTTATCAATCTCTATCTTTCCATTTCTCGCCATATTCTTTCACCACAAGTATTGATCTTTCAAATCTTCCACTGAACAGGGTCTGCCACAAGCCCGAGCAAAACCCCTCAGCAACAAAGGAATCCCCTTGAAGCCAAAACAACTCTGATACCAAATGTAGGTTTTAACCCCATACAAAAATTACCTGAAATCGAATTCTAAAAGTAGAAAATAAACAATGGCAAGAGCATAAAACATAAAACAAATATACACAAAAATTTTCCCCTGAATCACCAGGACTACCAGATTGATTTTTCATTATATTCCTTTCAATGTTACAATACATATATATATACATGTTGAATCATCCATAAAACCCAATCCATTAACCCTGGATTAGAACATAACTATAGTTCCCTTGATCGGATCTGCAAAATACCATGGCCAAAAAACCATCATGCCCAAAACCATGTGCAAAAACCATGCACAAAACCATGTGTGAAAACCATGCAAAAAACCATAGGTAGGTCCGCCCACTTAATATAGGGTCCAAAAATAATTTATCGGGGCGCTGCCTCAAACCCCAGAGAGGGGGACTATCGCCTCTTTTGTGACCCCCCTGCTGCACCCGATGAAATGAACAGGGGGGGCGATCACCCCGCGTGTGGGGCAAGTCATGGAAAGAATATAACACACACCCAACACTTTTTATAAATCTTCCTCATTGATATCCACTCAATTACTTTGAAAAGAAGATTTCTAATTTTTCTTTTTCTTTACAACAACCTTTTATTTGCAAAGATTTAACATTTAATGCTAGTTTGTTTGTTTCCTCTTTCTTTGAATTCTTTTCAAACATCTGAATCACATCCTTGGTGATCCTATAGACAAATATTTGGAAGAATTTCAAGGAAGAGATTATGTAAAGAATTTTATTTTGCTAAACTTGTTAAGTGTGCATAGTAGGCTGGATTTTTTTTTTATAGTTTAGTTGCAGTTTTACTCATGATGATTGACCTGTACATACATGCAGGAGTTAGAATGAGAAAATTGTTACATTGGAAGTATGACTATACCTAGTCATGTTTCCTTTCATTCAGTTAGATTATTTTTAAAAATTTTAAAATACATGGAAGAAGATGAAGACTAATGAGGTAAATTTATTATCAAATTATTCCAGGTATGCATTTTCATTTTTATTATCATCTATTAGCGTTTTTATTTTAATTTGCTCGCTTCTGCTTCAGTTTTTCTTTCTTATATTTTGTTGTCTTTTTTCATGTTTTTGGTTTAATATAGTTGTTGCGAATAAGATAGTTGTAATAAACATAAATGCTAAATGGAACATTTTTCAAGCCTTACTCAGGGAGTTTTCCTTAACTTTTAATTTTCCTTATCATTTTCGAGATATGTTTTTAAAGCAAGTATCGATTAAAGTAATAAATCCATGTTAATCTCTGAAATTAAATCTTTAATCACAACTCTTCATTAGGTATTTTTTAATAAACTCATGAAAAATAAACTCATTAAGCAAGACAACACTTCTGCTTGACAAATTCATAACAATATCTTAATGCCTTATGTCAAGATATTACTTTTATCTTGTTTGATTTGTTTCTATTTTATGATTTTTCTCACAATGGTTTGTTTTTTTAATTTGGTTTGCATTTCTCTTTTATCCTGCTTTCAGATCTAATTTCACGACATTTCATTTTGTTTACCTTTGAAAATCCCCTTGGTAATATTACCAACCTTTTAGTTGGAGGGCTTTTTCACACCCATCTTTGGTTTCATATATTGGAAATTTTTACTATTTTTCAATGAAATTCATTGATAAAAGGAAAAATATCAAAATAATTATCGAATTGATATTTTTCATATTCAGATTTGAAACTCTCATTATATTGTTTTTCTTTATCATTTTGATCATTTCTCTTTATAAAATAAGAGATAATTATGTTTTTAAAACAACTTATATTATAAACAGCTCTTGCTAAAGCAAAAAAAAGAAACAAACAAGTTTAGTATTTTTATAATTCTTCTAAGTCATCCCAATCTCTTAAGGAGAAGATTTGTCTCCCCATTTATGATAAAAGTATCAGCATGTAAATTAAAAATTGTGTAAAATAACTGAAAGATAGGGGGTATTCGTAAAGAGCCAACCTACCATGATCATGGGTCTTGATGGTTATAACATTATCATATATGTTCACCAAGCCAGTATAATGGCTTAGAGAAATTCGTTGTAAGACAAGAGGTCTTATCACGAGCTGGCTTATTCATGACTATCAACATTTGTGAATGGAATTATCATTATCTAGTCTCCAATCCAGGACAATGGTTTTCAGAGTTTTAATAAAATAGATTTTCTCTGAAATATTTAAACATAGACGAGATATTGACATCTCCTTTGGGCTAAGAGATAACCCTGTCGAGGCTATGAATGTCTGCTGGTAGTAGTGGCTCTACCTATGACAACGAGCATTAATCTTTCTTAATAAACACAAGTATACGCTTTTTTTCTTTAGTTTAAGTTGTCATCAATTAAACAATTGTTGTAAGATAACTCTTATAATCAATCTTAGACATACACAAAATGAACATTTTGATATCCATTATAAGAGATTTCAATGTAAAACTGAATCCTTACACTTTGATTGATTTAAAACTTTATTACTTTTTCTTTGGAATTTCATCATTTTTTCAGAGATAATTGTTTCTTCCCAGTGTGTCGTCATTGTTGTGGTAAATAATACAAACCCCCCCCCCCCCCCCCCATTATTCACTTAATTCTCATTATGGGGACCTTTTGATTGAATGGTTAGTCATATTACTATCTGATTTTGAGTATTTGGATTGCTTCAATGAGTTCAATATTTTCCTATCTTCCTATCATAACTTTTTTATCTCATTTAGTTGTTTGGTTTGTAAATAGCGCCTAATTGAAGATTGGATATTTTTCACTGCTTTGGCCTTATACAATTTATTTTATAAATTTGTTTCTTTGTAAATAATTAATTTTCAATTGTAAATATTTTATTTTTATTTTATACATAGCCCCCGAGATCAAGAATCATTCATAGGCTTTAAGTGGTGCACATATTAATATATCAGAGCTTTGATATCGGAGGAATTCATTTGAAATCCCCAATATTCAAAGTCCAATCCATAAAGAAATTGTTAGAGAACCCACCTGCCACATCATTACTCCCGCTCTCATTGGGGTCAACACTTATCGGAGATTTTCCACTGTGGAAGCTTTTAAAAAATCTGATACAACACTCCCTCCGATCTTCGATATGTCGATACAACACTCCCTCCGATCATCAATATCCCAGTGTGCCTCCCCCTTCGACTTCTGATATCTATCATTCTTTGATATTTAGGACCCGATATATGTATTAACGATGGCCTAATCGAAACATCGCATTCACCCCTTACATCTGAAATTTTTATATGGTAACAATCATAAACCTATGATATCTTAAATCTTCTGATATACACTTCCGCTTGTTACCTGTTAGCTTCATGGACCTGATGTGGTTATTAAAAAGGTTTAATTTAAATCCAAGCTCCGTGATGCATCATAGGTTTTGTTATTGGCTCACACTCCCGATTTCCGATATTATGCCAGACCCGATGGGCATATAAACGATGGTTTAAGGATTGGTATCATGTTCGCTCCGTAACACCCATATATCATAAGATTTGTTGTGTGACTATATTTAAACCTCCGATATGTATTTATCTAATGCCTGTTAATGCTTACTATCACCTCTACGGGGTCGTTGTCTTATTAATAGAAAAGTCGTGATATATATTGGTTTTGGGTTTAATGAGAGTTTGTTCAAAGTTTGTTTTACTCTATTTTTAATATATAATGGCTAATTTTGATTTCTGTTTTGACATAGAGCTTCTGATATATGGCTGAAAATGAAAATGATCCAATGAAATTCCTCCACGCTACAAATGAATCCTTTATTAGTAGAAAATTGTTGAAAACCATCGGGTTAATTTTAGCACTGCGCAAACTAAATTGGGGAATTCGTTCTTAACTATCCCATCAATGTTTTTCTAGATCCCAATCAAAGAAATCCTTCTGTTTCATTGTATTTTTAATAACTCTGTTGTTGAGAGATTCAAGGAAATGGTTATTATTTCTAAATCATGTATAAAAACCCATCATTGGGCTGAGTTAAGGGGATTTGAATCCAGGAGAAGAGCAAAAATAATATAAGAGCTTATAGCATGTTTGTCGAAGGGGTTCAACGCTCATGTGCACTATTGTAGTGGGATCCGAGCCTTTCTTTGCAGACAGGGAATCGAGTTTGCTGGCAATAGGGGATTTGCACTATTGTAATCTTCTGAGCTTTATGTAACTTGATTCATATTCATAATAATATTTGTTTCTGTAATTGTTTGCATAACATCACTGTTTTTATCGGTTATTGTAAATAAATTCATCTTTCAAATACATTTATGGTGTAAGAGTATATTAGTTGGCTTTATCACTATTGTTAAATGTTAATTATTAACCCATTTTAAAATTTTGATCAAGCTATCTTGCAGGATTAATTAGAAATGCATCTTGAAAACTGGAAATTGTATAAGAACAAATGTTTATTTCTTTAGGTTGGCTAGATATCTAACCGTTTAAAGTTATAGATGTCCCTCTTTTCTACATGTCATTTTATTAGAACTATTTCAACATTATGGCATGAATCTTTCGTTTCTTATGCATATGTTTATTAGGATTTGGAGTTATTGGAGTTATTTATAGTTATGTATCTAGTAACTATTTATTAGGCATTTAGTTGTTTATATCTGTTTTAAGAAGGATTAGATCTTGTGAACTATTTTCCTGTTCTATTTCCTTTATCTCATTTCAATTCCAACATGCTTATTTTCCCATCCTTTTATCTTGCTCTTGATTGAGAGAAGGAATAATCTTTCTTTCAAAAGAGATAGGTCTAGGATTATATGCATCTTAGATTATACTTTGCATTTAGCTCTACTTTCTGTATCCTACAAGTCCCCTCGTACAGGCGCAGTCTTTAGACTGGTTTGGATGGGCCATAATGTCAACTTAAGGATCATTTTCTTACCTAATCAACAAGAAAAGTCGAATTGATGTCTCTTCTCTATTGGTAGGCGAAAGTCATACTTTAAGCTAGTAGAGATAGAGAAAGAGTAACTAGACCTAATTGAACCAGTCGGAACCACCATTTCAACGGAAAATGAACTATTTTAAGTTCTTGACCGGGTGGTCTCCCTTAAAATGTTGAAGGGTCATTTTTGTCGATCAACACAAGGTAATGATCCATGATATGAAAAACACTGCAATGGATCCTACCCAAAATTTTGCACTCTTGCGACTATTGCTTCACATCGCCCCACCTCACACCTGGATGTATGACTGCATGTTCTCTTGCTGCCCATTAGCTCGAAATTGCCTCCTAATGGAGGTCTCTGCTTGAGTTAATGTCTCCACTCGACCTCCTCTTTTCTTCTCCAATTATGGCTACTCCATGTAATTTGTTAAAGTTGTGAGGCTACATGTTGAGAGGTAATTCATGCTCCCTCTCAACCACCAAATATCTAACTTTTGTCTTGCTCCTCAAGGATTTGCATACATATTCCTCTAATGTGTAAAGGCTCTCGACCTTGACACCAGATTTCTTGAGTTGACATGAAGCAACATGCTTGAGGTAGGCCTTCCCATCTCTGAAGACTACCTCATACCCATTGCCTTCAATCCTCAATTTATTCATCAGTCTAAGTTTCTTGGCTTCACTCATATTTCCAAATAGCTCATTGAGGGTCTTCCACATAGCGAAGGGAGTCTCTTTTCCATGTATTTGCAATATTATGTGGTCTCTCACACCCTCTAAGATCATCCTCCTGGCTCTTTCTACTCTCTTCCTCCACTCTGCTAGATTCTTATCATCAGATGTTGGAGGATTCAAGATATCATGATCTATGAATTCCTTCAGTTGATTACCTTCCAACATTGTCTCCATGTTGTCCTTCCAAGCAATATAATTTGAGCTACCCTCAAGGACATATTCTAGTCCAATCTATAGAAGAACATCCTGCTAGCTCTAAAGAATGATTCTACAAATTCTATTCACTTGTAAGGACAACTTCAAATTCTTCTCTTCTATCATGATTTTAGCTCTGATACCATGTAGAAATTCCTTGTAGATTCAAACTACTAATTGTAATTTACTAAAATAATGGACTTGAATCTACTCTACTCATTAGTGAAAACAATTAAATAATTCACGAAATCACGAAGCATATAACATAAAGAATACAATCAACACATCACACAATGATTTCCTAGGGAAAACTATAGCTTAAAACCCATACTATATGCATATTGCATTAGTTAGAAAATATTAGAAGATTACAATGCTTTTCTCAAGCCCAAGCAACCTCTGCACTATCTCTATCTATCTCACAGTTTCCTAGGCTGACTGTGGCCAACACTTATCCAATTTCCTAGTATTCCAAGCTCCTACTTCCTTTCATTGTTCAATGAGGAATTAGACCCCTATTTAATAGGAATTTTCCTCCATTTGATTGCATAGTTCCTTTGGGATCTTCCTCTGAATGCATGCACCATCTATACAATTCGGATAATTATACAACTGATAGTACATTGTCCCCAAACTCCAATGTCAACTGGGTCTTTCTCTGATCTGACATGCATGAGTTAATTATGAGTGAATCTTCAATTTACTAGTTGATCACTTCATGCATCACTACACTCCACTGCAGAAAGCACCACATTGCACTTCAAGCAACACCACACTTGACTGAAAGAATCACCACACTACTAGACCTCCCACTAGTTCCTCCGTCAGTTGAAACTAGTTTAAATAACTCTAACTCATTTAGACTGAATTAATTAATTTCAACTCAAAATAAATTCAATCAAGGCCCGACACTGTACATGAATCTAGTTAGATCCTCAACTTGAATTAACTGAGCCAACTAAGTCAAATTAACCTAGTTAACTAATAGAAGTTGTCATGAGATGTGGAATCACAATGTTATTCCCAATTTAATTCAAGTACAAAATTAACTTGGGATTTTCTTGATGCTATTTTCAACATTTCTTGTTGCAATTTAAACAAAAAAAAAATCTAAATGACAAATTAAGTTCCTAGAATCTCCAATAATCGCGAAATTTTTGAAATTGTGAACATATGCCTTGAATCATTAGTACAAAATGGCTAATTCTGCATATAAAAGACTATTTTTCATATGGTGACTAATAGTGGCTAATTTACAATATATTATAATGTGACCAATGTATAGTCATATTTAGCTTAGTCATTATTTAGTTGTCTCAATTTTATTGTCTAATAGTATATTTAGTCATAAATTTGATCATTAACTTAGTCGTTGATTTAGTCATTAATTGCCACAAACAATGACCAAGTATACAACAAAATATACTACTACATGATTACCCAAGAAAAACAATTAATGACCAAAGAAATATGACCAAAATGTTGGTCACATTATAAGATACTATAAATTAACTATTAATAATCATATAAATGCAAATTTCAGTCATCCTTTGAAACCAATTAATGACCAAAGAAATATGACTAAATTTCAATCGTGCTATAAAAATATTGTAAAATAGCTACTAATACTCGTATATATGCAAAATTTAGTTGCCATTTGTAATAAAAAAATTATTGTTTACAAGAATCATTCATCTTTTTTGGTAGTTTCATATTTATTATATAAATGACTAATTTAATTGTTTATATTCATTTCATTCACTTTAATTAATAATAATTATAAACAACTAATTTTGTTTTAAATTCATTTTATTTGTGCTAATCATTAATCAATATAAACTACTAATTTAGTATTTTTTTATTGATTTTATGTGTTTATTAATTAATATGATTTTGCGATTAAATTTAAAAAGTGTCATACAATGTAGATATTCATCTAATATGAAAACACAAAGTTACATGTGTTAATTACAAGATTAAAATAATATTAAATATTACTAGTAATAATTTTAACCACATAAATTATATTATATGAAATGTTAAGTATTACAATATGAGTTTTCAACTTAATATTGGTTGGACTACAATTTACACATGAAATATTGTTTCAACACTTCAAATCATCATCATTGTGTTTCCAAGACATTTTAGGTGAATTCACAAACTCTAAATACTTGACCACCAGTCTGTATGTGTGTGTCTCATGCATGATATTGGCTTGAAGGGTATCACTAGACTGGTTCTCTTCTCTCTCTCTTTCTGCATTTGTCACTCTAGTTTTCGTCACAATCTATGAATGTCGGTGTTAATCCCACCATTATGGTTGGCAAGGCCCTGCTTCCACATTTCGAGTAAACCTACACAAATAAAGTGATCATAGAATTAATACTTAATTGAAGAAAATTATGCAACACAAATTTCTCAATAATAAATATAATTCTTCCATTTTTTAGCTACTAAAGAAACTCTAGACGACAATATCATATATTATCAATAAATAAATAAATAAAACTTATTTCTCCCAACTCTTTTCCCTCAATTGGATATAACTTTAGTTGGTTCGATTTGCAAATTTGCTTGATAGAACTCAGGAAAACCCTTTCATATTGTTAGTAAAGTTTGTTATTACACCCCTGAAAAGCCCTTTCAATCCATTAATGAAGCTTCCTAAATGTGTGAGTGCATTGGAATAGCTATCTCATGAATGCAATGGCCATGATCATGTGCCTTTTAATCATGCAAGGTACCATCAGAATTAATTTCACCAAAAGAGAGATGGATTACTAAAAATTAAATTATTGTTGAGATACATGTAGATCCACATATAATGAAAAGGATTTAACACATGTTATTTAACTACTATTTTACTATCATATGAGGCACTTTTGTTCAGATAAACTACTATTTGACTGTCATATAGGGCACTTTTGTTGAGATAACTCTTACAAGGTCTAGATAAAAAAGGGAGATCTCTTATGTCATAGATAACAAATTCAAAAAATACATTAGTGTACAATAAGGAAGAATATGTTTTAACTTGAAAAAGGCATATCAATAAACTTAAAAGGAAAACATGTAATTAATTAGATTATGAAGATAAAAAATTTAAAAAAAAATACATTAGTGTACAATAAGGAAGAAATATGTTGTAACTTAAAAAAGGCATATCAATAAACTTAAAAGGAAAACATGCAATTACTTAGATTAGATTATGCATGGTCTAGGATAAGAGGTTTCATACTTAACTGAATAAACTTAAAAGGAAAACATGTAATTAATTATATTATGTATGGACTAGGGATGCCACTGTGTGAGAAATACTATGACCAAACAAAAGAAAAATATTGAACACGCACCAACTAAGGCACACTACAACTTTTACCATGCAAAAAAGTGCAAAGCACAACAAAAATGATTAAAACCAAAAATGACTTAAGAGATCACTGAGAATCATAGAATAACGAGAGAAAAATAAGCACAAATGACAAGTTGTAGTCAAAAAACAATACTGTTATGATAAAAGTTACAAAAAGGACAACAAATATCTTACTACTTGCTGATGTATTAAGGGAGTTTTTCACCCATAGACTTGTACCCTTGTGACCAAAAAATGCTTGACTATTTCCTTGCTTCAAATATTTTATCCCTAAAATATAAAGCCAGTTTCCTTTAGGAATAATAACTTGCACATAAAATAATTCATATCATTCATAATCCACAGCTTCCTATGAGAAGGTTTATATCATCTTAGATCTATAACCCATCTTCTTCAAAGAAGTCAATCTTAGTGTAAATGCATCTAGTATAAATACAATGTGGAAGTGTGAACTCAACTCCTAAGATGATGCTCGAAGAGAGAAGTCAAAATCGTTTAAAAAGGGGAGCTTGGTATCTATCATAGAGTTATAGACTTAGTCAAAACATAAGGATATGATAATGTATGATATGTCAAAGCCACCCGGATTGGGGATCTTGCAACTCTACAAAAGTGGGAGAGATGGTACACTGCCAAACTTGGCCAGTCCTGATGTTAAGAGTAATGCATGACTCAATATTGCATGGTTGGAAAAAATGATTTGTATGATTTCAAGATTTTTCTTACACTCACTTTCTTTGTGTACACTGCAAAGTAAATATTTTGTTTTTCAAACACTCAACTGAATTAAGCCTGCAATTTCAAGTGACAATATTCAACACTAAAATATGCGTACATCAAATTTCAAACAAAAAGTAAACATTAAAATGAAGTAGAGTGAATTTCAAACATAAAATAAACATTAAAAGGCAGTAGGGATACAATCTTATAGCTATTTGTATTCAAATGGAATGTACAAAACCAGATTCATTTTCATTTCCTTCATTAGTACTACAGTGTCACCTTCCATTTGAACAGACTTAATTCCAATTTTATTAGAGGGTGGAAATGGGGATGTAACTTGTTCAGAGACATGCCATGCTTCCTTTGAAAACAAATTATAACTCCAAATTTAAGACAAAATACTATATTTTCCCAATATGTTAAATATTCTATAATAAAAACAAATATTGGTAACATCGGAAAACTATAAACTACCGCATACTTAGAAAACAACATAGAAATATTGTTTTCTTTGAAATGGTTCCACTGATCCTATATAAAGCACAATATTTTGGAATGTAATCCATTTGATGGTACCATTCAAATATACTTGCCATACATCCATATTAAAGAAATCAAAATTCATCTTAAAGGTATTCCATCTACAATAGAACTCATTATCATTTTGCGATAAAAAGAATGGAGATAAACATGGAAGTTATATACTCTTCTACTCTTTATACTACAATTCAATGACTCCTCAAGTGGAACACATTCAATTTCCACAAATTTAAACCCATATTACCAAAAAGAGGCACACATTTCAGTCTACAATATTCAATCAAAAAAGCCTATATGTCAATCAACACAAAAGAAAAAAGGTTACTAAATAAAATATTTGCATTAAACTATGAACAAGGACTAAAGGATGATATAAATGATTGAAATGATAAGATAAGAGAAAAAAAGAGTTATCGCCACAAATATCGAACTGCAAACAACTTTTCCTTCCCCTTCAAAAAACACTTTGAGTTGCATGTCATTTAAAACAAACATTATCAAGCACAATAAGTATACTTGAAAAGACTCCACAAATATAGCAAAAAATATTTGTTGTTGCAATGTTAGGTCCCTATAATACTAGTGTCTTCCACTTATTTTTATGGTTAGTGTAGCCCCCTATTGTTATTGTTGATCCCATGTATCCCCCATGTTGTTACTATTTTTCCCCACAGAAGCCCACTATTGTTTTTTTTTGTAAATAATATGTATTGTATTACTGCATAGTAGCAATGTTTACAAGAGTTGGATTATGCGAGACTACCTCTCCAGCACAAGAGCCAACGACCCTGGCCATTCTGGCAGCCATATTGACATAATTACAGTGAAGCTTAACAAAAAGGAAGCTTTGTTTTTTGTGAGAATTACAATAATCAGAACCGAGAAAACTTTCAGAAATCAAAACTGAGGTTGACTCCAAAAAGAAACCAGAATTCTGAGATGAATAGAAACTGTCTGTTCCCAAGGCCTTTATTTTCTATGCCGAAGTTGTTGTCATGTTCCCTACAATGACCTCAAACCTGAAAGGGAGAAGTAACAAAAAGGATCTTGTCACACGCATTAGGGGTTGGCTTCGATCGAGTCATCATCTAGGCTGATTGGCTACTCTTAGGTGCCTTCCTGCAGCGCCATTGTTTTCGAGCGGCTGGAGGATGCACCTACAACTTCTTTCTTCACACTGGGGGAGCCGTTAGCAGGCGAATGCATTTTGCAGTATCCCATTTTTTTAAAATAGTGTAGTGTGGAGAGTCTCTTGTGACAAAGCGGCAATAGTGGAAAGACTCCACATAAACCACGAATTTGTCAATGAGGTTATCAATCTTTTCCTCCACCACCTTTGAATTCTCAACCTGATCCTCCATATCCAGGTCAAGGATAGTTTTCAATTTCCACAAATGATTAGTGTCACGCATATAGAGATTTTCCCTTGCTGTGGAAAGAGAGGGGTCTAGGATCCACATGAAGTCAACAACGAATTCTTCCAAGGGAACTCCTCTTCTTAGAGCTTTGGCTTGAGCCTCTAAATTTACAATTATTTACTGGGTTTAGGAGTCACATTAACAAATTAATTAAGAGACGTGCGCCTTGGTAGAGGACTCTGCGCGTGTAGTGGGAGGGGAGCCTAAGGTGTTCTAGCGCAAGGATTCACGACCATGGTTGTGCCCTCGACTGGGAGAAGAACTTGAACTACGCTTGGGTGCCATGAGAGGGGAATGGGTGGGCAACATGCTAGCAATGGGGGGGAACAGGAAAAACAATGCACCAGAACATGCGTGATGATGGGGAGGGAGGGTGAGTGGGGGTATTCATAAGGGTGGGAGAGCCTTGAGAGGTAGGGAGATCAGGGAAGGGGAATGAAGGTGGAGCGTGTGAGGTACCATAGGTAGGTGGTGGAGAAGGTACCACGTAGGAATGATAGGAAAGAAGGACGGTGGCCCCGCAGGAGAACAGAGCCGATGAATATTTGTCTGGCACAACTGTCATAAGGAGAGAGGAACGTGGCATGAATTCCTTAGAACTGCAGTCTTCCAAACATATTATTCCATCATTGATGTGACTAGAGATCTTTGAACGGTTAATGCCCATTTTTCATGTTTTCATTTTCATTTATGACTTCACATTGCTGACGGAGATCACTATTCTCCATGTCATGCGAGGACATCAACCGCAACCAATAGTTACCCGTCGTGCCTTTGTTTTCCAACCTATCCGCCAGCTTGGTCCCATCTCGTCTAACAGCCTGGAAATGAATCCCTTCCATGCTTTTTATACTATATTCTTCGTAGGATTTTTTTTAATTGCCAGTTGTCAGACACCTTGGCGATGTCCATAGCCTACTGAAGTTTCTTGTTGGCATGTGTCACCAAAGTCGAATCTCCTTCTATGATTAGTGGGCTCAAATTGTAGCGTTTTGCAATGGCGATCTTGTGTTCCAGAGTGAGAAGTTCAGAAGCATTATTGGTAGAGGTGTTGATGTTTCCCTCATAGAGCCTTAGAATTTCTTCCTGTGCATTTCTAAAGACCCCCCTAAAGCTCGTTGTGCTCAGGTTTCCTTTTGCTGCACCATCGTAGTTGATTTTAAGGGTCCCCACCTCTAGAGGAGACCATTTGATAGCATCTTTACAAACATATTTGGGCACTGCAACCCCAATCACATATGTCCATAAACCAAGGGCTTCTAAACCCCTAAAAGTGTTTTTTCATACCCTAAAGGAACAAGGTCAGCTGATTACATCATCTCCCAGAAGTTCTCCATGAAAAACTTCTCAAAACTGGTCAAAACAGGACCATACAGACTGCTCCATTCATAGGGTGCGATGCATCTCACCTATTACACACGGGGGGTGCGATGCATACTGGAAATCCCTTCTGTAGGGTGCGATGAGCAAGAGCAGACAAATGGCAAAAGAATTTTGCTAGGTGGAAACCCAGAGAATCTTCTAGAAACTACTCATATGACACTTGCCTCTCTGAATTCGCCTAGGGATGAGTAAGCTCCAAGTGGAACCAAGGACTATTAGTGAAATGACAATAATCAAAATCCCAGAAGCTAAATCACTCTCCTGAAAACATCTATATATGGATCCCTCATCTAAGAGATCCAGAGGCTGGAATTTTGTAATTTGCAGGGAAGTGTTGTTGGTTTCTCTTTGAAGACATTGTTGGGTAATCTTACTTTGTATGAGGTGAAGAAGGTTTTCATGCTGGGAGGATGATGCTAGATCAGATAGCCTGGTTGTAATCTTCTCTTCTACTACTTTTATCAATAAAGCTATTTGAGTTTTCCTCCATATGCTTGTATATCTCTGAATGTTGTTTATGTGTGAATTTATATGGTTAATGTACCTCTGATCCTACGTTATTTATGGTTATAGATCTCTATGCTTTGATGGTATTTTGTTGCATTGACTCTATAGGTGTTCTTTGAAGTGGGACAAGCAAGAAAGGAGTGGAAAAAGCTTCATCAAAGAAGAGAGGAAACAAGTAAGGAGACTAGCGAAATACTGAGGTTGGTGCTCTCTACTTCTCTCTCATCTATCTCTCATAAAGGAAAACACAAGTAAATTTAATCTGTGTGTTTCTAAGATAGCTACCCATCTTAGTGGGACTAGCAGCTCTGAATGGACACTAGTTTTCTCGATAACAAAATGGCGACTCCACTGGGGAGTGAATATTTTGTTTGTTTTGTTACTGTTGTTTGCTTCATAAACCATAGACGGAGCCTGAAGTCAAGCCAGCTAGCCTTCGAACTGCTTTTGCTATGCAACCACAAAGTAGATCAACGCTGCTTCAGTCAATCTCCGGGTTGGTTTATGAACTGAACATCTAGCTTGCAAACATCCTAAGTGCCCTGGTGGTAGCTCAAATAACCTCATTAGATCAACCCCTATACTTTGTGTTTACTGACAATCATTAGCTCAGCCTAAATCCCTAAACTTAGCTACAAACTATGAGCAAAAATCAAGCTCAGTCTCGTCCCTGGACCATCGCACTCTCTCTTCTTGGCAGTCTGGATGAATTGCACCTCCCATGTGCTCTAGGTGAGATGCATCCCTATTTCCCTGTGTTATAGGTGCGATGATAAGATGAGACTGTTTCTGCCTCCAGATTTTGGTTTTTTCTTCATTGTCTTCAGTGTTATTCAGTAGTTTTTTTGTTTGTGATCAGTATATCTCTGTTAAAACCATCTTCCTTTGCATTATTCAACCTCCATCAGAAGGAATTGTGAATGTTTTTTATGTATTTTTTATCATTTACAGTTCTCTTGTGCAAACAGTAGCTTAATCGAATTGTCGTCTTCTGATTTGAAAGTGTCGCAAGTGTTGTTTTCAGTGAAGAAAAAGAGTATTACAAAGCATTCCTCTTTTAGACAATTGATTACACTTTTTCCATTGTATTTGATTTGAATCATTAGTATTTCAAGTGTCGAAAGTAGTTTAAATTCAAAATCACAAAGTGTCGTCTTGACCCTACTTTCATTTTTTGAAAAGAAAATTGTTAGTACTTTCGCTTTGAAAGAAGAATATTTCAGATCTGTACTTAGCATTCTTTTTGTCATTCATACATTAAGAAAGCAGAAAACAAATACATACATGTGCATTTGCATTAAGACTGCATGTTGAAGTTGATTTAGGGAAAGTGCATCTAGTGTGTGCTCTCTGCTCTATGTTGAAATAATTTCATTTCTCTTTCCTTAGTAGCTAGGATTTTCATTGCAAAAAGAAAGTAAACCACTGTTTATCATCTTAGATTTCATATTTAGGAATTGTATATCTACATCACGCGGTGAACCTTAATTGGAGTCGCCAATTCTGGTTGAGGGGAAAGTACCCCTAGGGTCCTTTGGGTTAAGACTCTACCAGACTGAAAATTGCTTATTCAAAGAAACACACACACAGCCATTATCTTTACTGTAAGCAAATTCTAATGTTGAGGGTACGTACCTAAGGTCCTACGTTCGAGAAGGCCTTTAGGGTCCAAACCCTTCTTGGAGTTCCCTTCTTCTCCTTTGACCTGTAAAACAAACAAATCAAAGAACACAGCAGTACATGGACAAATACTTATATATAAACCATCTTTATGCTATAAAGTTAGTTATAAAAATCTTTAAGTAACTACTTGCATAAGAATTCAAGACAAGAATCTCATAAGCATAAAGAAAGATTGTTTCGGGAACCAAGACGTGTTTCTTTATATAAAGGCAAGTAAAGTACATATAATGGAAAGATTTCACCTGAAACACCTTCAGCAGGCTCCAAGCAAAGCTTCCTCCCGGATTCGTTCCAGCCTCAAGCCTCCAACAAGAGCTCCTTCCAAGTCTTACTCAATGGTGATATAAAGGATGAATGATCACCAATACACATGGAAACAAGGGTTTCCTATGCAAAATGGGGGAAGTGCAGAAAGCACCAAGGACTTCAGACTTGGTCTAAGGGGAAAATCTCAGCATAATAATCTTGCTCTCTTTTCTCTCTCCCTTAGGCCTTCCCTTTGATGTCTTTTTATACCATCTCCAAAGTAGTTTTTTAGTTAGGAGTTGGTTGGGAACAGTTGGGCCATGGGCACTAACAGGTGATCAGCAGGTAAAACCCGCGATCTCCGCCCGAAAATAAGGAATTATTTATTTTTTTAAGTGTTTTAATACATACACGGGGGTTGGGTATACACAGACCTGCGTGTACACGTGTTTAACTCAGGGAAATGTCGCGTATAAGGGATAAAACACTATTTTTTAAATTTTAGGACCAGGTCTGGAAGGAGGGGTTGCCCTAGGCCATGAGTGAAGCATCACAAACCATAAGAGTGAGATTTGGAGCTATAACACTTAAGAAAGAACAACTATAAAATAAATTTCAATAAACATAAAAACACTTTGAAACCTAACGCACAACATTTAGAAGTCTAGGCTAGAGACGTATTACGGCGTCGTAAAGCCTGGTAATGATCACTTTCATCGTAGGTTGGGTGATTCCTCCTCTCTGAGACGACAAGTGCCAGTACGGACTTGTGCTCCCACGTACCATCGAGTATATATTGGGAGACCAAAATAGGCTACATCCTTTATCCTTAGGAAGCTGTGTCTGCCGCCCTATTGATCACAATGCACTGAACACAGCATTCAGGAAGATTGATTGTCGTACCGTAAAAAGTATTCTGCAATTTTGCGATTGGTTTGGTAATCCCTCTGTCTAGATTTCCAGAGCAGTCACTTTCGTACCTTTTCAGACTCCTTAAAAGAAAAGGTCCATCTGAGCACTTATCACTTCAGGCTCATTAAAAATCGAAGGTGACTAGAGTCATCTTTAGCTTTTTCTCGACTCTTAAAATTTGAAAAAGAAAGTTGTGTCAAAGCGTCATAAAATTTATTTGAATCGGAATAACCTCACTGTTCCCTCGTTGGTTTTTAGGTTGAGAAATGGAGTCTACCAATCGAGGATTTCCCCTTGGGGGGAATCCTAGTCCCTTCTCCTCTTAGGGGGATGTTGGTGCTCCACACATGGCCACATTGTCCCTCCCAGGACTCACAATTGGCCTACCTGTATGGCTTTTCTTGACCTCTGTCATTCAAAACACCACAATTCTTCAGCAATCAAATCAGCGACCAGATGAAGTTGCTCCCCCACCTTCTACTTCGTTTGTTTCTCCCTCTCCTTCTTCCTCTTCGCTTGGTGAAGCTAGTAACGCTAAAAACCAAGTAACTAAGAAGAAGAAGAAAGGGAAGGAGAAGAAGAAGAAGAACCCAACAGCGAAGGGGGAACCCGTACATCATCTGGCGAAAATCCACACACTACACCTTCCAAACCTAAATCTCCATGTGTCATTTGCAAGGGAGACCACTATCATCAAGATTGTCCCTGCATCCCATGGATCTTGAGGGACTGGTCTCCCCGCTTGCACAATCCGGTGTCTTCAACCGCTGACGATCATGTTGAAAGCAAATCGTCAACTAGTGAAAACGAAATCAATGGATAAAAAGGAAGATCCAAATTTCCTTGTAGACTGTGTGAAGGCGATCATGCCCTCCACCATTGTTCATTCTTAGACGAAGCTAAAAGAGTCTTGGATAACCATCCTGCATCACCGCAGCGACTTCCTCCTGGATACAAGAAACTCTTGCCAAGTCCATCGCTAGTTGAAAATTCGACTGACACACCATTGTTGTCGGTCGAAGCACCTATCATTAAAGATAGACCCTCTGAGTCCACACCGGACCAAAGCCAACAGGTCAAGACGGAAGTCAACCCAATCTTGTCTTCAAAGAGTCCACCTTCAGATGATACTGTCACCAAAGAGAATGAGAACAACACCGTTCAAATTCTTTTCATAAACATAGACTCCAATGAACATGGGGGGGCAATCTACCCATTCCTTTATTGCAGGAAGGTTTTTAGGTTGAGAAATGGAGTCTACCAATCAAGGATTTCCCCTTGGGGGAAATCCTAGTCCCTTCTCCTCTTGGGGGGATTTTGGTGCTCCACACATGGCCACATTGTCCCTCCCAGGACTCCCAATTGGCTTGCATGTATGGCTTTTCTTAACCTCTGTCGTTCAAAACACCACAATTCCTCAGCAATCAAATCAACGACCAGATGAAGTTGCTCCCCCACCTTCTACTTCATTTGTTTCTCCCTCTCCTTCTTCCTCTTCGCTTGGTGAAACTAGTAACGCTAAAAACCAAGTAACTAAGAAGAAGAAGAAAGGGAAGGAGAAGAAGAAGAAGAACCCAACAGCAAAAGGGGGCAACCGTACATCATCTGGTGAAAATCCACACACTTCACCTTCCAAACCTAAATCTCCATGTGTCATTTGCAAGGGAGACCACTATCATCGAGATTGTCCCTGCATCCCACGGATCTTGAGGGACTGGTCTCCCCACTTTCACAATCTGGTGTCTTCAACCGTTGACGATCATGTTGAAAGCACACCATCAACTAGTGAAAACGAAGTCAATGGATAAAAAGGAAGATCCAAATTTCTTTGTAGACTGTGTGAAGGCGATCATGCCCTCCACCATTGCCCATTCTTAGACGAAGCTAAAAGAGTCTTGGATAACCATCCTGCATCACCGCAGCGACTTCCTCCTGGATACAAGAAACTCTTGCCAAGTCCATCGCTAGTTGAAAATTTGACTAACACACCATTGTTATCGGTCGAAGCACCTATCATTGAAGATAGACCCTCTGAGTCCACACCGGACCAAAGTCAACAGGTCGAGACGACAGTCGACCCAATCTTATCTTCAGAGGGTCCACCTTCAGATGATACTGTCACCAAAGAGCATGAGAACGACACCATTCAAATTCTTTTCATAAACATAGACTCCGGTGAACATGGGGGCAATCTACCCATTCCTTTACCGCAAGAAGGAAGTTCGTCAGAGACGTATCCGGCCATTTATTCGGTCCCACCTAAAAGCAGTCTAGTCATTTCCTTCGATTGGAATCTACTAGGTAGACCACTCTTACCATCTAATGTACCATTCCAGATCATAGTACAAGCTTACAGAATGATCATGGTTGGTACTATCATAGATGAAGGGCTTCTGTGAGTATCCTTTCCTCAACTTCTTGGAAAGCGCTTGGTTCGCCATCGCTTCTGCCTGAGATTTGAAATCTGACAGGCTTCAACAAAGGAACCAGTCGACCGTTAGGGATCCTTCCAAATTTTCCTATAACTTTGAGAAGGAAAACCGTTCATCTAAACATGATGGTAGTCCAAGGACCTCTAGATTACAATCTACTCCTTGGGCGTGACTACATTTATAGCATGGGAGCTATCATTTCTTCACTCTTTCGAGTGATGTGTTTTCCACATGAAGGCAAAGTGGTCCAGCTCGTAGACCAGCTTTCGTTCCCTGGTTCAAACACAGCTATTAGTCAAATGCCATCCCTAACTGGTCTTTTTGCACAAGGAATGTCTCATCAATCTCTAGTCCATCCACTTGATGATCGCGAGTAATTCGGTGATTGTGACTGAAACCCAGGAGGCATGCACGTTGGTCTACTTCGACAGAAAAACCCCAGATATAAGATAGGTTTCCGTGTAGGAATATGACTAGTCTGACAATCTTGTTCGTTTAGGATAATGGATTAGGCTGGAAAAGGATTCCTCCGTCAAATGTTAGGTGATTGGAGCTAGAATCACCTTCGTCCATTTCGATGGACAGATCCAAGGAAGTGTTTTGTCTGCAAATGTGGATGAAACAATCTTGCTAATGCAAGAACTTCCGTATGGTAGCCTGGAAACTCTATTTCATTATACCTGGGGGCATGCAAACCTTTTTGCATTCAAGTGAAAAGCGACCATTTATTTTCTTAGTTTGTAGGCTCTCAACCCTTTAAACTCGTAGGTTGTTCATTCCTAGCTTGCATAATGAAAGGCTCAGGAGCAAAGTTTCGAATGGGGCAAGCTCCCTAAAAAATGAACCTATCGAGGAGACATCCTTATTATACGACTGGCACGAGCAGTTTTACGCAAAGTTCATGCTCGTTAAAAAATAAACCTCGTCGTGAGCAGTTTTATGCAAAGTTCAAGCTCGTCAAAAAATAAACCTAGCAATGAGCAAATGTTTCTATAGAGTTCAAGCTCATTAAAAAATGAACCCCACCTCTGGTAAATAGTCATTTTGATCGCATGACTATCAACTTTTGAACCTTGGTCGTGTTCTTACCATCACCTCCACTCTTTTTTAGCCGATCATACGCCTCCATTTGATTGTTTACCCTTTTGAGGAACCGCTGCAATGAGTGATTTTATTAGCCACCCTTTTTCCACTACTGTGATTGGAATGTTCCAAACCTTACCTGGAACCAGTTGCTATCCAAAACATCACTCGTTCCTCAAAAAACGAGTCTCCTTTAAGCTCTTTTCATCTGACTCGTAAAATATGAAAAGATTGCCGAGCAATTGGCCTCTCTAGCTCGTTAAAGCGACCGGAATTGTTATCCCTCCTCTAGATTTTAATCTTTTTGGACCTGAGGGATTATTACACAAAAAAAATCGAGCGCTTGTCATGTTCGGCTCATTAAAACTATCGAAAAGTCATCCCTTTCGTATTATTTTACACTTTTTCGGACTCAATGGATTACATTACGAAAAATGACCATTGGGGTTGCCTTTCCGTCCCTTTTAGACTCCCTAAAATTGAAAAGGACCGAGTTATCTTTGTCGTTAAACTCGTTAAAACAATAGCGACAAACTTGTCCATGCAGACAAGAGCGAGTTTCACTATTGCTAGGCTCATTAAAAAATAGCGACGGGTTTGCCCGAAGGGAAAATTATAGAACAAGCATATGTTATCCTCCTCAAGCTTGACAAAAATAAAGAGGTACTGGTCAGCAATGACTGGGGAAAAAGGGAAGAAAACTTGAATAACTTCATTGGTAGCAGGTCGCTCTTGAACATGACACTTTCACTCCATCACCATGATTGAGTCAGGTTGGGTTATTCCGTTCACCGGTCACATCACCATTGGTCCACCATACCATCCACCTTGGGGTTAATGCTACCAATCCATCTCAGTGTCACTGATATGTTTAAGAGAAGTCGCTCAGAGACTTCACCAACCTAACTAACATCTCATCCGCTGCAATACCTTCACTCTCCATTTTTCATGACCGCCACCTTGAACCTTGTATCATCAGATCGTTTTCACCTCCACAAAATCATTTGCTCCGTTCTGTGTCGTAGATGTGGGATTCATTAAGGCCCTCCTACGATGGGTCACTTCTTGTCGACATCAGCTCATTATCCAAGAAGTTGACTTAGGGACAACCCTTTCAGTACTTTGAAGCTTGCATGCCTCAATGGCAAGTTTCTCACTTCTGGCGACAGGTTTACATCAATGGCCTTCGACCGAAAGATTTTATGTGGTGTTTGACATCAGCTCATGTATTCACACCACGTGAATTGTACTACAGTACCTTGAGGGTCATCATCATTATCGGTGATTCCTCTCGTGCCTGTTAACAACTTACATCATTGGCTGGTAATCAGGCGATGTCTTTCCATGTTCGACATCAAAACATCTTTTCACATGGATCGACTTGTACTTTGGGCGAAGATTGAACGAGTTTGAAGACCTCGGATCTAGTTTCATCCATCCGGGCTGCGATATATTCAGGAAAATAAAGACATCAAATGTACATCATTACTGCGTAGATAATCATCCAAACTAAAGGATGATGGCTCTACCAGAATCATCAGTCTGCCACATAGACGATTGTCTATCTTATGTACATGAATATAAATTTATAAAGCTGAGCATGGGAATGCCCGCCTCAGCGAGATCATGAAAATATTGTGAAGATAATGTATTGTGTTGTATCTTATTACAGGTCACCTTCCAATTCGAAAAAACCTCAGATCCTCATTATAAATCATTTCACCTGACATCAAAAGGATTTACAACCTCATGCTTTAGGGGGCAACTGTTATAAACATATTTGGGCACTACAACCCCAATCACATATGTCCATAAACCAAGGGCTTTTAAACCCCTAAAAGTGTTGTTTCATACCCTAAAGGAACAAGGTCAGCTGATTACATCATCTCCCAGAAGTTCTCCATGAAAAACTACTCATAACTGGTCAAAACAGGACCATACAGACTGCTCCATGCATAGGGTGCGATGCATCTCACCTATTACACATGGGGGGTTCAATGCATATTGGAAATCCCTTCTATAGGGTGCGATGAGTGAGAGCAGACAAATGGCAGAAGCAGTTTGCTAGGTGGAAACCCAGAGAATCTTCTAGAAAACTGCTCATATGACACTTGCCTCTCTGAATTCGCCTAGGGATGAGTAAGCTCCAAGTGGAACCAAGGACTATCAGTGAAATGACACTAATCAAAATCCTAGAAGCTGACTCACTCTCCTGAAAACATCTATATATGGATCCCTCATCTAAGAGATCCAGAGGCTGGAATTTTGTAATTTGCAGGGAAGTGTTGTTGGTTTCTCTTTGAAGACATTGTTGGGTGATCTTGCTTTGTATGAGGTGAAGAGGGCTTTCATGCTGGGAGGATGATGCTGGATCAAACAGCCTGGTTGTAATTCTCTCTTCTACTACTTCTATCAATAAAGCTATTTGAGTTTTCCTCCATATGCTTGTATATCTCTGAATCTTGTTTATGTATGCATTTATATGGTTAATGTACATCTGATCCTATGTTATTTATGGTTATAGATCTATATGCTTTGATGGTATTTTGTTTCCTTGACTCTACAGGTGTTCTTTGAAGCGGAACAAGTGAGAAAGGAGTGGTGAAAGCTTCATCAAAGGAGAGAGGAAACAAGCAAGGATACTAGCGAAAGACTGAGGTTGGTGCTCTCTGCTTCTCTCTCATCTATCTCTCATAAAGGAAAACAAAAGTAACTTTAATCTATTTGTTTCTAAGATAGCTACCCGTCTTAGTGGGACTAGCAGCTCTGAATGGACACTAGTTTTCTCGATAACAAGCAGGTCCCTATTTCTAGAAATGGTGGAGGCATTGGGGGTGAGAGTGAGATGAAGATCTAGCATGGTAAGAATTATCATGTCCGAACGCTAGGAGGGTCAATGGGACCATGTAGAGCGGAGGAAGGCACAAATTCATGAATTGTTTTCTTAACAATAGAGATGGTGATTTCCTCCTGGTGGGAGGTTCCTCTGAAGATTCAAGTATTTATTTCCTTCCACAACGCCCAAAAAATGATTCCTGGAACAAGGTTCCAAGCCCTGTTAACAAGGGGATTGGGGGAAAGAGAGGATCTCCAATTTTCAATGGTGTTAAGAATTGAGGAGGGATCCTGATCCATGGCTCTGAAGACTAGATACACCCAATTCCAAAGCTTGTTCATGTAGGGGCATTCATTCATCAAATGATTTGTTGTTTCTTCCTTTAGCTGACATAGATTGCATCTGGAGGGTCCAATGAATCCCTTTTTTCTGAGATTATCCCAAGTAAGAATTTTCCTGTGCATTATGAGCCATAGAAAGATGGAGATTTTTGGCCAGTGTTTCCTTTCCCACAAATATTTCCATTTTTGTTCCGGTTGAAGTTGGTCATGGAGAGCAATATATCTATAAGCTTCCTTTAAATTGAAGTGCCCAACGTGCTTTTTCCCCATCTTATCTTGTCCTCTGAGGTGTCGTAGTGTATTTGTCTTTTTTGGAGTTCACTCGAGAGCTCTTGCCACACCTGAGGGTTGATTGGGGGTTCCCACTCTTTCTCATCTAGCCATTCTCTCCACCTATCACTTCCAGTGTTGGGTTTCCAATAATGGCTTACCCTGCTTTTGCCCCTATTTTGCATTCCATTCTTGATCTATTTGAATTGATCCTTATCAAGGTCTGGCCTTTGTTGCCAAGCATCTTCCCAAAAAAGGGCCTTGTCCCCATTTCCCACCTCCCAGAAACTGTGTTTGTGGATGATTTCCCTATTTTCCCACGCCTTATTCCATATGACCGATCCCTTTATGCTCCCATTGAGCCTAATGATTTGTTCATGCAAGTGGGTGGGGGCATATTTTGCCTTCCATAGGGTACCCCAGGGGGAGTTTGGATTTACTATCCAATGCCACAGAGTTTTAGCTCCCAAGGCTTTTCCTAAGATCTCAGGGTCCCTGAGTCCAAGGTCGCCTTATTTTTTGGGTTTACACATTTTTTCCCAAGCAACCAAAGCCCACTTCTGTTTCTTTTCCGAGCCTCTCCACAGAAATTTCCTTTGCAGATTTCTGATTGTGTTGGAGATCACTTTAGGGGCTACCAAGGCCGAATACAAATAATGAGGAATTGCATGTAATACAGATTTCACTAGTACGAGGCGACTTGCCAGATTTAGTGATCTGAAGGTCCAATTGGATATCCTTTTTTCCATCTTGATTATCAAAGCTTCCCAAGTAGAGCGAGCCAAGGGCTTGTCAATGAGGGGAACACCGAGGTATCTAGAGGGGAGGTTGCTTCTTTGAAATTCTAGGATTCTAGCAATGTTTCCTTGAATAGCCGAAGGGGTATTGAAGAAGAACAACTTGGATTTTTCTTGATTGATGGAGGTGCTAGAGGCTGCAAAGAAATCAAAGAGAATTGCTTTGAAGGATAAGGCTTATTTTGTTGTGGGGAGACCCATGAGCAGTGTGTCATCCACAAATTGTTGGTGCATGGAGGGAGGAGCGGAGGTGTAGAGTTTAAGGCTAGAAAGGGCATTGGAAGAAGAGGCGGTAGTGATGGATCGATTGAGTCCTTCTGCCATTATGACAAAAAGAAAGGGTGAGATTAGATCCCCCTGCCGGATGCCTCTGGAGGGGTTGAAGGGCTAAGAGGGGGAGCCATTTAGGAGAATCGAGAAAAAATCCCCTAAAACCATCGCCATTATCCATTTTATACAATCTTTGTGAAACCCAAAAGCTGTCAGGACCTCTCTCATGTAAGCCCAACTGATTTTGTCGAAAGCCTTAGACATGTCCAATTGTATCATCATACTAGGTTTCCTTTGGACTTTGAGAGAGTGGATTAATTCATGGGAAAGGATGATGCTATCCATAATTTTCCTTCCTTCCACATAGTCGGTTTGGTGTTGGGAGATCAAGAGAGGCAGGATAATTTTTAATTTGTTAGCCAAAACTTTAGAGATAATCTTATATATGACATTGCAGAGGGCTATGGGATGAAATTTGTCTGGGGAGTCTGTGTTGTCACCTTTAGGAATTAGAGTGAGAAAGGTGGCATTGAGAGCTTTTAGAACTGATTTTTGGATTCTAGATTCCTCCACCAGGGCATGTACCTCATTTTTTAACATAGTCCAACAAGATTTTTGGAACACAATGAAAAACCCATCCGGCTAGGTGCTTTCTCGGTGGGCATATTCATGACTACATATTCCACCTCTTGCAGTGAAACATTTCTCAGAAGCATTTTGTTGTGTTCCTCGATGAGGAACCCAGGAATGTGGTTGGTAATTTTTTGTATATCCCTTGCCCGATCATTCCTTGGCTCCGTGAGGAGAGTGCTGAAGTACTAATTTAATTCCTCTTCCATTTCCTCATGAGAATGGATAAGGTTTCCTTCTCTGTTCTTTAGTGCCAGTATTCTGTTATTCCTTTTGTGTTGGATCATCGTTCGATGGAAGAAAGCAGAGTTTCTCTCCCCACACTTTAGCCAATTTATTCTGGATTTTTGATGCCAGAGTTTCTCTTCTTGTAATACCCTTTCCTCCCAACTTTGTTGTAGCTTGAGCTCTTCTTATTTTCTTTGATCTGTGATACCCTCATTGATGATTTGTTGCTGGAGGAGTTCCATTTTATGCTCCAAGTTCCTTTTGTCAGTGATTATATTTCCAAAAGTTTCCCTATTCCACTTTTTGATTTCCTCTTTGATGGTTTTCAATTTCTGTTGAAATATATACATCTTATTTCTGGTTCTTGGCCTCGAGTTGCTCCACCATTCTCTCATCTTGCCCAAGAAGTCTGGGTGCTCCAACCAAAAATATTTGAATCTGAAAGGCTTGTTTTTTGGGCCAGGTGAGATGTGAAGCTTCAAGGAAATCAACCAATGATCAGATCCAAATTGAGGGAGAATTCTAGCCTCCATTTCCCAGGAGGTGAGATAGACTTCTTCTGAGAGGAGGAATCGATCTAGCCTAGAAGTTATTTGTCTTTCTCCCCCTCTTCTATTATTCCAAGTAAAGGTGTCATTACTTGTAGGGATATCTATGAGACTGAGGCCTTCTATGGTGGATAGAAAGGCTTCTGAATCCCTATCAAGTTTTCTTATTCCTCCCTTCTTTTTCTTGAGATTGATTATCATGTTGAAGTCCCCTGCAAGGATTTTAAAAGGCAGATGGATGGATTCCAACAGATTGGAAATACTTTGAAGCATCTTGATTCGATTTGCAGCTTTATGAGGGGCATAGATATTAGTGACACAGATGCTTTCATTGGAACCAATGATTCTCAAGATAGTGGTTATGGAGTGATGAGTTGCAATAGAGGAGATGAGATTGTACAATGATCTTTTCCACATGGTCATTATTCCTCTTGTTGATCTGATGACAGAATTGGGTATGTAATTGTATTGTTTCAAGTAATTTTTTCAAGAGAGGAAGGTGAGCTAACTCAATTTTAGTTTCTTGAATGAGGAGGATATCAGGTTTATCAACAAGGATTCTATTTTTCAAGGTTCTTTTCTTTCCTGGACCATTAAGTCCTCTAATATTCCAAGTAATGAAATTCATTGGTAAAGAGTGGGGGTTAGGGCTAGGGCCTTTACCTTTCCTTTGTTGATGAGTTTGGCTCCCAGTTCTTGAAGAAGCTGGCTGGTGGTTTTCCTTCCCCTTTTGTGGCTTGGGCCTTTTGGGCTATACCTTCCCGCTGTTATGTTTTCTAGGATGTCTTTGGTTGCATTGCTTTCAGATGGTGGATGATCTGAGCTATGCTTTAGTTCCTCTTGGAGGAGATAGGCTCCTTCTATTTTCTGGAGTTGGTCTTCTGGGATTGCCGCTAGTCCATTTGTCTTCCATTCATCTGCTATTGATATGAGGTCTACTCCTTCCAGTGCTTCTTATATGGAACTTTTCTCCAGGGTTTCATTCGGAAATATATGTTCCATTTCTATTTCTTCCTGTGAGTTCTCATCTTCCTTATTGTTGTGATCCAAGCCATTGTTCTCTTGTTCATGGTTTGTTGTGTTTTTCTTGTCTTCTCTTGGTTCGTCCTCTGTTGGGTTGCTTCGTAATATATGTTCTTGTAGATTGTTCAGAGCCTCAAATTGGTTCTGGTTGACTACCTATTGTTGTTCCTTCTTTGTATTTTTTTCCCTGCTATTTTTATTTCTTGTGTTTTCTCTGGTAAAGCCCTCGCTATCCTTTTTCTTGTTGGCCTGCTCAGTGTTTTGAGGCATTTTGTTTTGCAGACAATCCCTGAAGAGGTGTCCATGCTCATGGCACTTCCTACACTGGAAGGGGATATGTTCATAATCTATGCTTTGGAGCCAGACTTCATCCCTGAAAATTAGTTTTATGGCTTTTGGGAGGGCTCCAGAGACATCAATATACACACATATTCTGGCATAGGAGACATAGTGTCCGCTTTGTGTGCCTTCCGACATTTTTATATACTCTCCCAGTTGGTCTCCTATGCCTTTGAGGACTGAAGGAGCCCAATAATCCGTTGGCAGGGAGTAGAGGCACACCCAGACCGGGACTCTTGTGAAATCCTCTTTCTGGGGAGTGAAGTTTTCTTTCCAGAATCTCTTATAAGAAGTAGGGACCTCCTTCAAATATCCTATATCTATCTTCTAAGAGGTCAAAAATCATTGTAAAAAACCCCTTTGAACCTAGTTGGAGTATGATTTCCCCCTTTGGTTTCCATTTGGCTTGGATCCACCAATTCAAGGCTTTTTTGTGGGCCAAATGTCTATGAATTTGTAGATTACTACGTGTTCTTGCATATAATCTCTATAACAGCTATCCTTGGGTCTTGGATTTCCAACTCCGGAATTCTTTTGGCTTTTGGGTTGCATTTACTCCTTGATTTCATTATTTCTTATTGCACCTAAGCCTCTGCAGTGTTAGATTCCATTTCTGAAGGAATGACAAAGGTGGTGCCTTTGGCCGAATGAATCTCAACATTTTTCCTTTCTCCTACCTCTTAGCCTAGCTTCAGGGTTTGATATGGAAGAGTGGAAGGTTTTGCTGGAATCCAGCGTGGTGAAGAAGGATTCTTGATCTTGGCGGATGACCAATTACCATGTGTTTAAAAGAAAGAGCCCCATGGCCATCATCTCGCTCCTCCATGGGAGAGGGAGAGGTCAACTAGTCACCCTGGAAAACTGAGGGCAGCCGCCGAGAGGGAGCCAAGAGGCGTACTTAGGTTTTCAAGGTCGCGAGCTATTCTTGTAGAAAACCACAAGATCAACTCACGAGAAAAAAATGAGGCCTCGATCAAAATAAACTCCGACTATTATTAACCCTTAATGGATTACTTCAAAAGCCCATTATTGTTATTGTTGTGCCCTTTCATTATTATTTTTATGTAGGCTTTGATTATATTGTGACCCCTTAGACTCCTATACATACCAAGGAGGTCTTATAATTTGTATCATCCAAGAATTGTTCATTTCTGTTATGTAAAGGATGTTTACCCCTCAAGGAGGATAATTTCTAATTCATTGATCTATATTTTCCTTTATTTTGTGAGCTGGTTGCATAACATTTTGTATCAGAGCTTTGAATCCTAGGGTTTCGCTTCTTCAAACATGTCATCTTGGAATTTTCACAATAATTTTTCTTCTACGAGGCTTCATAAACTAAAATTTCAACCACGTGTAGAAGAAATATTGGTGAACTTTGTGTACAAATTTCAGATCTTGGTTCACTATATTTTCAGAGATATGATCTGAGGAAATTAGGGTTTTTGCAGGTTCCAGAGTTCTATCTCAAACAAGTGACCTAGGGAAAATCATCATAACTTTCTCTCTGAGAATCGAATTTGAATTTCATAAAAAGCGAATGAAATTGCACGGACTGTAGTTTTCCATGTATCATTTTCAAGGATGAAGGTAAAAACAATGACACGTGGAACTTTGTATAAGTTCGCTCTACTTAACTAGTCTATAATCAGGGCATCGTGGGAGATTGTGCATGACTCTTTCTTGAAGAATCCAATATCGATCTGACTTATGGGGTTGAAAATAATACTCAAATTTCTTCCAGAATCCAATATCGATCTGACTTATGGGGTTGAAAATAATACTCAAATTTCTACCAAATGACGCAATTTCAAACCTTGGAGATCTGAAATTACAAAGGTACAAAACTTTCAATATCGAGCTCCTAAAAAGCAAGAAAAATGTGTGTAATTTTTTTAAATTTTGCATAACTTTTGTTTGAAAAATCAGTTTCAAGTGATTCAAAGGGCATACTGAAAAATATATATCATTGTTTGATTCCAAAATACCTTGAAACAGAAAATGGGCATACCTAGTAAGAAACTAGAAAGCTTTCCCATGGTACCTGAAGAAGAGAAAGAAATGCAACATGATATATTAAAATTACGAGACCAAGTGCAACAAATTTCACTTTCGCAAAAAGTAACAATAAATGAACTGGAAGTCATGATGGATGCTAATAAAGATGGTATAAAAAGGGACATGGGATTCTTGAATGATGGTTTAAAATAAAATATGGAAATAGTGATGAATGTCAAGATAGAAGGGTTGAAGGAAGGCTTGGAAAAGTTTTTAAAAGAAAGGCTTCCCAATGGTGACAAGGTAATCCATGAAAATCATGATGAGGACAAAAGGAATATGGATTATGATTTTAGAGACTCTAATTTTGGGTTTAAGAATCACCACGTTCCAAAGATCGATATGAGGAAGTTTGATGGCAAGGATCTAGTAACATGGATACTACAGATGGAGCAATATTTTGATCTCCATGATGTGAAACACACAAAAAAGGTATGCATTGCATCTTTATATTTAGAACCAAATCATTTTGTATGGTATTGATGGATGTCTTCTCGTAAACAACTTGTCTCTTAGTAAATTTTTACAGAGGAAATGATAGCACATTATGAGGATACAAAGAGAAACACATTCTTTAGCCAATTGATAAATCTCAAACAAAACGGTTCAATGGTAGAGCACATTGACGACTTCCAAAAATTGAATATCACGGTAATTGATATTCTAGAGGAGCATAAGATTGATGTCTTAATAGGGAATTTAAAGGAAAACATCCAACATAAGGTTCATCTTTGGGAACCTAACTCATTAGAGAATACATTGAGGGTGGCAATAAAAGTTGAAAGCAAAATTATGGCAACAAGGAAGTCTACCACTCACAACTATAAATATGAAAGTATTGTTGCTTATAGCCTTCCACAACCTACAAGGTTGACACCACAACAATTGGAGGAATAAAGAGAAAAAGGGCTTTGTTACAGTTGTGATAGTAAATACACTAAAGGTCATAAGTGTGTTGAGAAGAAATTATTCTACATATATTTTTAAGAGGAAGAAAAGGAATAAGAAACATCAAAAGAAGAGGATATACACCAGGAACTAACCCCAGAGAAAGAAGAAATGAATCCAACCCAATCTTCCAATGCATTAACAAGAATTACCACTCTTCAAACTCTCAAGATAGAATGATATATAAAAAAAGAAAAAGGTAATAGTGTTGATTAATTTAGGTAGTACTCATAATTTTATTCATTGTAAGATAACCAAGGAATTGAATTATTTCTTATTTCTAACACCAGAGTCTCAAGTGATGGTTGCAAATGGAGGAACTATAAATTGCTATGAAAAGTGTCCTAATATCAGGCTAACCATGGGGGAATATGTATTTAATAGTCCAATGCTTTCCATTCCAATGGGTGGTGTTGATGTTATACTAGGAGTCTAATGGTTACAATGTTTGGGGACGATAGCTTTCAATTTTTAAGAATTTTTCTTGAATTTTTTTTGGGAAGGAAAGGAAGTTGAATTAAGGGGTATCGTAGGAAAATTGGGAAATATAATCAACTCTAATGGCATGAAAAATCATTTGAAGAAAGAAAAACATGGCGTAATTGCACAATTATTCTCACTAGAGGTTCAAACATCAAAATCGTCTATTTCTCCAGATCTCCAAAAAGTATTGGACAATCATTCCAAGGTATTTGAGACACCCAAAGGCCTCCCAGCTATCCATGATATGATATTCATTTGGTTCCAGGAATTGTTCCTCCAAACATCAAACCTTACAAATATCCCTATGCCCAAAAGAGTGAAATTGAACATATGGTTGCAGAAATGCTAGAGGCTAGTATAATTCAACCTAGTCAAAGTTCTTTCTCTTCTCTAGTAATATTGGTGCACAAGAAGGATGGATCATGGAGTATGTGTCCAGATTATAGGCATCTCTACATGCTCACTATTAAAGATAAATTTCTCATTCCTGTCATTGATTAATTATTGGATGAATTACATGGAGCAATTTACTTCACCAAGTTGGATCTTCATTCAGGATATCATCAAATTAGAATGAAGACTGAAGAAATTATGAAAACAACATTCAAAACTCATGAGGGTCATTATAAATTTTTGGTCATGCCTTTTGGCCTTACTAATGCACCTTCAACATTTCAAGATTTCATGAATTCCATTTTCAAACCCTTCCTCAAAAAAAATTTGTTAGTATTTTTTATGATATACTAATCTACAACAAGTCTTGGAAGCATCATATTCAACATGTTGACAGGGTGCTCAAACTATTGGAGGAGAAACAATTATATGAAAAACCTCCAAATTTTTCTTTGGAGTTTAGGAGGTGGAATATTTGGGTCATATTATATCTCATGAGGGTGTTAAGGTAGACCCTAACAAAATTAAAACCATTAAGGAATGGAAAATCCCCACAACCATAAAGCATGTTCGAGGATTTCTGGGGTTGACAACGTAATATCACAAGTTTGTTAAGAATTATGGAATAATAACAACACCTGTAACAACATTACTGAAGAAAGATGCATTTTCTTGGAATCTAGAAGCAACTAAGTTCTTTGAACATCTTAAAGAGACAATGTGCCAAGCACATGTCTTAGCTATGCCAGACTTCACAAAAACCTATATTGTGGAATGTGAGACCTCAGGAAATGGAATTGGTGTTTTTTTAATGCAATAATGAAGACCCATTTCTTTTGAAAATAGTCCAATGAAAGGAAAGTATTTATACAATCCTATTTATTAGAAGGAAATGGTGGCAATACTACATGCACGAAAGCAATGGAGACCTTACATAATGGGACGACACTTCAAGGAAAACACATATCATGATAGTCTTAAATACTTTTTGGACCAAATATTATCTTCAGAAGAGCAACAAAAATGGGTCACAAAGATGTTAGGTTATGACTTTGAAGTCATCTACAAAGAAGGGAAGCAAAATATTGTTGCAGATGCACTCTCAAGAAAGAATGAGGATGTGGAAGCATTTCTTTTTTCCATTTCTATTATCCAACCTGATTGGATAACCGAAGCAAGGGATGAATGGAACACTGACAAAGAAGTATGGATTCTCATTCAAAAGTTACAACAAGATACCATTACATCTGATACATTCAGCGAGAAAAAATGTACATTGCTTATATTTGTAAGAATTCCCAACTCAAGAAAAATATTCTTTTAGAATTTCACACCTCCCCCTTAGGAGGGAACTTAGTATTTTAAAAAACTTACCACAAGGTCAAAAAGGAATTTTTTTGGGATGACCTTAAATCTAATATTCAGAAGTTTGTGGCAGAATGCTTGGTTCGCCAACAAAATAAAGTTGAGAAAATTATGACCCGCGGTCTGTTACAACCTTTAGCCATTCCAAGACTGAAGGAAAAAGTCTGAAGGAAAAAGTGTAATCATGGTGGTTGTTGATAGACTTACCAAGCATGCACACTTTTTTGCATTATCGCATCATTTTAAATCCAGTACAGTTGCTACTACATTTATGGAAACAATTCAAAATCTACGTGAAAACCCAAAGATTATTGTAAGTGACAAAGATCCCATTTTCACTGGAAATTTTTGGACGGAACTATTTTTTTGTCTTGGTATTCAATTATCTCATAACTCTTATCATCCTCAATATGACGAGAAAACTGAGATAGTGAACACATTTTTCGAAATATATCTTTGTTGCTTTGTATCTGATAAAAAAACATAATGGGTCACGTGGTTACCTCTAGTTGAATGGTGGTATAACACTTCCTTCCATGCTGCAGCAAAAATGACCCCATTTATGGCACTTTATGGATATAATCCACCATCCATCACATCATCTTTCAGAAAAAATTCTAAGGTTCAAGTTGTGGAAGATCACATCAAGCATCAACAACAAGTTCTCCAACTCTTAAAGGAAAACCTCACTCTAGCGCATAATCAAATGAAACAATATGAAGATGGACATCGCAGTGAAAGAAGTTTTGATGTAGGTGACTAGGTATTTTTACGACTACAATCATACAAACAAATGTCCCTCAGGTAAGCTAAGAAGGATAATAAATTATCACTCAACTACTATGGTTCTTCCAAGGTTTTGCAAAAGATAGGTACTACGGCATACAAATTGGAGTTGCCTGCATCTTCCTGAGTACACCTAGTTTTCCATGTTTCACACTTAAAGAAGGTTATCTGTGACAAGCTCCCAATTCAAACAGTGTTTCCAGAACTTGATGAAGAAGGAAGAAAAATGTTTGAGTCTGAAGTAGTCATGGAAACAAGAACCCGTTGGCTATGAAATCATTAATTTCAAAGTATCTCATTAAGTGGAAGAACTTACCTACTGAAGATTCCACATTGAAGGATGATAATTTTATACAAAAGTATCAAGAAATACTCAATCGCTGAGGACAACATTGTTTTGAAGGAGAGGGGCATGTTAGGTCCCTATAATACTAGTGTATTCCCCTTAATTTTATTGTTAGTGTAGCCCCCTATTGTTATTGTTGTGACCATGTATCCCCCATGTTGTTATTGTTGTGCCCCATAGAATCTCACTATTGTCATTGTTGTGCCCTTACATTAATACTTTTATGTAGGCTCTAATTATATTGTGACCCCTTAGACTCCTATATATACCAAGGAGGTCTTATCATTTGTATCATCCAAGAATTTTTCATTTATGTGATATAAAGGAGGTTTCCCCTTCGAAGAGAATAATTTCTAAATCGTTGATCTATCTTTTCTTCTATTTTGTGAGATGGTTGCATAACATACAAGCTGACATACATGGTCAGACCTCAACAATGCAGTCACTTAATTCAATCATATGCTACTACATAAAAAAAAGTATTTTGTAAGAGAGTTAGTGTTAAGCCCCTATACTACTAGTGTAACCCCTTATTGTTATTAGTACAACCTCCTTATTATATTGTTGTACCCATGTAGTCCCCATATTATTACTATTGTGCTCCATAGAAGCCCACTATTGTTATTATTGTGCCCTTACATTATTATTGTTATGTCGGCTCTGATTATATGATGACCCCTTAGACTCCTATGTATAGAAAGGAGGTATTTTCATTTGTATCGTCGAAGAATTGTTCATTTATGTAATATAAAGGAGGTTTCCCCCTCGAAGAGGTTGAATTCTAAGGCATTGAGCTATCTTTTCTATATTTTTGTGAGCTAGTTTCATAGAATTTGGTATCAGAGCTTTGGATTCTAGAGTTTCACTGCTCCAAATAAGTCATCGTGGCATTTTCGCTATAACTTTTTTTCTGCGACGTTTCAAAAGCGAAAAAAAAACCATTTGAGACGAAACTGCACTGAACCTTGGGTCCGAATTTCAGAGCCTTTCGCGCTATATTTGCGGAGATATGATCTGAGGAAGTTGGTCTTTTTGCAGACTCCTGAATTACATTCCAAACAAGTGACCTGGGGAAGATCGTCATAACTTTCTCTCTGAGCATCAGATTGAAATTTTGTAAGAAGTTATAGAAAGAGGACGGACTGTAGTTTCTTATATATATATTTTAGAGACAAAGGTTGAAACAGTGACACGTGGCACTGCATACAAGTTCGCTTTTCTGGAAAGGTATATAATCAGGTCATCTAGGGAGATTGTGCATAACTCTTCCTTGGAGAATCCAATTTGGATCAAACTTTTGGCATTGGAAAGAGGACGCAGAGGGCTACTACAGGTCGTAATTTCATAACTGGATGATCCGAAAATATAGAGATACATCAGATTCAATATCAAGCTCCTACAAAGTGAAAAAATGTGTATATTTTTTCTTAAATTTTTGCATAAGCTTGGTTTGAAAAATTAGTTTGAAGGAATTCAAAGGGAATAGTAAAGCATTATTATCGGTAATTGATGCCCCGAGGAAAGAAAATGAAAACACCTGGTAAGCAACCTGAAAGCTCTAGTATGACTCATGAAGAAGAGGAAAAAATGCAACATGATATATCAAAATTACAAGACCAAGTGCAACAAGTGTCACTTGCACAAAAAGCAACAGAAGCTAAGATGGATTGTTTAAAGAAAGGTGTAGAAGCTAGGATGGATGGCGTGGAAGCTAAGATGAATAGCATGGACGCTAAGATGAATAGCATGGACGCTAATATGGATGCCATGGATGATAAGATGGAGAATTGAAGATAAAATTTGAATAAGTTGCTACAAGAAATGGTCACTAATGGTGAAAGGGTAGTAAAGGAAACTCATGATGAGAACAAAATAAATGTTAATTATGATTCCATTGACTCTAATGTTGGATCGAAGACCCACCATATTCCAAAAATTGATATGAGGAAGTTTGATGGCAAGGATCCCACAACATGGATATTACAGATGGAGCAATTTTTCGATCTCAATAATGTGCAAAACACACAAGAGGTACATATTGCAACTTTATATTTGGAACCAAATCAGTTTGTATGGTATCAATGGCTTTGCTCTTATAAACAAATTATCACTTGGGCAATTTTTACGGAATAATTGATAGCACATTATGAGGATACAAAAAGCAACACTTTTTTAGCCAGTTGATAAGTCTCAAACAAAAGGGTTCAATAATGAAGCACATTGAGGAGTTCCAAAAATTGAACATAAGGGTAAAAAATATTTTAGAGGAGCATAGGATTGATGAGTTCATAGGGACTTTAAAGGATAATATCCAATATTATGTTCGCCTTTGGGAACCTGATTCATTAGAGAAGGCATTCAGGTTAGCAAGAAAAATGGAAAGCAAAATTATGGCAACCAGGAAGCATACCACTCACAACTATAAAAATGGAAGTGTTGTTGCCCCTAGCCTTTCACAACCTATAAGGTTGACACCACAACAATTGGAAGAAAAAAGAGCAAAAGGGCTTTGTTATAGTTGTGATAGCAAATACACTAAAGGTCATAAGTGTGCTAAGAAGAAATTATTCTACATAGATTGTGAAGATGAAGAAGAAAAGGAGCAAGATGTTGGGCTGTGAATACGACCACCTTTTTAACACTTATTTCATCCATTTTCACTTTTCTTTATCATGTTATTAATCACGGTTTATCATATAATTCTATTTTATAATGATTTACGCTCTTATGAATGAATATTATTTATTCTACTTTATTTCTAATAAATTGATGATTATGCATGATTTTATCAATGAAAGTTTAATAAATTGGTTATAACATTATTCACCATTTTTAGCCTCTAAGATAATTTCCAGATTAAAGATTTGATCATTAAAATTGCCAACTCAGAAATTCGTTGGAATAAGAAGTGACAGTTTTGCGGTTGAGATTCTGAGCAAATGAAGCAGAATATGGAAAATCTGGAACATGGGTTTTGTCCAGAACGGACCCAATTAACTTTAGTGAAGAATGGCTTTCCCAAATTCGGCTTGTACTGAGAGAAACGCAGGGTTCTTTGAGCATGATTTTCTCAGATTTGTTGTTGCAGCCGTCCTCCAAATCTCAGCTGCAAAGCCAAATTCGTCTTGTTCTTGTTGAAAGATGGATGGAAATATATCTTCTTGTTGATCAATTGGTTGGAAAAAATCTAATTTTGTAATAGAAATTATTTTGTACTTATCTTTATTGTAATTTCTCTCCGATCTCTCTCTATTTAAATGAAAACAAAGATCAGAGATGGGGATGATTTGGGGATGGAAAAATGATGGAATTGAGGATTTAGAATTAGAGATTTGGAATTAAGAATTCATGATAGGATAGGAGGAAGAAAGGATTGTTTCAGGCTGTAAGTCTCAAAGCTGTTGCTGTTGTAATGATTTTACCATTTAATGATTAATACCTGATTTGGGAGGAGTTGTTCATTCTTTTCATCTGAAGTAGCCCAGCAGCATCCACTGGCGGCTAAGGGCCCAGCCTCTGGTGGAGTACGTTGTTGCTGTATTATATCTTTACGATTCATGTGTAGTTTGATTTCTTTCATTTAATCTGTTTAGTAATCTGACGCCCTTTACTGTTTTACATATCAGCGTTGTTATATATACTTGATTGGATACTATCGTTATCTGCAACACGAATGCTATGTTATCATTTTAACTTTGTATCGCATTGCTGTTCCTTTTGATAGTTGATATAACATTGTTGTTCCTTACAAATTTTCATTCGATTACAGATTAACCGCGCTGTATGTTCCTACATTGGTACAACTGTATGATGTATTCTTAAATTGTGACTGTTGTTTATTCGGGATTGCTGTTCCGTTACAATTGCTGTTACTTTATAGCTGTGATTCATGCATATTGTATCAAAGCTCAGATTACTATTCCTTTTAATGATAAGTGTGTTGCGTGCTTGATTTGGGTTGTTGTACATTCAGGTTTAATCTGCTATTCCATTTCCGTGTGCTGTCTGGTTTATTCTTAGAGTAAAGATTGCTATTAATTTGGCTTTGTTGTTGATTTCCATTAATTAGAGTTTGTTGTTCAGATTCCTTTAATTACAGTTTGCTGCCCATTTACTTTGTTGTTCATTTCTGTTGATTAATTGCAATAGTTTGCTTTTAAAGAGTTTTCCTAGTTTACTTTCAATGGCAGCTTTAGTTCAATTTCTATTTCCTTTTAATTGCTTTAAAGCAGGACTGCCAACTGTAGAGAACATTGGTTATTACTTCCTCGTTCCTAGATTGAATTTCTTGTTCCAGTTTGATTTCAATTGCATCAATATCTAGAGGAATGAGTTATTGCTCCTGTATCCTCGATTGATGTTTGTTTGAGTGAATGATTTAATTACAGAGCATTTGAGTTTCTTGCTGTTCTAATTAGATTTTGTATTCAGCTTTCATTTACTTTTGGATTTTAAGCACTATACTGCAAAACATTACTCTTGAGTAAATAGCCGCCTCAGACTGAGTACACTCTTGAAATAAAAAGTAGTCCCTAGGTTGATAATTAATGTGAAGGTAATTAGGAGTTAAAAAGACACCTTTTTATCGCTCGACACTACAAAGGTCAAAAGAAGAGGATATACTCCAAGAACAAAGCCTAGATAAAGAAGAAATGAATCCGACCATATCTTGTAAAGCATTAGCAAGAATTACCACTCAAACTCTCAAGATAGAAGGACATATCAAGAAGAAAAAAGTTCAAGAAGTGAAAGATCACATCAAGAAAGAAGAAATGAATCCAACCATATTTTGTAATGCAATGGCTAGAATTACCACTCCTCAAACTATCCAGATAGAAGGACATATCAAAAAAAAATGTTCAAAAAGTGAAATATCACAATGAACATCAAGAAATGAATCAAACCATATCTTCTAAAGCATTGGAAGAAATTACCACTCCTCAAACTCTCAAGATAGAAGGACATATCAAGAAGAAAAATGTTCAAGCAGTAAAAGATCACATCGAGCATCAACAAGAAGTTCTCCAACTTTTAAAGGATAACGCCACTTTGGTGCAAAATCGAATGAAACAACAGGTAGATAAACATTGTAGTGAAAAATGTTTTGATGTAGGTGATTGGGTATTTTTACTGCTACATCTCAAGCAAGTTATTTATGAGAAGGAAATATTGGCAATGCTACATGCACTTAAGAAATGGCGACCTTACCGAATGGGAAGACACTTCAAGGTAAAAATCGATCATGATAGTCTTAAATACTTTTCAAAACAACTATTATCTTTAGAAGAACAGAAAAAATGGGTCACAAATATGTTGGGTTATGACTTTGACATCATCTATAGAAAAGGGAAGCAAAATTTTATTGTAGATGCACTCTCAAGAAATGATGAGGATATGGAAGCATTGTTTTGTGATATTTCTATTATCCAACCAGATTGAATAAATGAAGCAAGGGATGAATGGAAGAAGGATGAAGAAATATGGCTACTCTTTCAAAAGTTGCAGAATATCTCAATTCAAACAATATTGCCAAAACTTGAAGAGGAAGGAAAAATCATATTGGAACCTGGAGCAGTCACAGAAACAAGAACTCGACAGCTACGAAATCGATCAATTTCAGAGTATCTCATCAAGTGGAAGAACTTACCCGTTGAAGATTCCACATGGGAGGACAAGAATTTTATACAGAAGCATCAAGAATTATTCAAGCGTTGAGGACAACACTTTTTGAAGGAGAGGGAGATGTTAGGTCCCAATACTACTAGTGTAACCCCTTATTGTTATTAGTACAACCCCTTTATTATATTTTTGTACCCATGTAGTCCCCATATTGTTACTATTGTGCCCCATAGAAGCCCACTATTGTTATTATTGTGCCCTTACATTATTATTGTTATGTCGGCTCTGATTATATGATGACCCCTTAGACTGCTATATATAGAAAGGAGGTCTTTTCATTTGTATCATCGAAGAATTGTTCATTTATGTAATGTAAAGGAGGTTGCCGCCTCGAAGAGGCTGAATTCCAAGTCATTGAGTTATCTTTTCTATCTTTTTATGAGCTGGTTTCATAACAGTTAGTTGATAGAGGGAAATGGTAACAAAAACACACAAGACCAAACAAATGAATTTCCTTATGTTCTGTGCACCCAAAATGATAGACCACCTTCTCGCAAAGTTCTCCACCTTCAAATGCTTTTTGGATATCCAACACGATGAAATAAAGACAACAATCACCACAAATATAACTTAGCTTACATAAAATAGTGCAATTTTCCTTCAGTAGGTTTCGAATTTTATAGACAAAGCTAGAAAATTAATTTACTTTTCCATCTATTTCTTTAAATTCAAGTTGCATAAATGAAAAGAGTATATGTCCTTAGTGATAAGATAAAAATAAGAGTAAAATATATAAGATGCAATCACATACCTACAATTTAAAGAAACCCCACTTATACTTATAGGAAAAATCCAACTGATCCCACTGTCCATTGACAAAATTACCATTATTAATTAAGCACCAAGCTAAGAGAGCACTTCATCTTCCTATGCATAAACATCCCAACACCATTTTTAAAACACCAAGAACAGAAATAGAACACATTCAAGAGTCCAATTTCACTTATTGATGAAGGCCATTAATGGCCAAATTTTCTAATATGTATGTATCCACTTGGATTTTATGAAACATGTCTAGGTCTAGGAGAATGGACACAATGATCTTATGGGTGCAAAAAATAATCTTTACTATCAAGTCAAATTTTATTTTGCGATATAAACACACATGCGGCTCATATTTTTTAGATGTAATTATTTCCACTGAGAAGCTATACCGTTTATACAAACTTCAGTGCCAACTGGAAATGCAGCTGGCCATAAATCTTCCTGGAAAAGGAATCACATTCCAAATTTCAAAAGTCATTAAAGAAAACAAAGCTATCCATTTTTTTATTATGTAGGATGCAATATATTCTAATATTAAATTCATTTCTTCATTTCTAATAATAATAAATAGCCATGTTAGGGAAGGAATCCAACCAAAACCAAAAAAAAACACACACACACACACAAAAACATAATACATCACAAAAATATTCAAGGAAAAAAAATGAAAATAGTATACAATAATATACACATTATAATTCAAATATGTCACAAACAACTACAATAGTGGAAAATACAATCAAGGATGCTTCTACAAAACCACCCTTCCAAGAAATAAATTCTCATACGCTCAAGGCCATTTTTTCATAAGCACGTGGCTGAAATGCTTTCCATGAAAGCCTGAAAGGTTAATACTTTTGAATAAAAAAACATAATATTTATTGGTCAAATAACTATAGCAAGCAGAAGTGGACTCCAAAAAGTTGGGTTTTCAGGTGATAAAAGAGTGGTTGTGGCAGAATAGTTTTAGAAAAACCACAAGGATAACTTGCAATTACAAGTTAGTCCACAAAGACAGTCCACAACATGGATTTCAGACATCATATAGTTAGACCATAGATTATGAAATTTCAAAGGCAAAGGCAACATGGGTCCAAAGAATGATAAGAAAGTATTTAGAAGGAAAATAGAACAAGAAATAAAACAAAGATTTTTTATGTTATACTCTTTAGTAATTTTGTAAACATTTAGGCTCTTAAAGAATAAGGTATAAGAACCGAGCATTGGGGTTGTAATTGCAATTAGTGGAAAATATGTGTTGCACCCTAAATTCCTGTGTCAACTCATGTGAATATTTATGCAATTGTGTAATTCTTGAGTGTATATGATTCATCTTTAACAATGCACCTTCAAATAAGAGCTACCACGTGAAAAACTTTTTAATGGAAGGTGTTATATTGAAAGGTGTTTGCCATGACTCACAAAGAACAAACCACTCAAAGAATATACTAAAATGTTTGAATGGTATTGGATTCTTAAAAGGTTGTTATTCTCTACTATGCTTATAAAAGCTAAAGCAAATTGGCTTGATGCAAATTATTTCCAGGTCCCCTTTGCAGCACACCAATATGTTTTGCACCAAAACACTATTGATTCATGAAATGTTCTACAATCTCAAAACATTGTAATTTTGTGCCCATGAAGACAAATTCTTGCATTTACAATCATATTGACATACAATCAAAGTACTACAATGGGTACTGGCAGTACAACATGTCTCATCTGCTAAGGTTATCTGTAACAAGGATATCTATTATATTACCATACATTATTAGAAAATTATATATTACAGAGTAATGGAACACATAAAATATATTGCAGAAATATAAACACATAAAATAGCGGAGACACAGATACATGTGGTTCACCCAATCTGGGTTACATCCATGGGAAACAGTCAGTCTTTCCTTTTATATTATCTAGCAAACTGAAGAAATACAACCTACAGCAGATCCGTTGTAATTCCCTCTTCGCTTTCACACAATCTCCTCTCTCTTTCTCACTCAAAATACTGATCTACATAGACGCAATACAATTCCCTCATATATAGTCAGGGGTTGCCTTCTATGGCAAAAAAACCCTAAATTAAACATAACATCTATCGTCAGATCTCCACTTAATGAACGGCCCAGATTGACTACGAAATTACAAAATTTTACAAGGGAATTTTACATCTATTTTTCGCTTCGGGGGCGTTGCCCCCGATCCCCAGCTAGGGGGGGATCCTAAATATCATTGTCGCTGCCCCATGGACCCCCCTTGTAGTGCAAATATTACGAGAAGTGTTGCCACCACATTACGAACTAGGGTCCAATGCGATGATACCTATGAATAAAGAAGATAATCAGACAACAATCTCCCACTTGAACACCGATTATAGCAACTCCACCGCTGCTTCATTTGTTGGACAATGACTCCACTTTGGACCTGGTTGTTTCTCATCTTCATCATCATACTTGAAGACCAATTGAAACCGAGCAAAATCTCAGTTTCTCCTATGTTACAACTTTTGTTAACATATCTGTAGGTTTTGGCTAGTGTGTATCTTTTCCAGCTTCAACTGTCCATCTTCCAACATTGACCGTATGAAATGACACTTGAGTTGTATATGTTTTGTCTTGGAATGAAATGCATAGTTCTTTGCAAGATGTATGGCACTCTGGTTGTCATTGTATAACTTTCCCATCTCCTGCTTCTTACCCAAATCATCTAGAAACCTTTGTAACCAAATCATTTGTTTACTAGCCTCTGTAGCAGCAACATACTTTGCTTCCGTTGTTGAGAGTGCAAAAACACTTTGCAATTTTGAAACCCAATTGACAGTTGTTCCACCTATAGTAAACACATAACCTGTTGTGCTCCTCTTGTTATCTCTATCACCCACCATAACTGCATCAACATATCCCTGTAGAGCAATGTTTGAACCACCAAAGCATAATGCTTGATTTGTGGTGCCTCTCAAATACTTGAGAATCCACTTCACCACCATCCAATGTTCTTTTCTTGGATTGTTCATGTGCCTACTTACAACTCCCACCACATGTGCAATATCAGGGCTTGTGCAAACCATTGCATACATTAAGTTTCCAACTGCTGATGCATATGGAAATTTAGACATATAATCCATTTCTTCCTGAGTCTTGGGACACACCTCCTTATTTAGTTTGAAATGGCGAGCCAAATGTATACTAACTAGTTTTTCATTTTGCATATTAAATATTTTCAACACCTTTTCTATGTACTCACTCTGAGAAAATGTTAATTTTTTATTCTTCCTGTCTCTAGTTATTCTCATACCAAGGATTTGTTTTGCAGTACCCAAATCCTTCATTGCAAATGAGTTCGTCAATTTTCTTTTTAGCACATTTATTTCATGCATGTTAGAACCTATAACAAGCATGTCATCTACATACACTAACAATATAATATAGCTACCATGATTTTGCCTTTTGAGATAAACACAATGATCAGAGTGACATATAGTATAACCTTGTTCAGACATAAACTTGTCAAATTTTAGATACCATTGCCTTGGAGCCTGTTTTAAGCCATACAAGCTCTTCTTCAACCTGCACACTAGTTTCTCCTTCCCTTTTACCTCATATCGTTATGGATGCTGCATATATATATATATATATATATATATATATATATATATATATATTCCTCCAAATCCCCATGGAGAAAGATTGTCTTTACATCTAACTTCTCAAGATGCAAATATTCAGTTGCTACTAGATTTAAAATAGTTCTAATTGAAGTTATTTTAACAACATGAGAAAATATCTCATCAAAATCTATACCCTTTTTCTGTGCAAACCCCTTCACCAAAAGTCTAGCTTTATACCTTTTTCTACCTCCATCTTCTTCCTTCAACTTGTAAACCCATTTATTATGCAATGGTGTTTTACCTGTAGGCAACCTGACTAAGTCCCAAGTCTGGTTATGTGTTAAGGAGTCCATCTCTTCTTTCATGGCTTGCTCCCACTTCTTCCTAGTTTCTACCTGCACTACTTCTTCATAACATTCTGGTTCACCAGAATCAGTCAAAAATACATAATATAATGAAGGAGAGTATCGTTCAGGGGGTCTACTGATCCTAGTAGATCTTCTAACACCACTTTCAGGTATTTCACGTGCTTGTTGTTGTTGTGGTTGTTGTTTTTGTTCTGGTTGTTGATCATTATGATTTTTAGGCACCATCACTTTTTCTGTGATCTCATCAAGCACTGTGTATTCTCTGTTTTCTTTTTCCTGTTTCTTTTCCTACAGTTGATCCTTATACAAAACCTTTTCATTGAATATGACATCTCTGCTTCTATTGATTTTCTGTTTTTCATAATCATAAAAGCGATAACCAAAAACATTAACACTATATCCAATAAAGCTACATTTCTTTGTTTTTTCCTCAAGCTTTGTTCTATTTTCTTTATTTCTGTGGACAAAGGCTTCACAACCAAAAGTATTTAAAAATGAGTAGTTTGCCTTTTTACCTGTCCATGCTTCCTCTGGAATACCACCATCCAAGGAACTTGAAGGCCCTTTTTTTATTAAATAAACAGTAGTATCTACAACATCTACCCAAAATTGTAAAGGAAATCATGCATGCAATCTCATGCACCTTGCACGCTCCATGATTGTCATGTTCATCCTTTCTGACACATCATTTTCTTGTGGTGTTCCCGGAACTGTCTTCTCTCTATGAATTCCATTCTGTGAACATTACCTATCAAACTCTTTGCTGCAATATTCACCTCCTTTGTCTGATCTGAGACACTTCGACCTTTTTCCTGTCTCATTTTCAACCAAAGCTTTCCATTTCTTGAAAGTATCAAATACATCAGATTTATTTTGAATACAATAAATCCAGGCTTTTCTGGTTGCATCATCAATAAAAGTAACATAATAACGAAAGCCATTGAGAGATGATACCTGAGCAGGTCCTCATACATATGTATGCACAAGCTCTAATTTTTCGCTCTTCTTTTCTTTCCCAACTCTAAGGAATCTGACTCTCTTATGTTTTCCATAAGCACAATCCTCACAGAATTTTAAATCAACATGCTTCAAACCTGGTAACAAATTTCTTGAGTGAAGAATTTGTATCCCCTTCTCACTCATGTGCCCAAACCTATGATGCCACAATGTCATATCTTTTATTGTAGAGGTTAAAGCATTAACAGAATTAGAAATACCATTGCATAAATACAATGTACCATCTTTTTTTCCTTTTACTATTACCAGGGATCCTTTAGTGACCTTCTAGGTTTTATCTGTAAAAATAGTCACACAGCCTTCACTTCCCAACTTCCCTGTTGAAATAATATTTTTCTTCATATCTGGAACATGCCTTACCTCCTTCAATAGCCATTGATTTCCGTTCTGCTGTTTTATGAAAATTGTACCCATTCCAATGATTTTACAAGGTTTATCATCACCCAATCAAACCTGTCTAAAATATCCTTGAACATAATCATGAAAATGTTTCCTATCAGGTGTGGCATGGAATGAGCCCCTTGAATCTACCACCCAGACATCAATAATATTTTCTAATGAAATAATCAAAGCATCTTGCAAGACATCACCTGTCACATTTGCTTCGTGATTGTTTTCTTGTTGCGCATCTCCTTCTTTTCCCTTCCGAGACTTGCAGTCTTTCTTTGGGTGTCCTTGCTTCCCACATTTCCAGCACACTATCCCCGATATGGACTTGGATATGCCTTTCCTTGACTTACTGCGATTTCCTGGGCTCTTTCCTCTTTCCATTTTTCTTCCCCTAGTCTTTGTAGTTAAAGCATTACCTGATGTCTTATCGAAGCTTTTCCATCGCATTTCCTCGCTACGGATTGCACCAACAACATCATTAAACTTTAAAGTAATAGATGCAGAGACAAAGTTACTAATGGCCATAACTAAACCATTCAAACTTTCTGGCAATGAGCATAGAAATAACAGAGCCTAACTTCATCATCAAAAGTTACCCATACAGAACTTAACTAACTGGTAATCAACCGTATTGTTCCAAGTGCCTTTCTGTCGAGAATATCCCATTCTGTGTATGTCATACTCTTCAGCTTCTTTGCCTTTCCGCTCAATGGTTGGTACAGATCTTTCTGGTACAAATAATATTCCATCTACATCTTCCATATCTGGAAGTTTTGATCGTTAAACTTTTCGACCCTAAACCTACCATCTTCTGCCATTGCTCCCACTTGAACCAGGAACCCTTCTCTCCTGCGAGTTTACCATCCAAATAGACCTTCGGCTATGATACCAATTGTTAAAAAATTATATATTACAGAGCAATGGAACACATAAAATATATTGCAGAAATATAAACACAAAAAACACATAAAACAAGAGAGACACAAATATATGTGGTTCACCCAATTTGGGCTACGTCCATGGGAAACAACCAATCCTTCCTTTTATATTATCTAGCAAACTAAAGAAATACAACCTATAACAGATCCGTTGTAATTCCCTCTTCGCTCTCACACAATTTCCTCTCCCTTTCTCACTCAGAATACTGATCTACATAGACACAATACAATTCCCTCATATATAGTGAGGGGTTGCCTTCTAGGGCAGAAAAACCCTAAATTAGACATAACTTCTACCATCAGATCTCTGCCAAATGAATGACCCAAATTGACTACGAAATTACAATATTTTACAAGGAAATTTTACATCTATTTTTAGCTTCGAAGGCGCTTGATGCAAGGTTTCACCTTCTTACACCCACAGTATGCATATCAAATGCATAATCACATTTGCCCTAGGCATTTTAACTCACTATCGAATCAAAATCTTCAACCATCAATGGTTTAGGCCCCCTTTATTAAACTCTACGGAATCATTCATTACAATAGCCCAGTCTTTACTAAACCACCTTTCTATCGAACTTAATCACCCCTCATAAAACTTGTTTAATTCTTATTCCCGCATATAATCAAACCCCCACTTTAATCTTTCGTAATCTTGGACTTACTACATAATCCTTCATATCGACGCTTTTATTATTATAAACCATTTATAATGGAAATACCCATAAAGCATGCATAATCATACCTTTTCCGCTTAAAATACGGTCTTTGCACATTTAACGAGGATTACCTTTATCGCTATCGCAATTTTCCATCTCCACGGTCACATTAACACACGACTCCATCTCCTCTGATATGTGATTAACATAACAGACTTCAATTCATATAAGTCACGCTCAATAACCTTATTGGGTTTGCCATAACGCTTGTTTCATTTGTTTTCAACCGATACAACACCCCTAAACGTTTGTGATGAAATCACTTCGTTGATCGCATCGGAGATCGCTTGTTGCAATTCTTTATGGCCAAGGGGTATTCCTTCTCCGAAATACGATTAAGACTCCACCATTGATCCTCTTTTTCCAGTGCTTAAGTTAATCTCCACCCCACGATCTGACGATTGATATCCTTTCCCGATCAATCAAACTTGCACGATAGTCCTCCACCATCGATCTACACTTAGTGGATCTGACGGTCCATGACGAATTTTGGGTGAGTCACAAGCATGGAGAATACCCGCCCGAAAAAGTGGTTTTCTCTCTCCACCCTCGTGCTACGTGTCAACCGATGAGTGGAATCGGGTGACTACCCTTTAATACCACTTACCATTTTTCTCTGCCCGATAACCCGCTCATAATTTTAAATCCGCCTTCCTTCGTTGACTAACGTCTGAGCTTATTAGCGCCCGATGACTGTAGGTCTTCTACCATCGACGGTTGTGATGGCTCCTCCAGATTCCTCCATCACTATTCCTCCAAGATTTTCTTTGATCCTTCAATCGGTTCAACGGCTCATTAAAATCCTCTGTCGCATTCTTCCTTACTCTATGTATTCGCTCTCCTCTTTGCGTTCGCTGAATTCACCTGCACATATATATTACAGAATTCCGATTCACTATAATTCAACACTCGAAACACACTTATACAGGTTTGGAATTAATCTTTGTATTTATAAATATAAACAACAATTACAGAATGAGATTCTCTGTCTCTCTCTGGCCTGATTCTTCTAATTTGTGGCCTCTTTTCACACTTTGTCGTAGGCTTACAACCACACTTTAGCTATCTATCTAGCCTATCTAAAACATCTAACCTTTGTCTTTGCCTTTTAGGCTTACATTTATACAAAAGTATTCTAAAACTAATTCCTGGTTTAGATCCATAGGTTCCTCGACAAAATCCTAAAATCTCTTCCTCATCCCTAGGGATCCTCTCTAATCCATAAAATCATGAATTAACTCCTAATCTGAGTTTTACAATTAATTCTCAAATCCTCTCATCTCTCAATTATCCTAAATTCCTCATGTTCTCCTACATTCGAGAACATTTACAAATATGCCTCACTATATTCAATTAAATCATATTCTCATTAAAATCACTCAAAAGCCTAAATAATTACATTAATTCACACTTAGGAGACCAACTCCCTTGAAAACACAATACCCTTATGTCTACTAAAATACAATGAAATTATTGGGTTGAATGCTCCTGCATCAGACTCCCAAAGTAGAAAATTTTCATGATCTCTTGATCATGTGTCTTCATAAGTTGATAGAAAACCTCCAGGGTCCCAAACTTTAGTTTGTAGTTGCCTAAATGCCTTGCACCTTTGTTGTTGTTGTATGTCTGTTGTATTTTGTTTCATCTTCCTCTCCTTGTCAACAAGTTCAAGTTCTGATTGATCATCCTTCCTGCTGTTATCAATTTCCTCCACATGGACTATTTCATCATCAACTACCATAATTCTTCAATCTCTGTCTCCAGTTCATCCTTGGACTGGTCCATATTCTGCCTCTTACTTCTTCCTCTTTCTCTTTCCTTCAAGTTGTTGTTGTTGTCCACTAACTCTTCAAACTGTTGTTGGTTACTTTCACTTTGTAGTTGTTGGTTTACCTTTTCTTCTACTTTTGCTCTAGCTACCATTGTAGACATTGCTCTTGCTATTTCTCCAACTTTTTTTGCCTCCATTTCATCCTTATCCTCTTTCATGATTATTCCTATCTGCATTGAATCATGACTTTCCAGCATTCTCTCTAGCAATTGAGCATCTATGTTCCATGGATTAAATTCTTCCATAGAATCTTCTTCTTTCATTTTTATTTGGCTGCTCATCTGTGCCAAATTTCCTCCAGCATCTGCAACTAAACCTGCACTCACAAAACAATTGTTAAAATAAAAAACATAAGGCTTCTGCGCCTTTTCCTCCTTTGGCAACAATTCAGTTTGTTGCTCTGTTTTCTCCTCCTCTATCAGCACATCAGTATGTTGATTTGAATTCTCAAAAGAATTCATGAGACTGTCAGCTAGTCTTTCCTCCACATCATCTGTTCTTATGATGTCTTTCTGTCCTTGTTCACTGTAGTGAACTTCTTCATTCTCGTTCAATTCTGATTTTACAACCTGAACACTTACTTTTTGGTTTTCTAGCCTTTCTTCCAAAAGACTTAACTCATGCCACAAATTTTCCATCTCGCTTGGAATTTCTCCCAAAAGTTCTGTACAATCCTCACTATCTTCTTCTTTGTCACAAGCATAACTTATTGACACTATTTCTTCATTCTTGATTAGAATAAAATTATGATCCTCTATCTCTTTGATAGTTTTAGATGTCTGTCCATCACTCTCCCTTTGATCATTTAAGAAAATCAATTCCTCGTTATCCTTACCAACAACAAATTCCTTATCATAAGACATAACTGTCTCATTCCTACTGAAGATATTTCCTCCACTAAGCATGGAATTTATGAACTCTTTCTATTGTAATAACTCAACTTGATCTTCATTTGAAAGACAATCATCATCGTACTTTACTTGGCAATTTTCAGCTTCATTCAAGACAATTCCATAAAATGGTTTGTCTTCTGCAATACCTGCATTCACGCACACCTTGTCAGTTGTAAAACCACAAGACCTCATGACTTCATTTGATGATTCAATCACCAATTCCTCCTGCTGTTCCAAGTCCTTTACATGACTTAGAGATATTTTGATGGTCTTCTCCTCATTCTCATCAAGTCCTTTACTTGGTTTCTTAATATCTTTCTATACTTCCTCTTTTAAAACATAATTTAGATTATGCTTGTCTTCTTCCCTCTTTATGTCAACATCAGCAATTTGTCGTCCTTCACATATTTCTCCTGCAAACATAAACAAATTGTCAGATTTAAAATCTTGTGATCCTTTGATCTCACTTGAAGTTTCAGTCTTCAAGTCTTCATCTTCATTCAGAACTTCACCCTGCTCTAGTTTACAAATGGACACTTCCATTTCCAACTCAGCTTCTCTGAGTTTTCCCATCAGCCACCTTACTTGCCTTTGTTGTAGCCTTCTCTGCAACTTATGCCACTTCACTGGCTTCTTCTTTAATACCCAACCTTGTCTCTGGCTTTCCTCTAGTATCATCATCAATACATCGAGTTGTTCTTTCATCTCTACAATTTCCTCGTCAATTTCCTCTTGACTCATCCTCTTTCCATTTTCCTTGGCATTCTCTTTCTTCATATTTCTTTTGTTGTGGTCTTCCTCAGAACCTCTATTATGACTATCAGTAGCCATCTTCTTCTCCATCTCTATGAGTTCCTCACTCATTCACTATGAGCTGCACTAAAGCCTCTACAATAGCAAGTCCTCCCTGCTACCACTTACCTCACCAAGCTCTCCTCTGTACTCGGAATTTTGGCAAGCAATTGGTTCTCTATTCTCTGGAACCTCTTTTGAGCACTCCTCTCTACTCCTTCTAGGCTTTAACTCATCTGCACCTCTTAAGAACACAATTGTCCTCTTGTATTTCAATCACCATGAGATACTTGGTTCTGACCACTTCTTCTTTCACTTAGAAAGTCTTACCAGCTTCCTTCATTACTTAGAAATTCTACCCACATCCTCTATGGAATTTCCTTTGTGAACTGCAACAATACCCCTGCGGTAACAAGTCTCCTCCTTGCTACATATGCCTCGCTAAGCTTCTCTTCTCTAAGTTCAGTCTTTCAGCATCTCTTTAGTTCTTTCCTCGAACCTCTTTCTAACTAACAATCCTACCCAACATTTCTTTTGCTGGAATTGTTATCACTAAGACAAATCTACCCACAATCGCAACTGTGGAGCTACCTCAACAACTTCTACCCAACTGCAGTTGGAAGTTGTTCTCAGTTTCTCTTGAGCACTCCTTGCTCTTAGGCTATTGCTGCAACTTCTCACCTCCTTATGTTGTCACCTGTGTATCAATATAACAACCACATATTCTCCAATATTTAAATCAAATTAAACAAAACATACCACCTCACCTTCAAGATCTCTGCATGATCTTGTTCCACCATTTCCTGCCCTTTAAAAGGGTTGTCCTCTATTCCTTACATCTGCAAGTTCCAATATTTTGTTATACCTTACCTCTGTGTACCTATTGTTTGTCAGATTAAAATCTAATCGTCCTTTCCTTCATAAACACTTTAACACATAACTCTGTTTTAATTCTTTCACATAGAATTTCTTTGTTCTATTTAACACCAATTGTTTCAATTACAATTCTTCTCTGATACCAAATGATGCAGGGTTTCCCCTGCTTACACCCACAGTATGCATATCAAATGCATAATCACATTTGCCCCAGGAATTTTAACTCACTATCGAGTCAAAATCTTCAACCATCAATGGTTTAGGCCCCCTTTATTAAACTCTATGGAATCATTCATTACAATAGCCCAGTCTTTACTAAACCACCTTTCTATCGGACTTAATCACCCCTCATAAACCTTGTTTAATTCTTATTCCCGCATATAATCAAACCCCCACTTTAATCTTTCGTAATCTTGGACTTACTACATAATCCTTCATATCAGCGCTTTTATTATTATAAACCATTTATAATGGAAATACCCATAAAGCATGCATAATCATACATTTTCTGCTTAAAATACAGTCTTTGCACATTTAACGAGGATTACCTTTATCGCTATCGCAATTTTCCATCTCCACGGTCACATTAACACATGACTCCATCTCCTCCAATATGTGATTAACATAATAGACTTCAATTCATATAAGTTGTGCTCAATAACCTTATCGGGTCCGCCATATTGCTTGTTGCATTTGTTTTCGGCCGATACAACACCCCTGAACGTTTGCGATGTGATCACTTCATTGATCGCATCAGAGATCGCTTGTTGCAATTCTTTATGGCCAAGGGTTATTCCTTCTCCGAAATACGATTAAGACTCCACCATTGATCCTCTTCTGCCAGTGCTTAAGTTAATCTCCACCCCACGATCTGACGATTGATATCCTTTCCTGATCAATCAAACTTGCACGATAGTCCTCCACCATCGATCTGCACTTAGTGGATCCGACGGTCCATGACGAATTTCGGGTGAGTCACAAGCATGGAGAATACCTGCCCGAAAAATCGGTTTTCTCTCTCCACCCTCGTGCTACGTGTCAACCAATGAGTGGAATTGGGTGACTACCCTTTAATACCACTTACCATTTTTCTCCGCCCGATAACCCGCTCATAATTTTAAATCCGCCTTCCTTCGTTGACTAACGTCTGAGCTTATTAGCGCTCGATGACCGTAGGTCTTCTACCATCGATGGATGCGACGGCTCCTCCAGATTCCTCCATCACTGTTCCTCCAGGATTTTCTTTGATCCTTCAATCAGTTCAACGGCTCATTAAAATCCTCTGTCGCATTCTTCCTTACTTTGTGTATTCGCTCTCCTCTTTGCATTCGCCGAATTCGCCTGCACATATATATTACAGAATTCTGATTCACTATAATTCAACACTCAAAACACACTTATATAGGTTTGGAATTAATCTTTGTATTTATAAATATAAACAACGATTACAGAATGAGATTCTCTGTCTCTCTCTAGCCTGATTCTTCTGATTTGTGGCCTCTTTTCACACTCTGTCGTAGGCTTACAACCACACTTTAGCTATCTATCTAGCCTATCTAAAACATCTAACCTCTATCTTTGCCTTTTAGGCTTACATTTATACAAAGGGATTCTAAAACCAATTCCTGGTTTAGATCCATAGATTCCTCAACAAAATCCTAAAATCTCTTCCTCATCCCTAAGGATCCTCTCTAATCCATAAAATCATGAACTAACTCCTAATCTGAGTTTTACAATTAATTCTCAAATCCTCTCATCTCTCAATTATCCTAAATCCCTCATGTTCTCCTACATTCGATAACATTTACAAATATGCCTCACTATATTCAATTAAATCCTATTCTCATTAAAATCACTCAAAAGCCTAAATAATTACATTAATTCGCACTTAGGAGACCAACTCCCTTGAAAACACAATACCCTTATGTCTACTAAAATACAATGACATTATTGGACTAAATGCTCCTGCATCAAGGCTGCCCCTGATCCCCTGCCAAGGGAGGATACTAAAGATTGGTATCGTCCACCCCCCAGACCCCCCTTTCAGCGCAAATATTACGGACTACGGTCAAATGCGGTGATACCTCTAAATAAATAAGATAATTAGGCTCCACACCCAACATAGATGTCCTACAACATTTCAATAGTTGTTAATATTTATGCACCTACTCAACATGATATATATATATTATCCTGCATCATTTCCATGCAATAATAGATGAAAAGTAATGTACTGTGACATACTCCATAAACCTACATGACTCGTAGAATTTTTTGAATTAAAACGTGAACCTGCACAAAGAAGGACTCAAAAGAGTTTCAATAAATTCAAGAGAGATAAAGGTCAAGACTAATACAAATTGACTTTCCCACACATGTAAATGTGACACAAATAGAAAGAAACTTTTTTGCAAAATACAAAATAAAATATGTTTTCATCAATGAACTTGACAAATCTACCATAACTAAGATATACAAAAAAAAGAAAATCAAATATTTAAATAACTTTGCAAACATGTACAACAATATAAAATAATTTGAAGTGTGAATAAACTTTGACTCGTTGATTGATAGCTATCCTGCAACACAAAAAAAGAATGATGTGGCACAAGCTAGAGTTCGGTTGTTGACGAGTTGACAACAATTGACAAACCTTTACAAAAAAAATAAAAAAAAAAACATGAAAGGCTCTATCCTGCTATGTTCCAGTATAATAAGACAATAGTGACCTTCCTCAAGTACACCAAAGAATAAATATTTACGGAAGCATCCTCTAAAATGCACAGGTTGTGAAAATCCCTTAAAGACTTAGGGAAAACACATGTTGTAAGTTATGTCACATGCTTCAGGTTCAAATTCGAGTTCGACAACAACATAATGAAGAATGCATGACAACAACAACATAATGATAAGAGAGGAGAAGCCTTACTGAATATCGATTATGATGTCATAGTTGGATATATTTGAAACTTGATATGACAAATTACCATCTATTACTAAAATTGTAATTTATCGATAAGTACTATTTTTTATGTATTTTCTTTTTTATTTAAATTTCCTTTCCTATTTTTGTCATTCTTGTTGTTTCCTACACAAATCTATTCCAAGTTTCTCACAATGTATAACCCCAATTATTTCCAATTGCTAGTGACAAATAGAAAATAAAAGAGAAAAGTTTGTAATTTCAAATGCATACTTAACAAAGAATGAAAGAAGGCATAGTTCTTTTACCTATTTACAATGGCTTCATATTGCTCCTCTCTTTGACTCCCACCAATCAATTCCCCAACCTGTGAAGAATACACCAACTTAAATTATATCAAAACAATGAGGATAAAGCTACAACCATATTCTTAGACTTATTATCATTAACCAACTTCCATGTGATCCTTGGAGAAACCAATTTCACTCATACACAGTTTATATCCAGTCTTCCAGAGCATATCATACTATAATGAATTGGAAGAATAAAGAATCATATTGTAGGCACAAGTACTTCCATGGAAGCAACATTCTTTCCACCATCATTGATATGCATGTGAAATAACTTTATGTCTTTTGTATAGTTGTACACAATTACTAAATTTTTAAATACCTCCTTTGTTAAATATCTGCATCAATTTAGACAGTAAAACATAAACAAAATTTCCCATCTTTTCACCTTCCCAAATACCAAAATGCAACTTGAAAATGTAAATGGTATATTCAAAACAATATTTGGCATTTTGATTTTAACAAATGTCAAGGTGGTCTCTTTGTCTTACACACCTCTCATGCTCTGATGTTGAATAAACACCCCACTCCACCTCATTATCAAACTTATTATATGTAACCTATTTGTTTTCAACCACATGCCACAATTCTAAAGCCTTTCTTGTATCTCAAAACTTAGAAATCCCAGAACCTCAAAACTATAAGCATCTATGCAAACACCCAAGTTGCAAAAAATTCATAACTTTATGTAGAAGTTGAATTGCTTTTGTTTAGGTAATACACAGAAATCAAGTATTTGCCACCAAATGAAGTCAATGTACAACAGTTTTATCAAATATTTTTGACATGAATTCCTTATCATCAAGGAAATTGTCAAGCAACCATTCACACAAATAACTTCACAGTCTTCTGCACAATTCATGTCATTGTGCAAATTAAAGTTCAATTAATCATATATTTGAACCTGGAAATTTAGAATTTGTCAATTTCCACTAGTATTGTAGAAAGAAAATGCAAGTTCCATTAAAAATGCATTGCTAAGAAAATCCCTAAAAAGGATAAATGCATATAATAAGGTGGGTTTTCGAAACATGTCCTACCTCTAAATTTGCAAAGGAAATTTCATGCTCAAGCATCTAAGATTCTACAATATGCTTTGATGCATGAGAATTTACGGCACAGAATATTGGACCAAATGTGTACACACTACTAAGTACACAAGCATAGGTGTCAAAATGGAGCTAACCAGAGACAATCAAGAATGCTTGGTAGGCATCATTTTGGGAAAACTCGATCTTCCCATCATTTTGTAGAATGCTAGGTTTCAATCTATACATTTCTTCCATTTTAAAGATTTTATCTTCAGACTTCCAAATCTCAAATACTGCACCAACAATTATTGATTTATCAGCTTGATTGGCCTCCAGATCTAACATCATGTCACCTTTCTCTTTAACAAGGAACTTAGTAGCTTCTAAATCAGTTTTAGACATTGTTTAGGTAGGGGTCACTCTTAATGTTACCTTAAGAAGTGGATCTTAGATAAACCTTCTCTCCCATAAAATTTGTGACGTTAGTGAATAAATTGGGGCTATTTTTGTGTGAATGACTTTGGCTACCTGGAGACCCTAAGACTCGTAAGAATAAGCTATAACATTACATTCATGACCCCATAGCCCAAAAAAATGTACGCACTAATCTACCTAAAATTATAGAATCACCAAAAAATCCATTTATGTTCCCTAAGCTCTTTAGTGTTCCCATTCTATACTATAGACATTAAGGTACACTAATCTACCTAAAATTACAAAAAACACCATTTATGTTTCCTAAGCTCTTTATTTTTCCCATTCTATACTACATACATTGAGCTTAGTTAACCTTAGGTAATAACCCCTAGGATAGCATTCACCTACTCTAAAGTCAAGAAGACAAAGCTACTAAGATGACAGTGGGTAGCTTGCCTAAGTTTCCCTTGGATAGCATTCACCTACTCTAAAGTCAAGAAGACACAGCTACTGAGATGACAGTGGGTAGCTTGCCTAAGTTTCCCTTGGGGTCTCACAACTTGTGCTAAGGGAATTTTGTAGCAAATGAGAACCTAGGATTTATCAACGAGTATGGGATATATGTACATCTTCATGTCAAATCTACATTTTGGAATTCTATATTTTTAACAACATCTCACATAATATAGGAATACATACAAGACTAATCAAATGCATCCATCATTAGCAAATGGATGGATATCATTACACAAAACTCTCACCCTATCTTATTTTTGTGCTTAATAGATTGAATTTCTAATTGAGAGTGTAATGACAATATCTCATTGTTGTCTGGCTAGTGTAGAAATGAAATGTTAATTCGACAAGAGGTATTAGATGTTGGTTACTGAGGGCATGGGTGTATTAAAGTGGAAACTCTAAGTCTTGATCATCTTGAGCTAATCATTTCATTGAGTTTGTAAGTGAGATGCCATGGAAGAGGAACTCTACAGTCTATGACAGGCCAATGGCTCAAGCTCTTCTTGCTAGAATATTAACCTAGAAAATGATTGATTTTACTCAAAGGAGCACATATGCAAAATGATATATGCATAAGAAGTGGTTAAAGAAGAGGTAACTTGGATGAATATGTGCCATTGTGAATCATGTCATATTTTGGTTTGGACCATGCAACATTGTTTTAGGGTTGTTCAAAGATCATAATAAAATATACAAAACCTCACTCATGGCAATGATTTGGCATAATACATATATAAAAAGAAAAGTATTACGCTAATACTTATGTTGCATTTCACATGTTGGCTTCAATTTCCATTTTGGTAGAGATTCAACATAGTCATTGATTGCATTTCATTGGTGTAATAACCCACATTCCTATCAATGTTTGAAATAGGTGCATGTTGAAATTTTGGAATCAAAATTTGTACAAGGAACAACTATAGTGTTTCCAAAGCCCCAAGGGTTAGCTCAACTGGTTGAGTCCCAGTTTTAAGTACCTCGCCGATCAAGAGGTCACAGGGTCAATTCTCCTCAACGCCCTTGGGGTTAGACCATGCTGGTCTTGCCGATGGGCTTTAAAAGATTCCCTTCGGGGTTGATCTACCCAGATTTTCCGTGGATCTAGTGGCCACCCAGTGTCCATGAACCACCCATTAAAAAAAACAAAAAAACAAAAAAAACTACAATGTTGCCTAAGATCTAAACATGTAGATATCAAGAGATGATATATGTTCCAACATACTACATCAGGAAAAGAGGAAAGCCATACTAAATTCAAAGCTAATCTAAAGGGGACTTTAATGGCCCTTGAGTAAGGCCAAATAAAGTGTATGTAAATAAGATGTGTGTGTATGAAAACTAAACAAAATTAGAACAATGGATGTTCCATAGTTAAGGCCCATTGGCTTGCAACCACATATAAAGCAATGTATTATTATCTAATTGAATATTGAAATCCAAAGTGCAAAATGGCCTCCACATTCATGTAATTACTATTGATAACAAAAAAGAATAGAATACTACCTCTTAAAAGGAAAAAGAAAAAGCAGAATGGCCATTATTGATCTCCCCTAGGTGGTGTGGCTCTAGGGAGGTAATTCAGAGAACATTGTCAAGGCTAAAAATTAGTTGAGGTTGGTGATGGAGACCTTAGATAAAAAAGAAACAAGCAATGAAACAAAAAACAAGAACAGTAAGGGAAACAAGGTCCAGAAGGTTTCACATATAAGAAACATATACATTGTACATGTAGTTTTAGGGGTATGTGTATGGTTTTAAAGGTATATGAATGTTATTCATAATCATTTGTTAATTTTCAAGGGAAACTATATAGAACTATGAACAATAACCTCACTAAGGCTACTATGTCTTCATTAGAAAATATGACATTCAATATGAGTAGCACAAAATAGGAATTTCTTTTATTCTACATGCAGGTAAGAATGTACCTATCATCCTTTGATGCAAGTGAATTTAATGTGCACGATATGAAGAGAGGCTCTCCACCATAATATCCATCCTTGTACATATCTTTCCTACTACTGTTTTGTCTAAGTTGTCTTGGGCCTCCAAATCTACCTTGGGCCATGGTTCTATTATGGTCAGATATACATATCAAGTTTTTCTTTGAAGGTAGTTCCTATTAACTTGTCCAACCTCTAAATTTAAAGGAAAAAATCATTTTATACTAGAGGCATCTTCTTGTGGTATTCAATCTTATCTCAAATAGGAAGCTTCATACAACCTTGTCAAATTCATTGAATATGCTTTTAGGCACTACAAGAAATTATCACTTTCAATCTCCTCACCATTTTTCCTGGGCTTTCCAAAGATGGAAGCATCAACAATATCAATACATTTCATTTAATTCTCATCTAAATCGTACTTGGGAAAAACACCAAAAATGGTTTCCATCCTCGAGAAATAATTTCTAGAGTTGACCATCAAAATGGACCTTCAAAATGACCCATTTCTCGATAAAAATATTATTGGCCCGTACAAACAAGAACAACCATAAAAAATAGTTTTGTATCCCTCTATTTAATTTCTACCTTGGGCCATGGTTCTATTATGTCCAGATACGCATATCAAGTTTCTCTTCCAAGACAATTTATGTTAACTTGTCTAGCCTCTAAATTTAAAGAAGCAATTTGTTTTCTACTAGAGGCAACCATTTGTCGTATTCAATCATATCTTAAATAAGAGCCTTCTTAGAGCTTTGTCAAATTCATTGAATACACTATTGATCAATACAAGAAATAATCACTTCACCATTTTTCCCAGGCTTTCCAAAGATGGAAGCATTAAGAACCTCAATACATTTCATTCAATGCTCATCGAAATCGTACTTGGACAAAACAACAAAAATGGTTTCCAATCCCTCAAGAAACAATTTCTAAATATGACCTTAAAAATTCCCCATTTATTGAGAAAACAATTATTGGCCATCTTGTTGCTCATATTGTACAAGCACTATGACAACGGCTCAGGGTGGGGGCTATCACTCTGATCCCTGCACACTATGTTCTAGTTGTCTCCCAACATCACGCTATGGGGGTAGTTCCTATGGAAATGAGAAGATGAAGGACAAGTTGGAAACCAATGAGTTTAGGAGACACGATTGAGTGGCCTAGCTACTTAGTTAACTTAAGAAACATATAAGATTAAATTGGATTCAATATTGAGACCAGTGCCTTATGGAGTCAAAACTTTTTCTTGTTATAAATTAAGACAAAGTAACCAGATGAACAATTGTTGCTTGGATGCTTCACTAACCTATATGAGATGTAAATCCTAAGATCTAGGTGCGATGCACGGGTCTTGGTTACTTTTAGTTATATGCCTAATCTAACTATGACCATCCCTTAACTGTTATGAAGCTAGGCTCCAAGGTAGGTTGTGGGAAGGAGGCCAACATAAAGCAAGCAAAGGCTTGATTAATGATACCTTCTGTTAGGCTCATATAACTCTATCCCCTTTGGTGCTACAAAGACTGTGGCTCTGACAACTGCAAGTTTACCGTGTTAACCATTGAAGAGTTGCTAATCCCCACAAGCTAGATGAGAAGAGTGGCCCTAGATGTCTATCAATCAAGCTTATTCTTGGAGGTAAGTTATTAGTGAGGGACTAGCCTTAGGATGAAATAAGAAATGATTGAGTGATTCCAAGGTTAAGATTTGCTCAATGTTTTAAGTACTTAGTTAAGATTAAATCTTGAGTTAAGGAAGTGCGTAATCAATGATATTAAAAGACAATATTAACCATAAGAACAAGTGGAAATATGATATCAAGATGTGTCCAACAAAATAAATGATTTATAAATATGCTCAAGCCAACGTAACTATAAGAGCACTTATCTATTTAGAACACTTAGCTAATGATTATTAAGAAAAAAAAACCAATCTTCTTTATTTTGAATTAGGAAAGACCATTCAACTTAATAGATTCCCAAATTCAAGTGCACATGTAAATCTATCACTTAATGCAAAATATTAGCAATGAAACAAGGATGGTAGTTATGCCAAGGCTCTTATACCAATTAGAGTGATAGAGACCATCAAACTTTGAAACACAAAGAATGTAAAATAAGATGCTTGATAAGAGATGAAATAATACTATCAAGATAATGCCAAAAGTTGCAATCAGAGCTTTCAATGCCCACAATTATTTAAGAGATATATGATTAGCTCAACAACGTCCTCAAGATGGTGATATTATGAAAAATTAATTGTCAATGTGTGAGTGAATTATTTTTAAACTCCTTGAGATCATACACAATGAGAATTTGTTAATGCCTTTGAAAGAAAATAAAAGCAATGTGACAATAACCCAACAATGAAATCACTATGATGCTAGCTATCTTCTTCCGTAAGGCACAAGAGAAATTATGACAAAAGTGAGTTACTTATGAGCAATATGTTAAAGTTTCAAAACATTCCATATTGTCTAGTTCCTTTTCTTTGAGTTAGATTAAAGAGAAAGTAGTAAAAATGTGCTTATGCCACTGACACATCTAAGACAGTAAGATGTAGTGACAACATCTACCAAACTTGCAGACTTAATCCAAACAAATAACGACCAAATTATTTAATTTGAATTATTAATGCGGTTAACAATGTATGAGCAATTTTTCATGTCAGATTAATGAAATAAATGTCACAATTATGGATCAGACTTCAGTATGCAATTCAGATAGAGATGTCAGTCATGAGAACATGTATAATTTTAGCAAGACAATGAATGCCCAACTTGCCTATGTAACTCATCAAAGTATTTGACAATGTGCGAGTAAATTTTATGTCAATTAGACCACTTATTAGATATTTATAGGACTATTGTAGTAGAATGGTGAAGTAGGAAAGGTTAGGAGATCAAAACCTTGGAATCCAATTGCCCAATTTTGTCCATAATTTCTCTTAACGATATTGTTGACTTCAATGCCTTTGCAAAACCACCAGATATTAGCTAAGGATACAAATGCCTACTACACGTGACTGATATGAGGGAAAAGAGGGGATATAACAAAGAGAAGAGGCCTAAACATTTTGCGCTAAGGGAGAGAGCCTAACGATACCTCACAACAAGTAGGAAAGATACCTAGGAGGCTTGCTGAGGATAAGGAAAAACCTGAATAGGCTAGCCGGAAATAAAGAAAAGCCTAAATAGGTATGCAGTAGAGGGGTAAAGGTTTAACACAGAGGGGAAGAGGGGGCAGGTAGGAAGGAATGAAGAGAATTGAGGTAGGCGAGAGGGTTATGAGGGGAGTCGAGGGAAGAAAGGGTATGACAAAGAGGACAGGAGGGAGAGAAGAAGGTTGGGAGAGGGTTAGGAAGAAATTTAAGGCCACGAGGAAGGGAGAAAGATCTAACGGAGGGGAAGAAAAGGGAGGAAAAGGAGAGATAATTGAGTGCAAAAGGGATAGGGGTAGATGTAAAAACAAGGAAGGAGATTAGGGTAGGAAAAGTCCCGAAGGGGTTGTGGCAGGCCTGAAAATGAGCTGACAAAGGAGGAGGGGGCCAAGAAAGGCATGCAGTTGGGGTAAACTCAAACTAGGGAGCTCCAAAAAAATTCAAACCCCAACATAATTTTTGTTTTGCTTTAAACTTCCAAAATTTCTCCCGAGGGTTGATGCCTTCTCCTTGGGCTTGAGCGTTAAGCTTGGAGAGGAAAAATATGGAGGATCTTGCCTTCCTACGTCTAGATTCATCTCTAGAAGCCCTCACAAAAATATTCCAAGGACTGAAACCATCAAAATTCTTCAGATCTAGCTTGAAGCTTACTTGCACAAAAAAATTATAAGAACCCAAAATCCCAATATATATAAAAATTTAAACAAAAAAATTGAAACCCTAAAAAACACAACTGCAAAACCAAGATTAGAAAAATAAAATAATTTACAGGTGTATTATACAAATTATATTTACAAAATATACATGTAAAATGCTTGAAATTTTTGAAATTTTATAAATCTTTAGTAGTCGCTAAATGTATTTCAAAAGATAAATGAGAAATTACAACCTTAGCGAAGCTAGAACGCCATAAAAATAATTAGAGTCCAAACACAGCCAGCCTCTATCCAATGTTCGTTAACTTGGAGTCCAAGGATTGGGGAACCTGTAAACACTATATATTTCTAAAGAACAAATCATTAGAACACCCAGTGAATCAAATCACCTAAGATAAGCCCACAACTTATCAATAGAATGTTCCTATCACCTACAATGAAATAACAATCAAAATATTTATAAAGCACAATATAGGAATGCCCATACCCAACACATACCACAAATCATTAGATCAGAGACACCATGAACTGCATCCCAAATTTTATTATGATTATTCCAACATTCCCAGTGTGACAATAATTTACATCATATTTTCAGAGTTACATAAGCCAAAACTAGATGGCTTCAGACACAAATGACTCTCAATTTATAGATAAATTTTCCGAGTGGAAAAATAACGGTTAGTTGACTTTATCCCCGTCAAAATAATCTCATTTTTTGAAAAATTTTGATCATATTTAATTTCCAACATCGAAAATATTTATTTTTGAAGAATTTTCTAATTTCTTATCTAACCCATTTTTTATTAGCTCAAAATTAATTATTTTGAGCAAATTTCCTCAAAAAAGTGACTAACTTAACCACTAAGGCCCAAGGGTCCATTTTTTCCTTAGATTTCCAATATCCCCTTGGTAGGGGACCTCCAAATATTAATTTCCTTGATACCCATGAATTTTTCCACTTGGATAATTTAATTTCTCTAAGACTCTAAATATGACTCTAATTAATTAATTTTCTGGCTTAGAATTAATTTAATTTTTGCTAGAAAAAATAATTAATTGACACGTGAGGGGATTAAATAATTTTTCCACCTTCTAATATTTTAGCCATGGCATTTAAATATGAGGGACCATGCACTAAAATAATTTTTACATAAGATGTTACATTTTCAACCCTCAAAGGGGGAACCCCTGCTTGGTATAGAACCTCAAATTACACACCCAATTTTGTGACACAACATGATCTAGTAGACCAAGTGATTTGTAATTAAATAATTTGGCGAATTAGATTAAATTATCCCAAAATCACTTTTACATAAGAATCAATTAAAACGCCACGAATCACCTAAGATTTTGACGACAAATTACACCCTTTCTTTGGGGTGAGGTTGGAGGGAAAAAATTTGTCAACCATCCATGTTTAGAAACATAGATGAATCAGTGAGACGAAAAACCCCATAGGATGAATTTTTCACCAAAATAATAGGATTACCTAGGTTGTTACATACATACATGGTCTTACTAGAATCATTTACATTACCAATTTGCGGAATGGGTTTACAATGACTCAATAAACTAATGCTCTGACGATCTCAATCCTTTGAAAAAATTGGTACATCTGCTTCTTTGGATCCTTGACAAAATGTGTGCAACATCTGGTTCCCGATGGGGATACTTTCCTTCCACGAAGTAATGTGAGAACCTTAGAATCCTGCATCCAAGAAAGCAAAATTCCATCAAATAGATATTCGTTCAAAATCGAAATCATTATGCATACATAGAAAATTCATTGGAATAGAAGAAGTCTACTCTAATAAATTGGAAAATATAAAGATACAAAAACATAAGTGCGTAAAATAAAAAATGACATGAATGAAAAAAGGAGTATGGTTACAGATACTATACAAAGATGCCCCATGGCATCAAATGTGTTCAACATAGTGCATATTTAGCATCTGTCGACTCTTCAGCAAGTCTGTGGACGGTTTCTTGGATGTGCCATGTTGAATTCTGAAAATGCTAGGACTTTCACTTATCTGAATATCGAGCTGCTCTCGGCCATTAGATGCATCAAACCTATTCCTTCTTCTCTCATTTATTTCATATAGGGCATACCATATGACGTAGGAGGTTGACGAAATAAGGTGGTAGTCTAAAAATAGACTAATGGTTAAGTTTATAACCAATCAGCTATGTTTAATCGGATTTTGTACATGACCTTTTCCCCTTGAGGGTCCAGCTTTTCTCACTAAACACCGTTGGACCCACTTCAACTTTTCCTTTTAACAAGCGCTTCACTCTGCACCGTTGATCTTCTCTCTTCAGATGTAATGGTTATCGCTTTCCCCAATTTCCAACTCGCCCATCATTTTTCCACCGTTGATCTGCTCCGTCCGATCCAACGGTCGTCACGCAATCTCGTGCAGACTCTAGTACGGCCGTTATCACTTCGGAGGCATGCGATAAAAGTTGTTTTCTCTCTCCTTCGTCTGCTATGTGTTGAGCGCCGAGACTAATCGCGCAGACTTGGAATATTACCACTTACCACCTTCTGAGCACGCGATATACCTCTTCCCGCTCATCAAATACAACCCACGTGCTTTAAATCAAAACTTTAGTAAAGCACTTAAGGAAGGTTTAACACTTAATCCCAATATTAACCTTTAATGCTAAAACACGTAAACACCGAGATTTATAATTAAAACGTTAAAACAAAGGAAACGGGTCTAGAACACCGATACGCAGACACAAATGAACTTCTGCACCAGAATTAACACACAACTGCACACTTAATCAATTTATTCAATAAAATAGGAATTACAGGGTCTTGGCCCTCTCGGCTCAATTACAACAGTTTTATTTGACCTCTGTCACAACCTCAAACCCTATCTATCACTCAACTCTCGCTTACTCACTCAAATCTCTATCATCTCAGCTAATCCTTCTCCATTACATTCTTTTCTCTTTTATGAGTCAAATCCTATTCTAACTGCATTAACAACTCGATCTCTATTTTAATCAATCTAACAATTAAATCTCTATTCTTAAGCTCTGTTACACACCTATGCTAACAACTTATCCCTTAGTCTAAAATAATACAATTTTCTAATTATTACAATAATGAAGTAAAGATCATTTTCGAGAGATCCAACCCTCTCTACTAAAACTGACTTTTGACCACTCAGGTCAATGAAATTCAACTCATTTAGCCACAACATGTGAACAAACAATCACATTGTTGGCTAAGTCCGGATGCTCCTGCATCAGACTCCTGGGGAAGAAAAGAATCATCCCTCAGACTTTCAGGGTTTACTCCATACTTCTGCAACTCTGCTGTTGTCAACCAACTAGCATCCTCCACTGGTTATCCTTTCCATTTGACTAGATACTGAAAATAAACCTGTCCTCTGGTTCTTTTGGATACTCTTTTCTCCAAAATAGCTTCCACCTCTTTCTTGATTGTCTTTGGCATTTGTTCTTCCAAGTTTAAAGTTTGAACTTCATCTTCTGTAACTTTCTTCTGTAGCTCTGTCTTTGTCTCTTTGTATGGATACAAATTTGCAACATTGAAGATAGGCGGTATTCCAATCCCTATCAGACACAATACTTATAGGAAATCCATGTAACCTTACAACTTTTGGAAAAAATAAATTAGCAATATGTGTTGCATCACTAGTCTTCTTACATGCAATGAAATGTGCCATATTGGAAAATCTATCTACCACAACATAAATGGAATCATTCCACCTTTGATTTCTAGATAACTCGAAAACAAAATCCATACTAACTACATCTCATGGTCGGTCTAGTATTGGCAATGGCTGGTACAATCCTGTATTTTGGCTTCTCCCATTAGCATGTTGACATCTCCTGCACCACTCAACAAATCTCTTAACATCAGTTTGCATCTTTGGCCAATATTAAAAAGCATTTACCTGAGCAAAGGTTTTGTCTTGTCCAAAGTGACCAGATAGTCCTCCGCTGTGTTTCTCCTTAATTATGTTTTCCCTCATAGAACATTTTGGAATACACAATTTTCTACCTTTAAACATTAAACCTCCTTCGATAAGATAATCTAACCACTGACTCCTGTTATGAACTATTGGATTTTGTACAGCTGCATAAATATCTTTGAAATCTGCATCATCTTTATACATATCAACCATTTCTTCAAATCCTACAATACCAACTCTTAATTCTTGCACAATTAAATTTTGTCCCTAGGCTTGGCAGTCCTCTATAGTCCCGCCATGACTTATGTGATGAAGACTCATTCCTCTTTGCTTCTTCGCTTCGCTCTGGCCTTATACCCTAGAGGCTCCTTTGTGTTGAGTTGTACTACTGCATTGCATGTTGACTACTTGCACCTTTTGGCCTAGAGCCGGCTTCACTTGGACTCGTGTTTAAGCCAACTTTTGACCATGATGACTGCAAAATCAACCTTGCATACCTTTGACTTTTGCAGCTTGACACACCTTGACCCGTGGAAGGAACACACCTTTGAGTGTCACTGACCAGTTTTCACCTCCCTGCATTGAGCATAGGAACATTCGATTCCCAGGAACTAGATCATCTGTTTCACCAACACTCGTTCTTTCCATTGTACCATAGCATTATTTTATTCTTGTTCCAGCTGAACAGAAAAAGACAAAAAAAATTATATATTCCAAAAAGAGCGGGAACAGGATAGTATTTCCATTTATTGTTGGCAGCTAGAGTCAGTCGTGTCGCCCTTGAACAAAGCACTCAAAGCAAAGTCTCCTCCGTCTGGGCGGGATTTAGTTTGGCTTAGGTACGCCTTAACCTAGTTATTGAGTCAGTTCTCCCCCGATTGGTTATCTCTACCAATCATATGGAGGGTTCGTTCGTGCCTCCTGCATGACGAACTTATACAGAGTCGTCATATGCTGCCACATAGTCACATTGATTCGTGCTTTTGTTCAAGGGAAGTTAGCCTGAGTCGGCCTCTCTGTGGTGTCTCTTGACTCATTTTTCAGTCGGCCATCCCTAATTGTCAGTATCATGTCTATCATCACATCAATTATATTGGTCCTTTAATCGTGCCGGTTTGAGAAGGTCTCCATTGACTTCTTGCTGGCGGGTCTTGTCCTTATCGACGATGACATCTTGCTCTCAGGACAGGCCTAGAGCTGCACCCTAGCCCTATTTTCATTATTGATAGGTCACCTTGTGCTCAGCGTCGATCAATATCATGGGTCTTTGACTGAGTCATTTCCCTTGTGTTCGACATTAGCTTACATTATCACACATTGGGATTCGTGCAGTACCTTGGTTTCCATTTGACCCTATTGGTGGATACCTCGCCTCTGTGTCAGCTTCCATTATTGGTTGGTTCAGAGGGTTTCTGTCGTGCGCTAGCCACATCTTGTGTACACCATAAACGTACTTCGGTCGGGTTACTACATCTCTTTCGTCCGATTCCTTCCACATTATTGGCCTACAGGTTACACTCGCGCAAGATTGATGAAGGATGCCTTAATGCCTTCCTTCTAGCGGATCTTTCCCTATCGACTTCAACTCATTGCTCTGGGGCAAAGATCTAGAGTCCATTTGGTAGTACCTTGGGGTTTGCAGTCATTAGTGGCAGATCCTTCGCTATCGACAGTGGGAAACCATAATTGTCTCCTGATCGATAGATTCTTACAGGTGTTTGACTCCAGCTCATCTATTCACACTTGTTAGATTGTACTGGGTACCTTGACGCTCATTATCATTATCGGTGAGTAGTCTCGCGTTTGTTAACGGTATACATCAATGACCAGTAATCAAACGATTTCTCACATGGTTTACTTCAAACCATTTATTCCCATGGTGTAGAAATGTACCATGGCGGTCAGTGAAGACCTCAGGTTGTATCTGCATTCATTGGTTCACTTGACAGTTGCTCTTGTTGCTACTAGTTGATACCATCCCACCTTATATGTTGCAGTCAATCATGGTGACATTCTATATGCTGACACCTGAGTTTGCAGTGTAGTACCATCCTATTCCATCATGTTCAGTTAGTACCTTTTGTGATCAGTTCTCGATATCAGTGATCCGGTTCATCCTTCAGCATCATTGACATTCTTATATGTGATATTCAGACATGTACTTGTTCGATCATGATCAGATGATCCATTATGTTTTTCCAGTTCTTTATACTTGTATACTTAGTGGATCCACTTGTACTTGATATGCGGACATGCTTTACTTTTTCTGAGCATGGGTATGCCCGCCTCAGACAGTGTTTCTTTCTGATCTCCTTTTGTGGCTTGGCAAGCTGAACTCTGGTGAAGTCCTTCTTGGTTTTTGACAGATTTCCTTTCCATGTACTTGCTTAATACATTTCGGCCATCATGTAACCCTTCTAACCTCATGTATTAGGGGGCATCTGTTATAGCTCCAAATCTCACTCTTATGGTTTGTGATGCTGCACTCATGGCCTAAGGCAACCCCTCCTTCCAGACCTGGTCCAAAATTTAAAAAACAGTGTTTTATTCCCTATACGCGACATTGCCGTGAGCTAAACACGTGTACACGCGGGTCTGTGTATACCCAACCCACGTATATGTCTTAAAACACTTAAAAAAAAATTAATTCTCCTTAATTTCGGGCAGAGATCGCGGGTTTTACCTGCTGATCACCTGTTAGTGCCCGTGGCCCAACTGTTCCCAACGAATTCCCAACTAAAAAACTACTTTGGGAGAAGTATAAAAAGGCTTCAATGGGAAGGCCTAAGGGAGGAGAGAAGAGAGAGAAAGGTAATTATGTTGAGATTTCCCTGACCAAGTCTGAAGATCCTTGTGCCTCCTGCACTTCCCCCATTTTTTCAGGAAACCCTTGTTTCCTTGTGTGTTGATCTCTATCTACTTGTGATATCATGGAGTAAGTCATGGAAGGAGTTTGTTAAAGACTTGAGACTGGATGATTCTGGAGGACAGTTCCGCTTGGAGTCTGCGAAAGGACGACTCAGGTGAAATTATTCCTTTCTGTACTTTATTTGTCTATAATAAAAGAAACACATGTCTTTGTTCTTGATATAAATCTTCTTCATGTTTACGATATTCATGTTAGAATTCATATGTGAATGGTTGTTTAATTGCATAACTAACTACGTTTCTTTATAATATGAAGATGGTTTCTTTATAATGTTTAGTCCATATACTGTTGTACTTTCTTGAATTGATTGTTTTGCAGGTCAAAGGAGCAAAAGGAACTCCAAGAAGGGTTTGGACCCTGGAAGGACCTTCTCAAACGTAGGAGCTCAGGTACACCCCCTTATCATAGAGTTTGCTTATATTAGCATTATGGTTGTATGCTATGTGTGTTTCTCTGTATAGACAACTTTCAGTGTGCTAGGGTATCATCCCAAGACCCTAGGGGAACTTTTCCCTTAACAGCAATACCCTTTTCAACAACAGGGATTCTCCTACTTCAGGGGATTCTTCCTTGTCTCCAATTTGAGGTTTTTCTTCCTTTGCCTCAGCCACATTCACATTCCTTTTACTTGTTGCTTTATTATGAGGGCAGTCACATGATGCATGTCCCCATTATCCACATATATAACATCGAATATCTCTTCCTCAACCTCTTCCTCTAGGTGCAAATCTCCCTCTATTAAAGTCTCCTCTCTGTAGTGGTCTACTACCTGAACTTCCTGCTTCACTCTGATGTTGCTGAAACCTTGGTCTGGTATTTCCTCTACCTCTTACTGAACTTTTCCCTCTATTCCTCTGATTTTGTTTCCTCAACATCTTCTCTTCTGCGTTCAAACCTGTTTGATATGCATCTTCAATTGTCTTCAGACTCAGCAAGCTGATCTCATCCTGTATGTCATATCTCAAGCCATTGATGTATCTGACTACCTTCTCCATGTCATCCTCTACATTTCTTGCTCTAATACTCAGCCTATAAAACTATTTTGTATATTCTTTGACAAACATTCCTTTTTTCCTTAAATTCTATAACTGTTTGAAAATATTTAACTGATAATCTTTTGGCATAAATTTATCTTTCATTTTACTCACCATTTTATCCCATTGCTTGATCTTGGACTTTCCTTTTCTTGTTTTGGACATTTGTATTTCATCCCACCAAATAGCTGCATGACCCTTCAATCTGGTAATTGCAAATTTCACCTTCTTTTTATTATCAACCTCCTCACAGTCAAAATATTTGTCCAATGAACTGATCCAATCCATCAGCTCTTCTACATTGAGACTCCCTTCATACACAGGAATTTCCACTTTTGGTTTTCCACCTACATTAGCCAACATCTCGATAACTTTGGTAGTTTCATTTTCCTCCTCCTCTTCTTCCTCAAAAGATTCTTCTGCAGCACTGGCAACTCCTTCATCAGGTGCTCTCCTCTGAGCAGTCTCCATTGTGTCCATCCTTGTACATAGACTCTAGATCTCCTCCAGCAGAACTGCATTTGCTTCAGGTCTTCCTCAACCTATGCCAACTCCTCTCCTCGGTGGCATGTTTACTGTAGCCAAACTCAATCTCTGTGCTCTGATACCAAAATGACGCAGGAGGTTGACGAAATAAGGTGGTAGTCTAAAAATAGACTAATGGTTAAGTTTATAACCAATCAGCTATGTTTAATCAGATTCTGTACATGACCTTTTTCCCTTGAGGGTCCCGCTTTTCTCACTAAACACCGTCGAACCCACTTTAACTTTACCTTTTAACAAGCGCTTCACTCTGCACCGTTGATCTTCTCTCTCTAGATCTAACGACTATCGCTTTCCCCGATCACCAACTGGCTCGTCGATTTTCCACCGTCGATCTACTCCATCCGATCCAACGGTCGTCATGCAATCTCACGTGGACTCTAGCACGATCGTTATCACTTTGGAGGCACGCGAGAAAAGTTGTTTTCTCTCTCCTCCGTCTGCTACATGTCGAGCGCTGAGGCTAATCGCGCAGACTTGGAATATTACCACTTACCACCTTTTGAGCATGCGATATACCGCTTCCTGCTCATCAAATACAACCCACGTGCTTTAAATCAAAACTTTAATAAAGCGCTTAAGGAAGGTTTAGCACTTAATCCCAATATTAAACTTTAACGCTAAATGACCGTGATTAACAATAAAACACATAAACGCCAAGATTTATAATTAAAACGTTAAAATAGAGGAAATACCCGTTTAGGGTCCAGAACACCGATACGCAGACACAAATGAACTTCTGCACCAGAATTAACACACAACTGCACACTTAATCAATTTATTCAATAAAATAGGAATTACAGGGTCTTGGCCCTCTCGGCTCAACTACAACAGTTTTATTTGACCTCTGTCACAACCTCAAACTCTATCTATCACTCAACTCTCACTTGCTCACTCAAATCCCTATCATCTCAATTGATCCTTCTCCATTACATTCTTTTCTTTTTTATGAGTCAAATCCTATTCTAACTGCATTATCAACTCGATCTCTATTTTAATCAATCTAACAATTAAATCTCTATTCTTAAGCTTTGTTACACACTTATGCTAACAACTTATCCCTTGGTCTAAAAATAATATAATTTTCTAATTATTACAATAATGAAGTAAAGATCATTTTCGAGATATCTGACCCTCTCTACTAAAACTCACTTTTGACCACTCAGGTCAATGAAATTCAACTCATTTAGCGACAACATGTGAACAAACAATCACATTGTTGGCATATGCACCTGAATCCCCTCATTATGCACCTGAATGGGATATGTGACTACCTCATAACAAGGTGGGTCGTGGGTCAGCTAATTGGAAATAATGTGATCTGTTGAACATTCTAGATTAAGCTGCGGCTCATTTCCTTGGCATGTCTTACTATTAATTTTTCTTCATTGATTTATTTCTTTATGAATCTGTCTTGAAGAGTGAAATGCTTAGCTTCCAAATCTTTCATTTCCTGTGTGTGATTTTTCTCAGTGGTCTTTATCTTTTCAAAGTAGTTGACCTACATGGCACAAATTACCTGTATTTGTCTTTCTTCCATCATTTTTATTTTTTGTGCGTGATCATCCTTCATGGTCTCTATCGTGCTCTGAAAATTGACCCTTTGATTATATTGAGTAATTTCCATTTCCTGTAACATGTTCCCTATTGTAGCTCATTTTCATTCTGTTCAAATCTCAACAACAACAACAACAGCAACAAAAATCATATATGCCAAAACACGAAAAATCTTGTAAAGCAAAGTCAAAAAGAAAAATCATTGGAATTATTTTGTGGAGATTTATTTAAAAGAAAGGATTAATGTGAGTCCAAGATGGCACAGGTTCGAAATTAGGAGAAACTTGGCATCATAACATGCCCGACACATATGTTGAGCGGCGACCCCGTATGAGGTATGGTAGGAAAACACTGCCAACAAACGGTCAAGATCTCACCCGACATCACCATAGGTTGTAACCGCTGACCACCACAAGTACCCCCGTGAGTGGTAACCAATATTCAACTTATCTGCGGCAAGCGAGTGTGATTAACATTTTGTCACAACAGGTCCATTTCACTCCTCCACCCTGTTGCCTTATCTATAATTCCATGTCACCTTCCACCTCACCACTTCACATCATCATACGGCAGCCTATCGTACACTTTTGTCCACGCTCATTAACTCTGTTTTTCCCCTGTTTTTCTATAAATATCCTGTTTTCTTCACTCAAAGTTATTTTTACTGCTAATTTATCTAGAGCTCACTGACGCCCACCTGCACCTGCCAATTTTCCAACTCAAATATGATGTCAACTAGTATTTCTCAAGTATTTATCCGACTACACAACTTCGTCCAATTGTCCAAAATGTCAAAGAAAACTTCCTTGACGGGTTCTGCAACCCATATCTTGCTTATGGGCAAAAAGAGAGATGTTTTTCACCCCATATGGCCATTAAATCTAATGGAACTTTGTCTAAATGTCTTAGTTGGTCAATTGGAGTCAGAAGTGTTTTCTAGGGTTGTTAAATCTGGTCTCTTAGTTGCAATCATCCCTCAAATGTACCTGTTTCCCGAATTCATTACTTGGTTAACTTCATCCCTCTATCCTAAAAAATGTTATGTAATGAATTCGTTAGGAGAAAACATTTTTTAGGTTTCTACATTATTGATTCAACAAGCCTTGGATTTTCCTCAGTTTGACCAATATACCTCATTTTATGAAGAAACCCTTATGGCCACTTTTCAGAATTTGTCTACAGAAGATTATGCCAAATTGTCTTTCCACATTATGCCACCAGGGAATACTTTGTCTCTAGAGCCAACCTTGTTCCCTATAGATAATTTTGTTGAGGGAGTCAGACCAATTTTATAGGTAATTGTCAAGGTCCTGCGAAAATATGATACTTCTGTTGTTGATCGAGTAGCCATATCGATGCTTCATCTAGTCATGCAACCAAATGTAATTCTCAATATACCAACATTTTGGGAGTTTTCAGTCAATTTTCAATTATTGAATTTTAGTCTCATAGGGTGTTTTAGATTCCCTTCTTTATTAGTCTATCTATTCTTATATGTTCATGTGGAGAAATTCATGCACCTAGGCTTAAATATAAAGGACCCCAATAAGAAGAAATAATCAATGGTAAATTGGGCTGAGATTGTAAAAAGTCATTAAAATTATGGAGGTTTTTCATATTTTATTGCACGTTTCATGTCAGTGGTCTATGTTACCACTCAAACTAGCAGGGGTCCTAAAGGGGTATCCTTGAAGGGCTACTACTAGGCTAAGCGAAATAATGGAACAATAGCCCACTGTCACCTCAGTTAAGGCTCCTTGATCTTTACGAACTTTCACCGATGGGAGGAGACCCGTTATGATGAGAATCACTAAATGGACATACCAATGATAGGGTGGGGGGTGATACTAGAATCCTATTTATAAGAGAGGCTCAAATATGTGGCTTGCTTGCTTTGGAGGCAAGGTTTAAATCACTAGGAAGGGCTTAAGGGGGATTTCAAGGTTTAGGTTTAGGCTGAGGGTATGTATCTTATAATGGAGGTTCCTGGGAGGAGACCCGTTATAATGAGAATCACTAAATGGACATACAAATGATAGGGTGGAGGTGATACTAGAATCCTATTTATAAGAGAGGCTCAAATATGTGGCTTGCTTGCTTTGGAGGCAAGGTTTAAATCACCAAGAAGGGCTTAAGGGGGATTTCAAGGTTTAGGTTTAGGGTATGTATCTTATAATGGAGGTTCCTAGGCCTTGAAATTCTTATGGAAGCTTAGATTCCCAGTGATCCTTGAAGAATTACCCTTAATAGTGTATGGGACCACACAGGGCCAAGTGGGCCCGGGGGGTAGGTCAAGGGGGTAGGGTTTAGCAACCAATGATATGCTTTACCTATTCCAGAGGGGGAAAGGGAACAACGAAATCATTTTTAATGCAAGACAATGTGAGGGTCCCAATGAGGCTTCTAACCTAAGGAAACCAAGGGCATGATTCAATATCGAGGCTAGGGATTGAGATATCTCAAGATTCCTCCGTGGAAATTTCTTCAAAATTGGAGGGAACCTAGGAGTCACACCCGCACAGTAGGGGCCAAGAGATCAAACTTTTTTTATGGGTGGTTTGCAAGATAAATGACGCCCTAGGAGACCTAATGGGGCTAGGCCTAGAAAATGAGAGGAAGAAGGATGGAAAATGTTTAAGGTGATCACCTTTGGGTGGACCAGTGCCTAATCCTTTGGGGAGAAATGGAGTTAGGTAGAATTATGACTATGGCTTTCGGATTTTCTAGGTCAATGAGGCCTCAAACACAACTCCGCTTGGCACTAAGGCAGCATCAAAAGAAACTTCAAAGACGATATAATTAGTTTTGCAAGATAAATGGATTATCAAAATGAATTTCAATAATGAAACATCCCTAGGAACATTCATTCATTATACATGAAGCATTCACTATCTGAAAACAAAATTTCCATAATTTTTCATAACAGATACATCAAATAAGCCCTAGTATACCGAAATCCCAACAACAATGTGTTATGTTCCTATACCAATAGGTGTCATAATTTATGATTGACTTAGTTTATCTCTAAAATATGCACATACCTTTGCTTTCTGCAAATGTTTTCCATATTTGTAAAAATTCAAAAAAAAAAAAAAATGTAAAGAGGGTATATCCTAAAAGAAAAATCAAAGGATAAAAAGAATGAAAAAGGTCAAAAAATATGAAAAATGAACCCCAAGAAAAATGAAAAGACCATGAAAGTGTGCAAGTCAAAATGCCACTACCATTTACTTTGGTGAAAAATAAAAAGATTGTGTGCAGCTTGTCACTTATGCCACAATCCATGAATGGTCAAATAGTATAAACTTGGCTATTTCATGTTTTCAATTTCTATGTTCATAGATAGAGAATAAAATCTGACCAAACTGTATAATCTTGGCAGATAAGTAGATAGGTAGAGTAAATAAAGGAGCTCAACAGTTTAATCTGAGCCCATGGATGTAATAAGGATAGACTTAGATAGATTTCTAGTGTAAAAGAAAAAAAGTTTGATAAGGGTTTGCCAGTTTAAGTGCACCCTAATAAAAGAAGTAAAAATGGTAGGATGTGTAGGTGAGTGATCCAGGTGGCCACCAATATCCACCTGGATCATTCCTCCCCCCTTAGGAAGCAATGGTCCCCATTGCGTTGAGCTCCTCCATGAGATGAGGAAACTTTTGCTGAACTTGTTCCCTGGTGAGCCACTCGCCCTGCTGAAGGAGTTGGCCTGCTTTGACAACTCGATACAGTTGGATATTCTGTTGGCGAGTGTTCTTGATCTGTGTGTCCATGATCCGATCAGCTGCAGCTTGTTCCATGCAATCTGGATTTAATTCTGTGGGTTTGAGCTGTTCTGCAATGTCGTATGTGTCTAGCAATGGTGGAAAGTATGGCCGAAGGCGGTCCACATTGAACACTGGGTGCAGGCCAAGGAATGGGGGAATGCTGAGCTCAAATGCATTGTCTCCCATAGCCTTAGTAATGGTGTAATGACCATATCGGAGTGGTCTCAATTTCTGATAGGCTCCAGTAAGGTGTTCCTTTTGCAAATGCAACCAGACTTTGTCGCCCACCTGAAAATTGTGTGGCACCCGATGTTGATCATGTCGCTGCTTGTACTTGGCATTTGATTTCTCAAGAATTTCATGGACCTGCTAGAAAATGTGTTGGATGTGCTCAATGAAGCTGGTGGCCTTATCTGTTTCGGACTGGACATGACCTGAATTTATGTGAGTAGCTGCAAGTGGCATGGCCACATCAATGGGGCATAGTGGCTGGAATCCCAAACCCACCTGAAAAGGGCTATGGCCAGTGGAGCTGTGAAGAGCTCGGTTGTAGCTGTGCTGAACATAGGGGAGGTTCTCGTCCCATGTGCGTGGATGCTTTGAGTTATACATGCGCAGAATGTGCACAATCATCCTATTGACAACCTCTGTCTGGCCATCAGTTTGAGGATGGAAGGTTGTGGACTTCGTGAGTTTGGTGTCCAGCATTGACCAGAGACTGGACCAAAATGTGCTGAGAAACCGACTGTCCCGATCTGAGATGATAGACTGTGGGATCCCAAAGTGCACCCACACTCGTTCAAAGAAGAGTTTAGTAGTGGCTTCTGCTGTGATATTCTTCTTGCAGGCCACCATAATGGCCATCTTCGAGAACCTGTCGACGACCACAAAAACACAGTCATTTCCATGCTTAGTGGAAGGAAGGCCTGACATGTAATCCATGGAGATGGATTCCCAAGGTCGACTAGGGGTAGGCAACGGGGTATAGAGGCCGTGCTTCTTAATGGTCGGTTTGGCAATGGCACAGGCAGTACATGATCTGATGTACTTCCCAACATCCTGTCGAAGATTCGGCCAATAGAAATAATTTTGCAGAACTGCCACTGTTTTCTCGACCCCGAAATGCCCAGCAGCCCGACTGTAGTGGGCTTCCCAAATCATCTTGGCACGCTCGCTTGAAGGAACACAAAGGTGACCGAGGTGGCATAATAGGGCATCCTGGAGGTGAAAATCTGGAACATGCCGACCCTCCACGAGTGTCTGGTATGTGTGGCCGAATTCTGGGTCGCTTTTGTAGAGAAGTGGCCAATCAGAAGTCTCGTGCCCACAAGAGTTGAGCACGGTGGTTAACGCCATGATCGGTGGTCGACTGAGGCAATCTGCAACATTATTGGTGCTGCCCTTCTTATACTTGATATTCAAGTGGAACTGTTGCAGGTATGTAGACCACTTCTGATGGCGATCATTCTGCAATTTCCCTTGGGTCTGTATGAACTGCAGGGGTCGGTGGTCTGTGTGGATGACCGTTTCCTTCCCCAAAATGTAATGCTTCCATTGTCGGCAGGCCTGTACAATGGAATACATCTCTTTATCATAAGTGGGGTACTTCCGGACTATGTCTGAAAGTGTTTCACTATGATATGCCACTGGATGTCCATGTTGAGTAAGGACTGCCCCAATAGCATAGTCAGAGGCATCTGTCTCGACCTCAAATGGTTGTTGTAAATCTGGTAACGCGAGCACTGGTGCCGTGCAGAGGCGATCCTTCAACTCTATGAATGCCTTCTGTTGAGATTCAGACCAAAAGAATTTTGCTTTTGCCCCTCCCTTGGTGACTTGACTCAAGGGCCAAGAAATATGAGAAAACCCCAACACAAACCTGCGGTAGAAGTTGGCAAGACCTAGAAAGCTGCGGAGCTCTGTTAGAGTGGTTGGAGAGGGCCAATCCCGAATGACTTGGATCTTGGCTGGATCGACATGCACCCCCTGTTCATCAATGATGTATCCCAGATACTGAACCTGGGTCATGCCAAAAGTGCATTTCTCAAAATTGGCACATAGCTTGTGTTGCCGCAGTGTTTGGAGAACCTGTCGGATGTGGTGGAGGTGCTCTTCCCAACTCTGGCTGAAGATCAGAATGTCATCCAAGTATACTACTACAAAGGAGTTGGTGAATGGCCGCAAGTTGTCATCCATTAGCCTCATGAAGGTTGCAGGAGCATTCGTCAATCCGAAAGGCATAACCAACCATTCGAAGAGGCCCTCCTTGGATTTGAAGGCAGTCTTCCACACATCAGAGGGTTCGATTGGTACCTGGCGATATCCTGACTTCAAATCGATCTTGCTGAAGTATTTCGCCCCCTTTAGTTGGTCTAGGAGGTCATCAATCCGCGGGATCGGGTACCTATTACGGACAGTGATCTTGTTCAGCACCCGATAGTCAATATAGAGTCTCCACGTCCCATCCTTCTTCTGTACCAACACGATCGGGCTCCCACAGGGCGACGAACTCTGATGGATGTGACCTTTCTGCAGGAGCTCCTGAATCTGCCTCTTGATTTCATCGTTCTCCAGAACGGAGCGCCGATAAATTGGTCCATTGGGTAGCGGCGCACCTGGGGTCAGATCGATGGAGTGCTTGACTTGACAGTGCAGAGGAACCCCTGCCGGGGAGGTGAAGATGTCCTCGTACTCCTCCACAACCTTATCCATCTGTGGTTGTCGTGCAGAGGGACCCTGTCTGGAGGCCACGACCACTGTCTTCTTCTTTCCTTGAGGGCGTATCATCAGGAAAACAAATTTCCTGGTTTTGGAAATGATCTTACTGCATTGTTTTGCAGTAATCAAAGAGATGGCGGTAGGTGGTGCTACCTCTGGTATCCTGTACAACTTATTTCCCAATGTAATAATAACAGCACGGGGCCTTGATTCATACACAGCATGTCGCTTCCACAAGTATGGTTGTCCTAGTAATACATCACAAACTTCAAGGGGAGCAATGTCACACAATACCTCATCCGTGAAGGGCTTGATGTTGTATGGAAGGCGACACTGCTGGCTCACGCGAAGATCTCGTCCTTGGTGAAGCCACCCAATGGTGTATGGTTGTGGATGTGCTGTGGTCGGTAAGCCCAACCGCTTCACGACCTCTGCCGAAATGAGGTTCTTTTGACTCCCGCTATCAACAATGAACTGTATCGGGGAGCCCTTTACCCACATCTGGGAGTGGAAGAGACGCTCCTCCTCCTCTGGATCTTCGGGTTCATTTATCTGGATCTTTGCGGTAGCAACAGTGGCGCTGGGATCCGCATCAATGATCTGCTTCCCTTTTTCATTCCCCTTATCGGGTTCTGACTCAAAGTCAGAACATGCATCTGATTCTGAAACCTTTAGCTCAGCCACCAGTGACTGCTTGGCCTGACACTCACTTGTGTTGTGAGTGGAGCTCTTATGGAACTCGCACCATTTTCCAATGTCCTTTCTCGGCTTCGCGGCACTGTTCTTTGCTTGCAGCTTCAGCTGGTTGTCTTGGGCTGTCCCGCCTTGGCTTTGTCCTTTTTTCTGTGGTTTAGGGGCACCTTTCCCCTGCTTTGGATTCGCAGATCCAAAGTCTCGCTTCTTTTGTCAAAGCAGGCCAACTCCTTCAGCAGGGCAAGTGGCTCACCAGGGAACAAGTTCAGCAAAAGTTTCCTCATCTCATGGAGGAGCTCAATGCAATGGGGACCATTGCTTCCTAAGGGGGGAGGAATGATCCAAGTGGATATTGGTGGCCACCTGCAAAGTCCACCTGGACCCCCACCATTGTTCTTCTCAGCATTTTCAGTTTCCTTAATTGTAGAACAACTTACTATTTTTAGCAGTTTTTCGGGTCCTGAACTTCCGGAGCCGTTTTGAGGCCCTAAACGACGTTTTTTTGGGAATCCAAGGGAAACATGGTCCATGGACCAATGTTTCCTGTTCCAACAATGATAGTGCTCGGATAGGTCTTTCTAACGAGCTATTGTATGCGTCAAACGGAGATCGTATGCCAAAGTTACGACCCCGGGAAGTTGATGTACCAACTTACCCCAAACGGGGCCCATAGTTTGGCGTTTCATCTTCTAGGGTTAGGTTTTGGAATGTTAAGGGTTTTTCCACTATTTCTCAACAATAAATAGGCCTTCGAGCCTCATTGTAAGACAGTTCAGAGGCATGTAGCCATCACATTTCTTCTCAGAGATAAGCTACCATCGCCCTAGCTAGTTTATTTCCACTTCTAGTTGTAAGCATATTTCAGTATTTTCATTAATGAAATGAAGTATTATTTCCACTGCATCTTTTTGTATATGGTTATCTCTGTAGTGTGTTGCGTTCCTGTTTAAATCCGGATCAGTGATTAAGTAGATAATTGGTTGCAGAATTATGTATGATGAATGGCTAAGTTAAAAGCTCAAATAATTTGCTTTCATCATTACATTACTTTGGCAAAGCATGGATGACAAAGACACATTTACAAGGTGTTGATGCCTCGAAAATCGCTGCAACAACAATGGGGGACAACCACCCGGTCCGGACCTTAAAGCAGCTCCTTTTCCATTTGGTGTGGTGGCTCCGACTAGTTTAACTAGGTCCAGTTACCTTCTCCTTATTGCTATTGGTTTATGATATATCTTTAACTACCAATAGACAGGGATATCAGATCACTTCTTTTGCTGATCAGGCAAGAGAATGACCCTTAAGCTGATTTGGGTTCAGCCAAGCCACAACGAAAGTTTTGCCTCTTTGAGGAGAAGACTTAAAAGAATGTAGAAAGTATTCTAAATGCAAGCTTATTCTATGATGCAAGCAAAAGAAACTAATCTAAATCCTATCTTAATTAGGCAGATATAGATCTAACCCAACTAAGAGCAAGATAATTAAAGTATTGGGATTTAAACATGTCTTGCTTATGATGAATATCAAGTTAATGAAGTAGTTCAATTAATTGATATTATGGATATCAAAACAAATCCTATTGAGACCTTTTAACTGAAATAATAAGCCAACAACATTCCAGTAAGTAGTTCACATAAATGATATTGATTATCAAATCAGTAAATCCAATAATTGAATAATGACATGTGGAAATAGTTCACAACACATTACCATTCAATAAATCAGTTTTATAAGACAGATTTCTGAGCAAATAGTTACTCAGAAATCAGATTTTAATTCATAAGAACAGAGATACCTAATAACAATATTGACACAAATTACCCACGTTGACAATAGTGCACAAACATGAATAAAATGAGACATTCATGTTACCATAAAATGAAACTGATATTTGAAACAGTAGTATTAGAAATACCAATTTATTGCATCCATTTCTCTGTCCTTGGTCTCCAACAGCTCTTTACATTGCTTGAACTTCTACTTTCAAAGCTAAAGCCACAATAGTGCAAACTTTGCCCTTCTGTATAATTCAAGATACAAAGGGAAAATCCTCAATAATTGCCAGATCTGAGATTTTCTCTTCTCTCTCCTACAACTCTAAATTCATATTACAGTAGTGCTTTTAGAAATCTAGAATTGCAGAGGAGAGCAGCCCTCCATTACATTCTGCAATCTATTATTTATACTATTTCCAAAGGAATTTTGGAGATGAGAGTTTGTTGAAGAGAAATCTGTCAAATACAATTTTATTTGTTCAAAATTCCAATCTTTAATTGCTGGAGCTTTCTCATTGATTGAAATCCTTTTCTCCATATTTCTTCCACTGTTTTTCTGCAAAAGTAAATCAAAATAAATTAAGATGCAACAATAAAATCAAAATATTATTTTCTAGCATTTAAGATAAATCCAATCGAATTCAATTAAATAAATAATTGAAAATAAAATGTAAGTTTTCTATTGATACATAGGATGATTCGAATGGCCAAAGATATTATTGATGAATGAATCTGCAATTAGAAGAGGCTTTGGATAAATGAAAATGAAGAAAATAACTCAGAAAATTGATTTTGTTTTCAAAATTCGGAGCCTGATCTTCTGCCTGATTTTTTACCCAATAAATGATTAAATATATTAGTGAAACCTCCTCCAAAATGTTCTCCTTGATTTTCTCTTTCCAATGAGCCATCCTGGGCCTCATTTGGCCAAGTATAACTCAATCTATGAGCCTCCAAAGTTGATGGGTCAAATCTGGCATGAATCTGAAAATTATATTGTTGGGCTAAAAATGTTGTAATTAAAAACTAATCCTAAATTAGTCTCTAATTAATTTTAATTTAATTGCTATTTATAAACTAAACTAATGATTAATTAATATTATTAATCTAATTAACTGATATCTAATTAACTATTTATAAACGAAATTAATCTAATTAAAACTAATTAATATTAATTTAAATGATATTTAAATTTAAATTAAATTAATTAAATATTACATATATTAATTAATTTAATTAATATAATATATTACATATAAAATATTAATATAAACTAATATTTAAAAATAATAAATATATACTTACTTCCATTCCCTTTTATTAACTCCATTCGCTTTAACTCATTTCGAATGAGTTTTGAAAACAAAACATAACATAAGCCTTAAGACTTAGTTAATGCCCCTTTGTATCGGCAAATCAGGAGGATATGGTATCGGGGTTTTTAAACTTTGGCACATGAAATTCCCGATGCGATATGCTTATTCCCTTTTGTTTTAAGCTTTTCGGCGATCGGGGATATGGAGGTATCGGGGGTATGGAATGACATGCGTCGATATAAATCTCTGATGCGATTAAGTTTTATTTTATATATTATTTTTTTATATATTAAATTTTAATTTAATTTAATTAATTATATATTAATTTAATTAAGATTTAATGTCATTTTTTATATTGATTTTATTTTTAATAAAATTTAGTTAAGTTGTGAAATTATCTAAACTACAGCCACATGAAAAATAAAAAATAAAAATAAACTACAGCCACTTGAATGTTTGGGTTTTCGAGATTAGGATTTGATTTGGAAATTGGAGTGAATTTCTTAAAATCCCGATAATTAATGATTTCGCTGCATAACTAAAATGAATGCGTTATTGAACTATGGGTTAATATTTAAAATGAATACGTTATTGAACTAATTTATTTACAAAATGCAATATTGTACATTTTATGCATTTTTAACCCAGGTTAGATAAATGATGAGACTTCAAAGGAGTGCCTTTTTCAAACTAGTTAACCAAATGATGCGAAACAAGCGTCAATGTGAAGCTTATAAAAAATCGATTCTAACAAAGCAATAAAAACAAGAATCCAAAGAAATTGAAAAATTAACAAATGCATAGGGCAATTAACTAAATAAAAATCCAAAAAGGTGTTTAGCCAAAATTTTATAGAAAGGGTCCCCATTATTTGAAGTGAACAAGTCAAAAATGGGGGGTTGTGTTTTTACCACAACAATGGCGACACACGGGAGAAGAACCAGTTATCTCTGTTTGATATGAATAAGATTTTCCTAAAATTAAAGTAAAAATAATTAAAGAAGAGAAAATTATGTTTGAAATGCTTGACTAAGTTCATTAGCCTGAATAAAAGCAAGAATCATCTAATTGTAATTTTTCTTAAAATTCCTCATACATTAAAATATTTCAAAACTCTTCATCAGTCCTTAATTAGTTGTAGAGATAAAGCAGGGGCCACTTTACAACTTAGCTTTCAAAATATACTCCTTTGTCATAGGTAGAGCCACTGCTGCCAGCAAACATCTATAGTTTTGACAGGGTTACCTTTTAATCATAAATGATTCAGAATCCCATCTGTTTAAGAATTATTGATCTAGAGATAAATCCATTTATATATGTTTATCTTCTTTGAATTTTTATTTTTTATTTTCCTTAAAAGCCATTGTCCTGGTTTGGTGACCAGATAGTTGACAATGCCATTCACTGGTTATAATCGGACTGAACAAGTTGGCTCGTGATGAGACCCCTTGTCTTATAATTATTTGCAATCATAAGCCATTACTCTGGTTTGTTTAGCAGTGTTGGTAATGTCAGCCTATTTTTCCCCTATGATCATGGTAAGCAGGCTCATGATGAGACCTCTTATCTTTTAAGTTTAAATATATTTCTGGATTATACTCTAGAAAAATAAGACTCTTTGGGACAGGGAGAATCATTGACTCCTTAAGAGTTAAGAATGACAATTTCAGAGTTAAAGGTGTTTTGCTGTGAAGTGTCTTTACTCGGTTAAAAATAACTTTTCTTTACTGATAATAGAACTTTGAAAGATTCTAATAAAATTTTGGAATCTCAAAATGATTACAATTTTGATGAAAAATGAATTTTTTGCAGATTTTATAATACTTTTTCAACTTCTCTGAATTGATAATCTCTTCCTTAAGTATGTCTACTTTTATAATAAGAAAATCAAACTTTGCTAAGAGATTTAAGAAAAAGCTAATAGGTGACTATTAACCATTTTTCTCCATGTATGCTGACCATTGTTAGGTAACAAGTAGGCCTTCCATATAAATCATGGCAAAGTTACCACAATCAAAACTGAAAACCAAAGTAAAAGAATTCTTATGCTAAAATGAGAAAGAAATCAGCAAACAAAAATAGAAATGAAGAAATTTTAAAAGTGGAAAAGAAAATCCAAGCTTCGAAAGATAAACTCAAACAAAAATAATTATACCAATGTCTCAACAATATGAAGAAAAGAAAATAACCGTTAATCATTCCTTCTTATGTTGAGATTTAGAAAAATCATACCTTGCAGGGTTGTAAGTGTTTTAGGCCTTTTGGATAGCAGTAACGATAAAATTCAACCACAATGAAATTTTTTTGTCTGATATTAATATTTTTGTTTCAAAGCATCATCTTGATCATTTTCTAATAAAAGGAATGCTTAAAGAAACAAACTAAAGGTTCAGAAACTTCCTGGTGTAGTTGTTTTGATGAAGATTATCACTGCTTATTGAAATAAAGCTTGGAGAAAAGTATAGGACTTTGAAAATATGATCGAGCAGAAGATTGGAAGCTTTTATGAAGCGCTGCAAAACAGATTCATATATCAGAAAAACAAAACTGAAACTAAAGTAACGAAATGGAAATTAATGAAAGTGGCACATGAATCTTACCATTGGATCATTGCTTTTGATCTTACCTGAAAGGTATCAGTTTCTCCAAGCTAGCTGACTTCTTATTTTAATTAACATTAAAAACATGAAGAAGTCAAACTAACCAAAATCCTATAACCCAAAATCATTATTTATTTTATTTACACTAAAGTAATCAGTAAAATGTAAAAATGGAATGCTTTGTGTTCAAGGGAATTGAAATTAAAACAAATGCATTTGAAATGTTAATGAGAATTTGCAGTAACGAATGTTTCTCAAAATATTATAAGTTTCATATAAACTCCATGATTTTATAAATTGTCCAGAATCAAGACCAAATCGAAGATAATAAAATTTAAATATGAAGATGAGAGGTCCTGAATTCTATTTTTAATTATGGAATTATATATTTAAAACTTAAATGTATGAGAAATCAAAATGGTTTATTGTATGTTGCAAATTTGTCATCAATTGTTTTTTTCCCATAGTGGTTATCGAAGCTCGCTTTTAAAATAACACATTGCCGTATTGGATGATTCACATAACATGTTTCTTCTCCATGCTTCAAGTTTAATTTGCAAGACTTCACTTTTATTGCTATGCCATATATCGATTAAATGTTAATGGCTCAAAGGCATGCATTGGAAGCTATTGCATCGACTGTTGAAATAACAAGTTGCAGATATGAGATCATGCGAAGAAATAGATCACACTATTGAAAAACTGTTATAACGCGAATCGGGGACAGTCATGCTGCAATTTGGAGATCGCACAATGCATCTCGCGATTTGTATTTTGCACATTGCACATTGCGCATTGCAAATTTGGAATAGTGATATGGCCATAAAAATGTGATGAAGCGATTGTGATATCGGCGTTTCGGAATATCGGAGAATAATCATGTTGGAAATGCCAATATCAGTGATGCGATGGATGATGTAGCAAATCAGCAATCGGCAAGATTTGGGTACCCGATGTAACACAATATGATTCTTGCGATGCCGATATGCGATGAAGAGTGGACCCGATAAATTTATGATGGGATTTTAATAACATATCGGATCCGAGACATCAGCCCTTTAAAATTATGCCCTTACTTTTATTGCGATTGAACGGACGCGATATTTTTATAAATTTGATTTGAATTTCATATCGGGTCCAGAATTATGTGGTCATCGCAATGTCGGTGAAGTTGTTTATCGGAGATCAGTGATTCATGATCATGGAAGTATACTTCACTTGGAAAGCTTTGATATGCGAAATGCGATATGGCATATGAGTAAGATAATACATCGGAGGTATTTTATGAACGATTTGCTATCAAAATAAATGCTAAGAACTACTTCCGATGAAATCTTATGATGCGAATAGTCTTATGATATTCCTTGAAATTTCAATTGGGTTTACTGATGGTTGAAAGCAAAGTTAAAAATGTTCAAATTCTAATGAATCACAAAATAAATTTTCCCTGAACCTGTTGCAAATCTGAAATGGTTTTTCTGCTTACTTCAAGTTTTGAAAACAAAATGAAAACCTGTAAATAAAATAGAAAATAAAATAAAAAAATAAACTAAGGAAAAGAGAAAGTAATAAGAGATGAGAATGAGCTTGCAAATGCGTACCTGGAAGGAAATTGTTTGCAAATTTTACCTTATGAATCTTCAAATTCTTCCTTTGATTTATCAAAATTTCGACTTTGTTCAAAATCATCTCATCATTTATTCTAAATTGAAGTGTGCAATCAGCCTAAATAAAATCTTATTATTCATGTTCAGGAAATATAGAATTTACCATAAACAAATATAAAAATAGGCTTCCCTTTTGAATTACTACAACAATTTATTACCTCTGCTTATTCTGAATAACTTGAGAAGAATCTGTATTGTTACAGCGACTATTTAATAATACCTTTAGTAAATGAATATAATGCGTTTTGTAGCATCAAATAATAAACTAAAGATCAAAATGGGATAGAGCCACTAATTGTGGAAAAATATCAAAACAGATTTGAATGTGTGCACTCAGCAAAATGGACATCCTGAAGGTCAGCTTTGCAAATTTCAAGGAAAATAATATGAACTTCATATGATTACCATGAAAGGTTAGACTGACTAATAATGATTGAATTAGAATTAAGCTTATCATAGACAGTCATACATTTCATGGGATAATGGGATCATGAAGCTTTTATATCCTCAAATCTTTACCACATAAATTTCAAAAGAAAATCTTGAAATGAAGAAAAGTGGCTTTGAGGCGATCGATGCCAAGTGCAACCTCAATTGAATTTAATCAAGACATTATTCAAAATAAGTAGAGTAGAGGTATTGCTGCAAGAAATTTTAAAAGGCAAGCAAGAATTAAAACTTTTTGATAAGGAGAAAATGTTTCAGTGAACATGCATGAGAAGGCTGATTGCTTTGTTTTATTTTTTAATCTACAAAACTGTTAAAACAAATTAATTACATAAAAACAAACTAACTAAATTAATTCTACTCCTATTCTAACCATATACATGAAAATGACTAGGTATAGTCATATTTCCAGTGTAGCCATTTTCTCATTTTAATTGCTACATGTATGTACAGTTCAAATGTTAGTAATAAAAATACAAATATAATTAAACTAAGAAAATTAAATATGAAATCAGAATGTATAGTTAGTGTTAGCAAGTTGATTAAAATCTCCTTCTCTCGAAATTTGCTTTCCAATTCAATATCAATTGGATCACAAAAATCTGGATGGATTTCCATTAATGATTGGGAAACGTTCAAAAGAGGAAATGACAGGCCGAATTGTGGATATGAGTTTTCAAATTCAAAGGCATGGAAAAAATTGTTAGTGTTATGTACAAATGTTAAGCTATTAACAATTTCCTTTGAGAGAAAAATTTCCAAATATTTTCAAATGAATTAATGAAAAATGGATGGAAATCTTTCAAATGAAATGGAAAATTATTAATTGAATTGAATTGCTGGCCAGATTGCAAAAATACATTCTCTTGTTGACATTGCCTTTGAAAAAATAGAAGCTTTTGATGAAACATTAGCATTGATTGAAATTGAAATATTAATATCTTTTGATGCTCATGATTATAATATGAAACTTCAATTTCCCAATCGGGCAATGCATCAATTGAGTGTTTGATAGTAAGGTGTTGAGTATGCCAGCGAAAAGTGTGAAAATTTTGCAAAATAAAATCAGAAAATAAATCTAAATTTAAACAAAATAACTGTGAAAGAAAAACTAAAATGAAATCACTATTTGTACAACTAATGTTACAACACAATTGGGATTGTTTTGAAATAATTTCTCTTTCACAAGGATTGGCTAGAATTATGAAATTTGGGTAATTTCGAATTCCAACTTGTGAAATAGAAAATGAATTATGATTATGAATAGGAATGGGAGTTTGATCCTGATATGAATCATAAATTGGGATGTTTTCTCGAATAGTGAAATCATGAAGATAATTTGCTTCTCTAAAATGAGGATTGGTTGGGATAATTCCTAAATTGAAGCATTCCTCATTCTCAGATGTTATTTGAATTTTCTCATGAGAATTCTCTTGAGAGGAATAGAAATCAACATCCTCAATGTCAGAGTAATTATCATAAATGACTTCACAATATTCTCTACAATTCCCTTCTATCTCATCCAATATATCCAAACAAGGCAGAACAAGAATTTCATGTTCATTAGTAGCAAAAGAATTGTAGTGCCCACTCTAGTTTCCTAACCCTAATACGACATTATCTTAGACACTTTATTCTTCAAGGACCTCAGATTGAGGATCTGGACCCATGACACTATTATTAGCGATTGAGATATTCATGGTTGTGATGTTTATGAATGCTTTCCATTGATATTATGGTAGCATGAATGGTTATGTATCTTATCTATCAGTATTCTGATGATTGCAATATTAAATAGTTAAGTTGGTCTCTATTTGAAATTATGATGAGGGTAGTAAAGAATATGTATGCGCTCTACTAAAAGCATAATGAGGATAAATTTTATGGATAGGTATATTTCTACGATGTTACGATGTTGATAAGCTTAATGAATATGTATGTTTCCATTGATGATTATTGATGATAGCCATGAGGGATGTGTCCCCTATGTTACCTACTTCCTTTAGTTCAGACTTACAATGGACAATGATGTGAATGACCAGGAATTGTTAATGATGTTATTATGATAATTGACTAACATTGAGAAACCTTGTTACTGATGATTATTGAGTATGGCAGGAAACCATCAGAGGCACTCGCATATGACATGTCGATGACACCTGGTTTGATGAAAATTTATATTACTTTATCTTTGAAAGTCTAAGTCGATCTTGGAATCTGCCATATATGTTTAACTATATCCTGATGATATATTAATGGTTGCAGGCACAGATTAGTTGCTTGACCGAATGACTCACATATGGGTGATGGGGTTGTACAAGTGGATGGAACTACATGGGAGGGGTGGGACAGAGTCCCTGATCTCACCCACTAGCACTCCCGCCGTGACTTGGGCTGGAAGGGTTGAAACACCTTCGCCTTGAAGATCACGATGCCATGAGGCCAGGTCCCAAAGTTGGGTCGCTCATGAGGACTTTACCGGGGGGCGCGCATCAAGGCGGATTCCTTGATCCCCGACACCATTAGTCTCACTATAGCAGGCAACATAAGAGATGATAGTGGTCTATGACGTTGCACTATACTTTCCCCTCGTAATCACTGGATGCTTGAAGGGCAAGTGATGTGGAACCCTTGGAACTTCAGGGGAATTTCTTGAAGGGCACAACCAACTTGGCACCCTTGGCATCACAAATAAACTATTAGGTGTGGAACCCTTGGAACTTCTAGGGAAGTTCTTGAAGGGCACAACCAAACTGGCACCCTTGACATCACAAATAAGCTATTAGGTGTGGCACCCTTGGAACTTCTAGGGAAGTTCTTGAAGGGCACAACCAAACTTGGCACCCTTGGAATCTTTAAAGAGAAATAATAATAAATAAATATAAGCAAGGAATGAAAACCAGGTAAATTTACATCAAGGGTAAATGGTGATTAGAAACCAATGTAATTAAATCAAAATAAAACTTGGAATAAGGAGGACCATAAGAAGAATTAAAATAGAGTACCTTAAAAACTCTATCCTTCCCATGTTGGAAAGTACTAGGAAGATTATGTGGTTTAATTAGGAAAAAGGGGAAAGACAAACATAATTGTAAGGATAAAGATTAATCCTAAAACTAATTTAAACCTAATTAAGAAAAGAGGAAGGTGAATTAAAATGAGAATAATAAATTAAATTTAGAGAAATGTAGAGAAGCTCCATGTGTCAACAACCAACATAAGAATACCCATCTAAGAGATAACCTGAGTTAAATTACGGAGTAGATTGGGGATAAAATCTTGACTCATTAATTGACTTCAAGTAATGAACACAAATTAAGGAATAAAATGGGGGAATAAAGGGACAACTAGGAGAAGAAATAGGAATCTTGTTGAGGTGAGGAAAATATTAGTTTTAAATAAAAAGTTAAGTAAATAATTTTGGGTGACCCTTGATGAGAGAGTGACACATGGGTAGGTGAATAATCAAACTATTAAATTATAAAAAAAAATATAATTATGCATGACATGCCAAGTGTCATCTAGGAGGACTCTTATAAAAGAATGAACAAGCCATAGGAGAAGGGACTTTTGGGAACCCTATTGTTGGATGGATGAGTTGATGTCAGAGCAGTGATTACGAAGCTATAGTGAGTTTGGTGAGGTAGAGGATTTTAGAGAGGGGACTCTGGAGCCAAGGTGTGCTCTCCTCTACCAGCTAATGCTTTCCTCCATTGTACAACCCCATTGCAGCTCGGGGGTCTGCGGGGAAGAAGAGTACCCAAGGAGTAGGCTGGGAGGTTAACCGGTGGGTCTTCGCATTCGGATCAAGTGCGTCATCATTCACTCGCGGAGGTGACCAGCTACAAGGGAATACCAGCAACAGCAGAGCAAGTGGAGTCTCGTCTTCTGGTGAACGGTACATATGTATTTCATTACTATTGATCTTAGTTAAAAGTATGAAAATGTTATGATATGTTTCCTGAAATATGTGTGTGTAAAATAAATTTGAATTTCAATGCGTTTCTTTTCAGGTTGTATTTAAAATATATATATATATATATATATATATGTACACAGTCTGGATATGGTCCTTACAAGAATGATCAATAATTGCTTCTCTATCTTGATAAAAACTTAATGGTAATTCATTTAGATCAGCCTCTATATTTTTTGAAATATCATTAATACCAAGAGGGGAAAAATTACCATCATTAAAAATATCAAGATAAAGGGAAAAATGTGAACCTGAAACAATACATTTAAAACTTTCTCTGTTTGAGAACTCTTGTGCATTATGCTCATTGTAAATTTCAAATTGCAAATCATTCCTTTGTATGTTCATGCTTTCTTGAAGAAGGCTGCTTTGCTGCTGTGATTTCGGCATTTGCTCATCAGGGAGAAATTCATAAATTTGTACAGCAGTTTGCATTTTATTTACTTTGATTGCTGCTTGTACTTGCTGATTTGCGATTTTATTTTCCGAATTTACTTCAAAGTAGCTTTCAGATTTCAAGGCGGCTTTTTCTCCAAAATTGCTGCTGTTGTCTTCTTGTATTTGAATGGAAATATTTTCCAAGCTTTGTAAAACCACTTCATCGTAATTTATTTCGACATCCATATTGGAATTCTCATTTATATTGGAAGGGGATGGAACAAAACTTGAACTAATTTCATATGGATTGAGAATGGGAGGAAGAGAACAAATATATTCAAACCAATCTAGTGATTCTTCTTCCGTAGGTTTATCCTCATCTTTAAATCTTAAACAATTCAAGTGAAATCGAATATTAAACTCATTAACAGACATATTTTCAAACCTTCGTAGATATTCAATTTCTTCACATACCTGTTCATAATCATAGCTGTCAAATTTACAAATGAAAATTGTAACAAATTGATCCCAGCTGTGAATTGAGGCAACTAGAATAGTTCTATACCAGTTTCTGGCTTTTGTTGCAAATGTGAGAGTAAAAATTCTGCATAAGATGCCTTCATCAATTCCTTGAAAATCATAATTTGAAACATTTTGAATAAATTGAAAGACATGATTAAAACCAGAAGAATTTCTCTTACCATTGAATTTTAACTGAGACAAGAGTCTTACCACTTCAGGTGGAGTATTGGAAGATGCACGTCCATGGATACAACTCCAAATTGGAAGTTTAAGAGTAGCCATCACAATAAATAAAATATTAAAATTGAAAAGATTCCAACAAAGAAAGAGTCTCATGCCCTCCTTCTAGCGCCAAAAATATTGATGCCTCGAAAATCGCTACAACAACAATGGAGGATAACCACCCGGTCTGGACCTTAAAGCAGCTCCTTTTCCGTTTGGTGTGGTGGCTCCGACTAGTTTAACTAGGTCCAGTTACCTTCTCCCTATTGCTATTGGTTTATGATATGTCTTTAACTACCAATAGACAGGGATATCAGATCACTTCTTCTTGCTGATCAGGCAAGAGAATGACCTTTAAGCTGATTTGGGTTCAGCCAAGCCACAACGAAAGTTTTGCCTCTTTGAGGAGAGGACTTAAAAGAATGTAGAAATTATTCTAAATGCAAGTTTATTCTATGATGCAAGCAAAAGAAACTAATCTAAATCCTATCTTAATTAGGCAGATATAGATCTAACCCAACTAAGAGCAAGATAATTAAAGTATTGGGATTTAAACATGTCTTGCTTATGATGAATATCAAGTTAATGAAGTAGTTCAATTAATTGATATTATGGATCTCAAAACAAATCATATTGAGACCTTTTAACTGAAATAATAAACCAACAACATTCCAGGAAGTAGTTCACATAAATGATATTGATTATCAAATCAGTAAATCCAATAATTGAATAATGACATGTGGAAATAGTTCACAACACATTACCATTCAATAAATCAGTTTTATAAGACAGATTTCTAAGTAAATAGTTACTCAGAAATCAGATTTTAATTCATAAGAACAGAGATACCTAAAAACAATATTGAGACAAATTACCCACGTTGACAATAGTGCACAAACATGAATAAAATGAGACATTCATGTTACCATAAAAATGAAACTGATATTTGAAACAGTAGTATTAGAAATACCAATTTATTGCATCAATTTCTCTGTCCTTGGTCTCCAATAGCTCTTTACATTGCTTGAACTTCTACTTTCAAAGCTAAAGCCACAATAGTGCAAACTTTGCCCTTCATGTATAATTCAAGATACAAAGGGAAAATCCTCAATAATCCCCAGATCTGAGATTTTCTCTTCTCTCTCCTACAACTCTAAATTCATATTACAGTAGTGCTTTTAGAAATCTAGAATTACAGAGAAGAGCAGCCCTCCATTACTTTCTGCAATCTATTATTTATACTATTTCCAAAGGAATTTTGGAGATGAGAGTTTGTTGAAGAGAAATCTGCCAAATACAATTTTATTTGTTTAAAATTCCAATCTTTAATTGCTGGAGCTTTCTCATTGATTGAAATCCTTTTCTCCATATTTCTTCCATTGTTTTTCTGCAAAAATAAATCAAAATAAATTAAGATGCAACAATAAAATCAAAATATTATTTTCTAGCATTTAAGATAAATCCAATCGAATTCAATTAAATAAATAATTGAAAATAAAATGTAAGTTTTCTATTGATACATAGGATGATTCGAATGGCCAAGGATATTATTGATGAATGAATGTGCAATTAGAAGAGGCTTTGGATAAATGAAAATGAAGAAAATAACTCAGAAAATTGATTTTGTTTTCAAAATTCGGAGCCTGATCTTCTGCCTGATTTTTGACCCAATAAATGATTAAATCTATTAGTGAAACCTCCTCCAAAATGTTCTCCTTGATTTTCTCTTTCCAATGAGCCGTCATGGGCCTCATTTGGCCAAGTATAACTCAATCTATGAGCCTCCAAAGTTGATGGGTCAAATCTGGCATGAATCTGGAAATTCTATTGCTGGGCTAAAAATGTTGTAATTAAAAACTAATCCTAAATTAGTCTCTAATTAATTTTAATTTAATTGCTAATTATAAACTAAACTAATTGTTAATTAATATTATTAATCTAATTAACTCGTATCTAATTAACTATTTATAAACAAATTTAATCTAATTAAAACTAATTAATATTAATTTAAATGATATTTAAATTTAAATTAAATTAATATTAAATATTATTAATAATTAATTAATTTAATTAATATAATATATATATATAAAGTATTAATTAATAAACATTTCGAATGAGTTTTGAAAACAAAACATAACATAAGCCTTAAGGCTTAGTTAATGCCCCTTTGTATCAGCAAATACTTCCATTACCTTTTATTAACTCCATTCGCTTTAACTCATTTCGAATGAGTTTTGAAAACAAAACATAACATAAGCCTTAAGGCTTAGTTAATGCCCCTTTGTATCAGCAAATCGGGAGGATATGGTATCGGGGTTTTTAAACTTTGGCACATGAAATTCCCGATGCGATATGCTTATTCCTTTTTGTCTTAAGATTTTCGGCGATCGAGGATATGAAGGTATCGGGGGTATGGAATGACATGCGCCGATATAAATCTCTGATGCGATTAAATTTTTTTTATATATTATTTTTTTATATATTAAATTTTAATTAAATTAAATTAATTATATATTAATTTAATTTAATTAAATTAAGATTTAATATCATTTTTTATATTGATTTTATTTTTAATGAAATTTAGTTAAGTTGTGAAATTATCTAAACTACAGCCATTTGAAAAATAAAAAATAAAAATAAACTACACCCACTTGAATGTTTGGGTTTTCGAGATTAGGATTTGATTTGGAAATTAGAGTGAATTTCTTAAAATCCCGATAATTAATGATTTGGCTGCATAACTAAAAATGGAAAAATGTTACTAAAAACTCGCTATGGGTTAATATTTAAAATGAATGCGTTATTGAACTAATTTATTTACAAAAAGCAATATTGTACATTTTATGCATTTTTAACCCAGGCTAGATAAATGATTAGACTTCAAAGGAGTGCCATTTTCAAACTAGTTGACCAAATAAGGCGAAACAAGCGTCAATGTGAAGCTTATAAAAAATCAATTCTAACAAAGCAATGAAAACAAGAATCCAAAGAAAATGAAAAATTAACAAATACGTAGGGCAATCAACTAAATAAAAATCCAAAAAGGTGTTTAGCCAAAATTTTATAGAAAGGGTCCCCATTATTTGAAGTGAACAAGTCAAAAATGGGGGTTTTTGTTTTTACCACAACACAAAGTTACATGATTAATTTCCTCATTCATTTTACCCCTCATGGTAACTAATTTCCTGCTAACAAAAGTTTCAAAAACCTTAAGTTAAAGGGGCTCAAAGCATTTCTCTGACTTAAGGAGGGACCGGACCCTCGGCCCAATAACTTATAAGGTCAAAGATGTTAAAAACCCTTCATCAACATTCACCCCTTCATTATTTGTTCACTTCCTCTAAAAACCCATTTTCCCCAAGTAAATTCACTATTTGCTAAGGAAAAGTGATTACCCCACAAAATCCCTTTAGCCTAAGTTATAATGTTTTAATATGAAAAACAAATTAATGTTAAATGCATTATACTTGGCGCACTTTCATTTTCATCTCATATTAACATCTGATTTTACTTATGTATTAAAACCCAAAAAAATCACCCCTTTCCTGTATATTTTATTGTTAAAAACCTCATATGTTAATAATCCCGTCCCCGAGGTTTGAAACATAAACCTTAATAATGAAATAATTAAAATAAGGGATTAATTAATCGATTTGTGATTAATTAATAACCTAAAACTTCCGCCAAATAATAGAGATTAATTAACCAATTTGTGGTTAATTAATAATCTATCCTCGCCCAATCACATCACCCCCGATGTTATTAATTTCCCTAAATCCGCAATTAGTTCCCATCAGGCCCCTCCATTAACTCCCGATTAAATCCGCGCCCCGATCATCGTACGATTTGACCCTTTCAAATCTAACAGTCGATGCTCATATTAGGGGGCCTCCGATACCAAACTTTACCTGCCCGATGCGAGCGGTTTCATTATTTGCCCCCCGTTACGTGTCGCCCGATGAATGGCATCGGGCGGACCTCTCCCAATACTGCCTAGCGCTTAAAAGCTGTGCGATGAAAACCATTACCGCTTCCACTTACCACCATCACTAAATGACAAAGTGTCCCATCCATTAACTGGCGCCATCTGTCCCTTTCACCATACCCGCCAAACATTTTGACTTTGTGAATAAAAAACAAAAATACTCATTATTTTTGTTTTACCGAAACAAAAAAAACCTTATGTTCTCCATGCACACAGAAGCATGTTCATGCTGTCACCCTGCATTCAAACCATCAACTCCAAGAAGCCGTTGAACTCCCAGTCACCACTATAGACCAGCACACCCCATCCAGACTACACACCAATGCCATTCCATTTCTCGTACCACCATAACCAGGTATTTACCCACTTCTACTGGAAAACCCTATGTTTATATCAAACCAGGACTGAATTGCTTTAGAAACTGAGTGTTTTTATCAAAATTCAAGTGATCCAATACTCTAAATACTCCTTAGAACAACCTGGTTCTCCATAAAATCCTTGAATTTCCCTCCCAACGTCCTTGAATACACAAGAACCAAGAATGGAAGCTCCCGTCGCCCTAAATGTCATGCCACTTACTACTCCCCACAGGGATTTGGACCACCTTCCCTTGGCCGATAGAGATTTTCAAATAAAGGACCTTACTTTTGATGAAAATCCCTTGAAGTTACATTGTAAGTACTGGAACAATTATCTAAACCATGCTGATAAAATAGGTCTTTGGGAATCAAACCTACCAAAGTATCAATTCCCCACTGTCCATATTTTCCCAAATATTATCCACCAATGCCATGCAAACTACGACCCTAATATGAGAGTTGTAATGTCCCCAGACCAGAAAATCCTATTCACCATTACAGCCGAATCCATAAATGAGATGTTACAGTTGCAGCCTAGTCAGGACCTCACTCCCCTTTCCATTGTCGATTTACTTGAAAAATCTTCAAAGCTGTCCAGTTCCAAAATTACCCAAGTTTGTCAGACTTTCATTGAAGAAAAATACAGGCCAAAAGACCCCCTCCTTACATGTCATGCTTCTTTACTAATCTGGGCAGGGATATCATCACCATGATTGCTTGCATTTTGGGTTTTACCACTAATGAGTATGTAGATGAGATGACCTTAGCCTACATGTCTATTTTTACCCCTGGTCAACCTCCTGCAGCCAAATTTGACTATGCTACATTCATTGCAGATAATATGCATGACCAATTCATGAGATTAGAGAAAAAGAGAGTATTTAAATATTCTTCAGTCTTGTATCATCTTTTTCTCTACTACCAAACTGATAAATTCCCTTTCTCTGTCCAAAAGCTTGATACTAAAGGGAATCCTAGGTCTGTTATCTTTTGGACCTCAATATTCCACTATTCTAGCTCTTCTCCTCATCCTTACACAGATTTCATTGACTTATTTGTACATCCAGTAACTACTATGTTATTGGGAAATCCTCCTCCCAGGATTAGTGCAGACATTAAAAGAGTTCTTCAGTTATCCAAGCAGTACAAGGTTGGGGATTGGTACTTGTACCAGAACCATACCGAGATCAGAATTTATGGGTGTGAGCTGCCTCCCTATAAACTACCCAAATATCTCCCCATGTGATTATTTGCTCTGGAGTACTACACGCAAATGATCAATTCTAATGAAATCCACTTTGTAAAGACTAAGAAGAAAGCTCAGCTAAGGATAAAGGATCACCTAGGCCCATTTATTTGCAACAACAAAAGAGCAGGGCAAGAGGCAGAGGAAATCCTTGAGAGATTGAGATTGAAAAAGAGATTCATCTGGCCCTATGACCCTCATAGCTTCATCTATGACAGAAGGCAAAAGCATAAGCTATCCCCCTACATCCACCATAGGATCCCAGAGATTGAGAAATATGCAAATCAATCTGAATGGGTGGAAGGAACTCTAATAGACCAGGATAGCACACAAGTTGAAGTTGACAATGTATGGGCAGATTTGGAAAGAAAGATTGATGAAAATTCCTTTGTACAGGTGCCAAGAGAGACTTCATCACCAAAACAGTCACAAGAACCCAGCACTCAACCATCAGAGCATCAAGATACATCAGACCAAGCAAGACATTCAGGACAACAAGAAGAGTCAGAGCATCCCGAAATTTCAGAGGAGTTAGCTCAACCTCAGCAAATCATGAGCAACCCTCCAGTTTTACAAACTCCTTTCAATGAGGAAAGGAATCCTAAAAGAGACCGAGAAGAGGCCACTCCTTCCAGTAGGCCTACTGATCCAAACTTTGCTAAAAGGCAAAGGTTGAATCCTTATACATAAGAAGAGTTCATTGAGGAGACCACAGGCAACACAGTGGCAGAAAGGACAGAGAGCAAGCAAACTATCCCAACACATGGGATGCCATCTACTTCACATAGGCAAGTACTGGAAAAACAGCAGAGCATAGAGGTGTCATCCTTCAGGGCTTCCTCTAAACAGAGCCTGAATATCAAGGGTAAGTGTAAAGAAATAAAAGCAACGAATGAGAAATTGAAAGCACAGACTTATGCCCATTACCTTAAAATGGCCCCAACTAGCCAAACCAGACTTATGTCAGCTTTTGACATAAAGGAAGGGAAAATGCAGACGAGTTTCCTCAAGCCCACTATACAGCAGCCAAAATCCATGGCAGATTACTTTAAAATTGATTTTGAAGTATTGGCAAAGGATATTCATCCTATTGACCAAATAGAACTACATAAGCAAACCGGTGAAATGGTTTATTCTACTTTAACTAGCAAAGCCATTGCAGCCCATCAACTACAAAATTCATTGCATAATACCTCTGCACAGCTGCAATTAGAAAAAGCTTCCTCTCAGGCTAAGGACACCAGAATAAAAGCTTTAGAAGATTTGATAATAGAATTGGGACATGATCCCAAAGATGTGAAGGCAGTTGAACAGTTAATTAAAAAGAAGAATGATGACATTGCTGCCTTGAAAAAGCAGCTTAAGATCCCTCCACTCCACCATCCTCAAACTGCAGAAGTTATAGAAAGAAAAAAGGAGGAAGAACTTATGGACCTGGTCCTAAGACTAAATGACCAGCTAAAGGAAACTGAGGACGAATTGGAAAAAGCAATACAGTCTAAGCAAAGTGAGTCGACCACTTCTCAGACTGTTATTCCCATAGTTTCTATAGTTGTGCCTTCCACTCTGGCAACTTCCTTGGCACCAACACTTCCACCAGTCACAGCACTGCCAGTAACAGGGACCACTTTGACTACAAGTACACTAGCTAGCACAGAGTCAAAACGGAAAAGACAGATGAAATGATCAAAGCCATGGAACAAATGAGCATCCAGGCAACTGAGTTGAAGATACTTAAAGAACAAATGTCAAGCTTAGAAACCAATTATGAGCTTGCACAGATTCAGAATAAAGAAGAAGAAAGGAAAAACAGAAGGATGGAAGAAAGAATCAAAGTCTTGGAAAAGGACTTAACATTAGAAAAACCTTTGAGAGATATTAAAGATATCTTATGGACCAATATCATTGATTCCATCAATGATATTTGGCCTTCTATCCAAATCATTTTTTAACAGACTGAGCTAGTTAAAATAGCTATGGAGATTATACGGAAAACCAGAGAAGAATTGGGAGAGAAACCTAAAGAGACAATCCAATTGATTAACTTTTTGAATAGCAGAAACAGGGACCAACTAGAGCAATTGGAAATTGAGGATAGAACTGCCACCATCCTGGAAATTAAGAAAGTTCTTACTAAAAAGAACTTGATGCTTAATTTGGAAAAAATATGTCAAAGTATTCAGGAGGACATAGATGATTTTATGTTAAAATATGGCATTCTAAGAGACAAAGGCCTTCCAAGCCCACTGGTCATAAATGACAAGTTAATGACTCATGACGATTACATTGAGAAACTGCACAAACAAGCCATAAGTCAAGCCAGCTCTTCTACAGCAAAAGCACTACCTACAGGAAAGGTGCTTTATGATGGTTTAGAAAATCTTTTTTATATTGAACATGAAGTGAAACACCTGTTCACCGTCCAGCCCAATTTTGCTAAGTACACTGAAGCTGAAGAAGTGTACGGGAAATTGATCAAAATGAAAATACCAAATAATGAATGGTGGACAAATATGACAGATATACTATAAGTTACTGTAGTAAATCTGTAAAGTATAAAATATTTACTAAGGTAAGGTCTGGTAAAACAGGTAAAGAGTATCAAAACAGGTAAAGAGTATCAGCAGGTGAAAGTAAGAAGAAGATCCAGCACACAATTACAAAAGAAACTGCAAGAGGCAAATCTGAGTTCCAACATCCAGCTCGTTCATAAATAAAGGGACAGCAACAATCTGTTTTCCATCTGTCTCTATCTTTATGTAAAAGATATTTTGTATTTCCTATAATAAATCTCATATGGTTATGAGATATTTTTGTGTAATTTTTGTATAAATACTTCAGAAATTGAAGTCATTAGGGTGGATTCAAAGACATTTCTGGTATACATTTCATATCAAGCTAGTGAGTTGTTGTAATCAAGTCTGGATTGGCTGCTGGATCATGAAATAAAGTTAAAGACATTTCACAGGATTCTTGTGCACGATGGAAACCAAATAAGTATTATCTCTTCATGTTATTATTGTTTTCTCATCATGTTATAAATATTCACATGTTTTCTTTATAAAATCTGAATAGTAAACAAAGAAAAATATTTCAGAATTAGCTTTAAGCTCTCTATTTTGACATGTTTACATTCTCACTATTTTCTACTGAATTACCTTGGTTTGGGAAATCTTAGTTGCTCCCCTACTTCCGTAGTTTTTCCCTTAGGTCAAAAGTGAAGGATTCTTAATTGCCCTTTACCATTGACCTCCCTCTATTCCTCATCCTGATCCCGGTTTAAGGATTCTTCATTGCCCTTCTACCTTGACTAGGTTTACCTCATCCATTTCAACCCACAGATTTGCTTTCTGTTGTACTAGCTTGCCCTGTGAAATCTTCCTTTAGCAATTGATCTGATCCAGTTAAGCTACTCTTTGTTTGACTCCATAGCCCAATGGACTAAAGGCTTGCTCTACCCATCTGTTCCTAGAATTCCACCACCCAATCAAAATCAAAACACCCTTAAACTTTCATAACTAGCCTAATATCCCAGCAAACAAAGCTAAATCATAAAGAGAGAGCCCTCTCTGGACTTAGGTTGGCTAGAACCCAAGTCTAAAAGATTGGTTTGTAGTTACCTTGGATCATTTCCTTCTTTCCAATAACTTCTAAGGAAAATCTGAGTGATAACACAATGTATGTGATAAAATTAGAAAGAAAGAATAGCATTAAAATGTACTTACATGTATAAGAATATATCCAAACATCAAAAAAACTTGCCATCAAAAAGCTCCAAAGCATATGAAAATTGTCCAAACATCAAAATTCATTCCATGCTCCAAAATATGTCCTCCAAGAAGGATAGTGAAATTCTCAAGAGCGATACAAGTCCAATCTAAGTGATGATGCTAATATGAATTAACATCACTTGTATTTATACACTTCTAATGAGTTCGATTTAGCTAATTAGGCCTACATTATCCCCTAAAATAAAATAATGTGCAAAATAATTAACTTTTGCTAACAAGCTCACCAAACTAGCTCATAAACAAAATAATAAACCTCTCAAGAAGTTGAATGATCAATAATACATGTCATTGGACCTTTTAAGAGACCTAATGAAGTCCATAGGTGCCATAGTGAGAAATAGGACTCCCAGAAGTAATGGACAAGGAGTTGGCCCCTTGTTTTCCAAATAATAAACTTGTAGTGCTCCCAATAGGTGTGGGGGTACATAAGTAACCTCATGGATCTCCAAGTAGATCGAAGATGCATGTAACCCATCTATAAGGGCTCAAAGGATAATGTAAGTGATTTCACATCAACATACAAGTCTTGTGTCATCTTCCAAGTGCATGATACAACTGTGGGGTCAGTTAGGCATGGTGAACTAGGTGCATCTTCCTCGTCTAATAGATGAAACTCGAACAATATATGAACATCTCTGGGGATTCATGGAATGGATTCTAATATTGTGGATGTCCATGGATCTTTACACACAACCTAGATGTGCCAATGTATCCCTTTAAAGGGTTAGGATCTTGTATAGGGAGACCAAACCAAAAATGGAGACCATCTGTAATCTTGCATAAGATCGAATGTGTCCCCTTGCCTTCCAATACAACAAATCATTTAAAGAAATAGAGTTAAAGTGCTTGCAAACCATGGAAAATAAATGGGCACTTCATAATGGCATGCCCTTCCATAGTGAGCTTTGGCATGTGCTAATGTCTCCAAGCTCCAAGGGGGTAATGAAATTCCCTATTAAATAGTTTCTACTTTTAAAGGGGATGATATGCCCAGGGTACATCCTTCACATGGTGGTTGCATGTGATAAAATGATGGTACGAAGTAGGGGATGGAGGGGGAAATCTTGGGTCACATACTAAGGTACAAGGGTAGCTAATAAAGGGAAGCCCACACTTAGGTATATAATGTATAGGAGGGAGAAATCGTGGTACATGAGTCACCTCAGCCTTGATTTTTCCACCCTTGTTCACTTTCATTTTTCTTTTTATGATTTTTCTTTGGTTAACTGCTCGAAGCTCAAGGAGTAAGAGCATGATATGTAAGATATAGCATTGGATACGCCCTTTGAGGTGGGGCATTTCATTTCCCACCAAGGGTTGGGACAATCATGGGTTCCTAAATAATAAAAGAGGCTCATCTAGGGCATATAGGAACCAGGGTGATGGCCATGAGAATGGGGTAGAGCTCATGCATTAGTTTTTTCCCATGTGCTAAATGTCTTTGTCTGGACCATCTTTTGCATTTTGTGCGGAATTATGCTTTTACTTTTATTTTCAGGTGCATCAAGCTCTGGGGCATCATTCTAGGCCCGAACCAAGGTGTGGGAAAGGGGAAGGGGAAGGCTAACCCTATGTGGACCCAGTGGAATAATGTGGACACGGGTGGGAGGAATGATGAATGGGGTTATAATGAGCGGAAGGGGAGTGATATATCTGGATGAGGTAGCGGGACCACACAACCAAAATAAGGGTTTCCCATGAAGTACCATCCCTAAATCCCAAAGGTTAGTAAAAGAGATCCCATGGGATTAGGGTCTAAGTTTAACATCCAAAAGAGGTCTAGGGGACAAGAGAAAAGACCTAGACCTCTCTCCTGAATCCCCCCATTAAGACATGCTCAAAAGTTTCCATGATAAGTAAACTACAATACTCAACTACCAAATGACAAGGAATACCTTTATGTTTGGGAGGCCCGCCTTCAAACATACGATCATGACAGATGGGTGAGGGACCACATGGCTTGCTCAGGTGGCAGAGAAGTAGTACAATGAACTAGTTGGTGGCTGCAAGTGGTTGTTGGCTGTCAGCTGAGGACCACCTACTAGAAAAAAATAAAAATCTAGGGATATCACCCACAAAATGGTGGGTAACATCTGACTCTAACAAAGACGTGATTTATCAAACAATGGGTGAAGTTACACGAACAAGAGGACATGAGAACACCATCAATATCTTGGTACATCGCAGACCTATTACCTGAACATAGATGAAAATCATGGGGCAACATGCTTTCACGACGTCTCATGATCTCACATGCTTGGATTATACCCATAAAATCAAATTAAAAAAATAAACTTTTAAATGTAGTTTTAAATCTAAATGCAACTAATCTATCATGAGAAATATCATATGACATTAGTTCTAATGCGAAAATCAGTATGAAATGCATCCTAACCTAACATGCATATGGTACAAAACTAATACTAAGTGTAATCATAAGGCCAATGAAACCAACATATCATCAAATCAATATAAATATGCCAGCCTATATGATTACTCATGCAGAAAATGACAAAGCAAATGTTGACAGAATCACATGCATGATAACACCGATGGGAAGTAGGAAAATAGAATGCCCACACATAGATGATCATGTAAGAAGAGGTAAGAAAACGATGTAATCTAGTCCATAAGATCCTCTAGTCTAACCAAAATATAGAGATGTTAATTATTAGGCCCATAAACTTTTGATGGATGACAACCTTGGGCATGTGATGGTCCTTATCATTTATGTCATATTTTATGGCCTCCATAGGGTTATGATTAGTAGGAATGGAAGAATAATGAGATGGAGAAACACAAGTAGGTTGCTCATGATGATCACACTGGGAAGGGAAGGTTATAGATTGATCATGATCCTGAGGGGGCACCCAAGGAGATAAATAATATTCAATGAGGGGTTCTTCATCAACACTATACTCAGAAAGGGGAAAGGGATCAAGGTCACTTGAGATCATATGAGAAAAAGTGTGGGAATCACTCTCAAAATGATGAACAAGAGAAGAAGGCAAAGGGGAGGGTGGAGTGTTATATCCAATAGGTTTCTCTTCCCTAAAATCATAATCTAAAGGCTCAGGTGATTTGAATATAGAATCATAAGGAGGAGCCTTGTCGATTTTCTTGGTATCATAGATTGGGCCTCTCCTAATATGAAAATTGATCACTTCCAATTACCCCTCTTTGTTCAAGGGAAAATAAAATTTCTCCTTCCCAAGGGAATCAATGGATATGTCATTATAAATAATACGCGAGAGAAAGGGAGGACCAATTTTAGCCTCATCCTCCTTGTCGATGTCGTAAATGGGAGCACAATCGAATTGAGGACCAAAAATTTTCCATTTCTCCTTTTAAATATGGAAGTAATCTCCAATGTCATATTCTAAGGGGAAAATGGGATCACCTTCCTCAAGGTTTTGAAAAGGAGAGTCATCAGGAGTAGTATCCTCAAGAAAGGTAAGGTTAGTCTCAACTCCATCCTTCCCAACACATGTCCTCTCAAAATCATCCTTTTCATCATGTGGACCTGAGGAAGACTTGTGTTCTTGCTCATTACTTAGATTCACAATGTCTTGATGGTGGTAAACGAAGGCTTTCTCTTGGATGCTTAATGTGGGGCATACTTGAAAATGTCTAAGAAAGCCATCAACGAACTCCTCAATAGATGAGATGCTCTTAGGTTCATGATCATGCAACCATGAGTTATGACAACTGGGAGATCCCATGAAAAACAACATAAGGACATCTTGGTGAACAACCTACTCTCTTGAAGCATATGCATTAAATCTTTCTGTGTGGTCAATTGTGGAGAGTGGATCACCATCAAACAAGGGAACCCCACGTACCATCCTTCCCATGGATGCTAGCAATGTCTATAGTGGGAAATTTATCAAATAAAGACAACATATTTGAAATATACATGAAAAATATGTAGGAGTCGCTAGGGTGAATTTAAATATGCCTAGAAAAATGCTTGCTTCACCCTACAAGCATCGACCTTAAATTTCAATGAAGAACTAGGGCTTCGTTCTTCCAATGGAGTCACCAATAATGATATGTCAATGTGTCATATTGGGAATAAAACACATGTCTCGTGTCCCCTTTAATGATGCCAATATGTTACTACTCAAACTAGCAAGGGTCCTGAAGGGGGATCCTTGAAGGGCTACTACTAGGCTAAGGGAAACAATGGAGCAATAGCCCACTGTCACCCCGGCTAAGGATCCCTTCTCTTTACGGACTTTCACTGATGGCAGGAGACCTGTTATTATGAGGATCACTAAATGGATAGACCAATGATAGGGTGACGAGTGATCCTAAAATCCTATTCACAAGAGAGGCTCAAATATGTGGCTTTCTTGTTTTGGAGGCAAGGTTTAAATCTCTCCGGGAAGGGCTTAAGAGGGATTTCAAGGTTTAGGTTTAGGGTATGTATCTTATAATGGAGTTTCCTGGGCCGTGAAATTCTTGTGAAAGCTTGGATTCCCAATGATACTTGAAGAATTACCCTTAATAGTGTATGGGACCACACAGGGTCAAGTGGACCCGGGGTAGGTCAAGGGGGTAGGGTTTAGAAACCAATGATATGCTTGACATATCCCAGAGGGAGAAAGGTACCAAAGAAAGAATTTTTAATGCAAGACAATGTGAGGGTCCCAATGAGGCTTCTAGCCTAACGAAACCAAGGGAAAGATTCAATATCGAGGCTAGGGCTTGAGATATCTCAAGATCCCACCATTGAAATTTCTTGAAAATCGGAGGGCACCTAGGAGACTCACCAGCATAATATGGGCCAAGACATCGAACTTTTTGATGGGCGGTTTGCAAGATAAATGATGCCCTAGGAGACCTAATGGGGCTAGGCCTAGAAGAGGAGAAGGAGTAGGATAAAAAAGGTTTAAGGTGATCACCTTTGGGTGGACCAGTGCCAAATCCTTTAGGGAGAAATGGAGTTAGGTAGAATTATGACTATGGACCTTCAATTTTTCTAGGTCAAGGAGGGCTCAAAGACACTTTGCTTGGCACTAGGGCAGCAAGAAAAGAAGATTCAAAGACTTTATACTTCGTTTTGCAACATAAATGTCTTATCAAGATGAATTCCAGTAATGTAACATCCCTAATAACATTCATTAATTATACATGGCCGATACATGAAGCACTTACTATCCAAAACAAAATTTCCACAACTTTGCATAAGAGATGCAACAAATAAGCCCTAGTATAGCGAAATCCCAACAACAATGTATGTGACAAAATTAGAAAGAAATAATAGCATTAAAATGTACTTGCATGTGTAATAATATATCCAAACATCCAAAAAAGCTTTCCATCAAGAAGCTTCAAGACATATGAAAATTATCCAAAGATCAAAATACATTCCATGCTCCAAAATTCATCCCCCAAGAAGGATAGAAAAATTATCGAGATACAAGTCCAATCTAAGTGATGATGCTAAATGAATTCACATCACTTATACACTTCTAATGAGTTCGATATAGTTAATTAGGCCTACATTAGCCTCTAAAATAAAATAATGTGCAAAATAAATAACTTTTGGTGACAAGCCCACCAAACTAGCTCATAAACAAAAGAATCAGCCTCTTAAGAGGTCGAATGATCAATAATACATGTCATTGGGCCTTCTAAGAGACCTTATGAGTTCCATAGGTTCGGTTATCCTCTACAATGTCCCAAGCTGAGGAGGAAATCGAAAGAGGTAACTTCAAATCACTTGCAATTCAGTAGCTAGCCCTACTAAACCAAAGAGGGATCTCTCTAAGGATTTCTCAATGAATAACTGGAAAATAAATGGATTTTCGGCTAGATATATAAGTTTGAGTATTTGAAAATTTAGGGTTTTTTAGGTTGCTGGACCAGGGATGAGAGCAAGCAATTAGGTCAAGGCTTCAAGTATGCAGTGACAAGTATAAAAAGGAGCTAGATATCAGTGTTTTATGGTGAACTTAAAGTGTTTTCAATGTAGTATATGTCTGAGAGTTTTAAGAAAACATAATCAGCATGTAAAAGCATGAATTCATTAGTTTTAGAAGAAAAGAAACACAAGCATGATTTCCAGATAAACAGATCTTAGATCTAAGATTTTTATCTATATAGCTGCAAGGAAATTCATAGGAAGAATATAAAGCATTAAAAAGGATATGATTTATCCATTAGAAACTGATAAGAAAAGAAAACAACACCATAGACTCACTGAACAAGAATTCATGAAATATAGTTGCAACTGCTCCTGTATTAGCTGTAAAATAACATAAGGTACAAGCTTCTCCACAAAAGTCCAACCCCTCTCTCTAAATGAGAAATAATACATACAGACTTAAACAAACAATTTCCCCACCTTCAGGGGTCGAATCCCTAAGTGGTGGAACAATATCCAAGAATCTCTCAACCAACAAGTGAGAGTGAGAAGGTAAGAAACAAACTCTTCTCTTAGACTTTGATTTGAGTTTTTCTTCATTTAAGATGCCTAATTAACCATAAAAATAACTTATCATGCCTATTTATTCATTATACATCATCTAGACTTCAAACTACCGAATTTACATCATTAAGTTACCTTTTACCAAGTAAAACTAGAAATCGGAGAAATTACATAGTGGAATTTTTTAATTGAAAACTCAGAAAATTGCAAAAGCACAGCGCCAACTTTGAGGCCACTTTTAGTTGCCTTTTTGAGGTCAAATTTGAAATATGAGAGAACAGTCAACTATCCTTGCCTATATAGTTTCCATAACATCTTGAATTTTTGAAAATGATCCATGGGAAGGCCTTAAAAAATTGATTCTTCCAAGGTGTCTCCAAAAGCGCAACGCTTGTCAAAAAGAGTGGCAGAATGATGATTTTTTTACCCATTTCTCTCATTTTTCTCTAAATCTGAGCCCTGTCTGGAAAATATGAGGAAATGGGTTTTAAGATAAGGGCATCATATTTCCAAAAATGCAATAAACTTGTCATTTGGAGCTCTGAAGAAAAAGCGCAACGCCAAGGCGCTGCATTTTTGGCAAGGTCAAAATTTTGGGTTTTTCTGCAAAACTAGGGCTCAAAGATGGAAAGATATATCTCTAACCATAAGGCATTTTGGAAAAATGAGAGAGTTTTCTGTAGATAAGGATTTTATTAAGAAAAACCTCTCCCAGTTTCTAGAAATTCATTTTCATTTGCTCGGAATTTGTGCCAACACACCATGGCTAAAACAAGAAATTAACTTGAAATTTTTTTATTTTTGACTTAGGTCTCCAAGAAAGTTTCATATCTCCCAATATATGATACCTTTGTAAACACTGAAGGATTTTTCTGTCCCTTGGTATATGATTGACAAAAACAACTTCCCCTTTTGTCAATTTCATCTCCATTTGGTCATAAACACACTTTGAAGCAAAATTGTCCTTGTGTGTCGCAAATGACCTCTTGATGAGTTTGTGAGGCACTGATCTCTTTGATGTTAGATGGCTTAACTCTTCAGACATGTCCTAAATTATTGTACTTCTTCTTGTTAGTGTATGGGGCCTCTACTTCCAAGGTGAAAACCTAGCTCACTAGGAGGAGGAATTAGGGTTTAGTTTTAGGAAAACAGGGAATTTGAGACAGTTTTGTACATGGAGGGGAATGAAGGGGTTAGGGGCTTTCTAAATTCTTGGAAAAAATTTGGGTGGTAGGGATAGATGTTAGGGAGTGTAAGAAGGTGGAATTTCTTGAAAAGAGTGAGGGAAAGGTGTGAAAAAGTCCAAAACACAGTCCTAGCCTGGAAATTTGCAAAAACGCAACATTGAGCTAGGGTTTAGGGAAAATGAGGGAAAATGAAGGGAATGGGTATAGGAAATGGTTGGCGGGGGTATATAAGGTATTTTTGGGGGTTATGGAACATAAAAACTAGGCTTTTTCTCAATTAAATGAATCAAAATAATTTGGAGACCAAAAGCACAGTGAAACCCTACGAGAGGGATTTTCACTAAGTTCATCAAAATGAGGGATGCATAAGAGGTGCCAGATGTTTATTTACTTACCAAGGAGATGCTTAAACTTGTGAATGTTGAAATGAAACCTTTTTTATGCTGTGTATAATCCTTTGTATCTTGAAATTTTACTTTTGCTTTGGTAGTGGCATGACATCATATCCCTTTGAGAAATGATGAGACGAGGTAGTGTACTGCAACATTGTCTTATTTGAAATAAAACACTACATTTACCTTTATTTTGATTTCCCTAACCTGCTAACTCCTTTTATCCACTGACTCACATGATGGACATGTTTTTTTTTTTTACATTTGGTATCATGACGACACATCCAGTGAAACCCTAGACCATGACCTAAAATGAGGAATTTACCATTTCATAACCCAAGATACTTAAATGAAGATATGATATCTCGAAGAAGATAATGACCATGGTGAGTGATGAAGACCATGAGTAAGTGAAGGGAGCAGCAGTGACCTAGACACAACAACCAGTGACCAAATTTTATTTTGAAACCTAATGAAATGATAAAATTTCACCTCGAGACCCTAACAAACCTTGTAAGAGCATATTTGATCACTGGTGACTGACATGACTGGCAAGAACTAACATTGGCTCCAGTTGGGGATGGCAGCTCCTTGGAGGTGTCAAGAACACTATAGACCAGGTAGCCTTATCCATTGGGCATGGAGTCAAAATGCAAAGACCAAACTCAAAACTGAAAACAGACTGATTAACTGAACCAAATTGACTATAAAAAACATACTGACTGAACTTACTTATGGAAGCAGGCTACCGGGATCTTAGGGCCTTCACCTTGGGCTTCAAATCCTAATGATAACCGCCCACTTGTTGAAGATGTATATACAATCATGTGTAATGATCCCTCCAGTGTAACCAATCCAATAAGTGGCTACTTACTTGAATCATGCTTGTACTTTCCTTGAGTAGGCTGAAAAAAACAAAAGATTGGCCACTCCAAGTGTCCACTGAACATATGTTCATGATCCATAAATACAATAAAATTCATCTCCCTTGATGACTGAAGAAAATTAGTAAAAGGATCCTGAATAATCTGAAATGTTACCTTGTCTTGAAAGTCAACAGAAATACAAGCACACCCTTCATTTTCCCATGCAAAATTTTGTCAGGATGAAAATGTTCATTAAGTTTTTCATTCGCATTAGGAAAAAGGGAAGTTTGTTCTTGAAAATCTGCGTTTGAGGCAACCATATCATCAATAGCAAAGATGTGCACATCCATAGGATCCAGGACAATCTCCTCTTCTTCAAAAGACTCCTCATTTTCTTTACCTGGAGGAAGATCATCATGTGCATGAGGCTCTAAAACAACCTCTCCTTTATCGCTGCTCTCCTCTTCATCATCTGCCTGCAATGTTTGATGACTATTCTCTGCCATAATTACATTGTCTGAAACCTCCACACATGCCAGTTCAAAATTACGATTTGCACGAATCTGCTCTTGGAATAGTGTTTCAGATCCTTGTTCATGCATTTCATCAGAAACCTCATCTTGGTCTTCACAAACCTGATCTTGAAATAAAAACCCAGAGAAAGAACAATCTAAAACAACAAATGAATGACTATCTTCATACCTTTCATTAAAAGACTGACAAATCTGCTGCAAAGATTCATCAAACTCGTAGGATGGAACATGACTATCATTCATAAGCATCATTTCTTCCCTAAAATAGGGTTGAATGTTCTCTTGTTCTTCTGAAATGTCTACAACCTTTTTAATGTCATCATTGCAGTCCTGCTCAGTTTCACTTTCGTCGAAGGGAGAAAAAACATGTTCTTGTTGGTGATGGAAAGGATTCTCATATAAAGCCTCCAGTATCTCTTCATCCATGAACTCTTCATCACCATAAACACTTTCCAAATGATGAAAAAACCTTGAAAATACTTGCAAAAATATTTTACTGGCAGTAAAGATGGATGTTATTTTTTAAAATTTTCATAAAACATCATATGAAAATCAACAAGTGAATAAATACAACCAGGTGGCAAACCTTCATACCATGATCTTGCTTGTTCCTCCAAGGTAGCCATGAAGATCTTCATCAGACAATCTTCAAGAAATTGAATCTGCGGCCTATGTACACGCATGTGAAATTTGGCAAATAAGTCTACCAATCTACATAAGGCATGCGGTTTGGAAAACCTGGAATATGAGCTCGATTCGTAGAATCATACCTTCGAGCAGTTGAATCCATCTTGAAAACAGTTAAGTCACGAAGACGTTCTTCCAACTACCGTTTTCTTTAACAATGGAGTCGCCATGAAAATTCTGAACCTTTGGATTCTTCAACATTAGAGTTTCCAGGTGAAAGATTCACAGCCTTTCTTGTTTCTAACTAGTGTTCACCATCAACAATCAGATCTGATCTTTTTCTTCTTTCCCAGGGAAGATATATCACTCGTTTCCCCGGTAACGACGCCAAAATGTTATCCTCTACAATGTCCCAGGCTGAGGAGGAAATCGAAAGAGGTAACTTCAAACCACTTGCAGTTCAGTAGCTAGCCCTACTGAACCAGAGAGGGATATCTCTGAGGATTTCCCCATGAATAGTTGGAAAAGAAATGGATTTTAGGCTAGATGTATGTCTTGTTTGACTATTTGAAAATTTATGGTTTTTTAGGTTGCTAGACCAAGGATGAGAGCAAGCAATTAGGTCAAGGCTTCAAGTATGCAGTAACAAGTATAAAAGGTATCTAGATATCAGTGTGCTATGGTGAACTTAAAGTGTTGTCAATGTAGTATAGTTCTGAGAGTTTTAAAAAAACATAATGAGCATGTAAAAACATGGATTCATTATTTTTAGAAGAGAAGAAACACAAGCATGATTTCCAGATAAACAAAGCTTAGATCTAAGATTTTTGTTTATATAACTGCAAGGAAATTCATAGGAATAATATAAAGCATGAAAAGGGAGATGATTTATCCATTAGAAACTGATAAGAAAAGAAAACAACACCATAGACTCACTGAACAAGAATTCCTAAAATATAGCTGCAACTGCTCCTGTATTAGTTGTAAAAAAACATGAGGCACAAGCTTCTCCACAAAATTCCAACCCCTCTCTCTGAATGAGAAATAATACATACAAACTCAAACAAACAATTTCCCCACCTTCAAGGGTCGAATCCCTAAGTGGTGGAACAATTTCCAAGAATCTCTCAACCAACAAGTGAGAGTGAGAAGGTGAAAAACAAACTCTTCTCTTATACTTTGATTTGAGTTTTGATTCATTTATGAAGCCTAATTAACCATAGAAAAAACCTATCTTCCCTATTTATTCATGATTACATCATCTAGACTTCGAACTATACAATTTACATCATTAAGTTACCTTTGACCAAGTCAAACTAAAAGCCTGAGAAATTACATAGTGGAATGTTTTAATTGAAAACTCAAAAATTGCAAAAGCACAGCGCCAACTTTGAGTCCACTTTTAGGTGCCTTTCTAAGGTCAAATTTGAAATCTGATAGAATGATCAATTAACCATGCTTGTCTAGTTTCCATAAAATATTGAATTTTTGAAAATGACCCATAGGAAGGCCTTCAAAAATTGATTCGAAACTTGAGAAATTACATAGTGGAATGTTTTAATTGAAAACTCAAAAAATTGCAAAAGCACAGCGCCAACTTTGAGTCCACTTTTAGGTGCCTTTCTGAGGTCAAATTTGAAATATGATAGAATGGTCAATTAGCCTTGCTTGTCTAGTTTCCATAAAATATTGAATTTTTGAAAATGACCCATAGCAAGGCCTTCAAAAATTGATTCTCCCAAGGTGTCTCCAAATGCACATCCCCTGTCAAAAAGAGTGGCAGAATGATGATTTTTTTACCCCCTTTTCTCATTTTTCTCAAAATTTGAGCCCTGTCTAGAAAATATGAGGAAAATTATTTTGTGATGAGGGCATCACTTTCCAAAAATTCAAGCCACTTGACATTTTGAGCTCTGAAGAAAAACAAGGTCAAAATTTTGGGTTTTTCTGCAAAACTAGGGCTCAAAGATGGAGCGATATATCTCTAACCATAAGGCATTTTGGAAAAATGAGACAATTTTCTGTAGATAAGGATATTTTTAAGAAAAACCTCTCCTGGTTTCTAGAAATTCAATTTCATTTGCTCAGAATCCGTGCCAACGCGCTGCGTTTTTGGCAAGGTCAAAATTTTGGGTTTTTCTGCAAAACTAGGGCTCAAAGATGGAGCGATATATCTCTAAACATAAGGCATTTTGGAAAAATGAGACAATTTTCTATAGATAAGGATATTTTTAAGAAAAACCTCTCCTGGTTTCTAGAAATTCATTTTCATTTGCTCAGAATCCGTGCCAACACACCACGGCTAAAACAGGGAATTAACTTGAAATTTTTATTTTTTTTGACATAAGTCTCCAAGAAAGTTTCATATCTCCCAATATATGATACCTTTGTAAACACTAAATGCGTTTTTTGTCCCTTGGTATATTATTGACAAAAACCTCTTCCCCTCTTGTCAATTTCATCTCCATTTGGTCAGAAACACACTTTGAAGAAAAATTGTCCCTGTGTGTCGCAAATGACCTCTTGATGAGTTAGTGAGGCACTAATCTCTTTGATGTTAGATTTCTCAACTATTCAAACATGTCCTCCATTATTGTACTTCTTCTTTTCAGTGTGTGGGGTCTCTACTTCCAAGGTGAAAACCTAGCTCACTAGGAGGAGGAATTAGGGTTTAGTTTTAGGAAAACAGGGGATTTGAGACAGTTTTGTAGATGGAGGGGAATGAAGGAATTAGGGACTTTCTAAATTCTTGGAAAAAAAATGGGTGGTAGGGATAGATGTTAAGGAGTGTAAGGAGGTGGAATTTTTTTAAAAGAGTGATGGAAAGGTGTGAAAAAATCCAAAACACAATCCTAGCCTAGAAATTTGCAAAAACACAACATTGAGCTAGAGTTTAGGGAAAATGAGGGGAAATAAATGGAATGGGTATGGAAAATGGTTGATAGGGGTATATAAGGTATGTGTGGAGGTTATGGAACATAAAACTTAGGATTTTTCTCACTACAATGAAGCAAAATCATTTCAAAACCAAAAGCACAGTGAAACCCTAGGAGAGGGATTTTCACTGAGTTCTTCAAAATGAAGGATGCATAAGAGGAGCCAGATGTTTATTTACTTGCCAAGGAGATGCTTAAACTTGTGAATGTTGAAATGAAACCCTTTTGATGCTTTTTATGGTCCTTTGTAGCTTGAAAGTTGATTTTTTCTTTGGTCGTGGCATGGCATCATATGTCCCTTTGAGAAATGATGAGACAAGGTAGTGTACTGCTACATTGTCTTATTTGAAATAAAACATTACATTTACCTTTATTTTTCTTTTCCTAAGCTGCTAACTCCCTTTATCCACTGACTCACATAATCGACATGTTTTGGTTTTGACATATGGTATCATGATGACACATGACCTAAAATGAGGAATTTATGGTATCATTTTAGGTCATGGTCTGAAGGTGGGGTAATTGTTTGTTTGAGTCTGTATGTATTATTTCTCATTCAAAGAGGGGTTGGAATTTTGTGGAGAAGCTTGTGCCTCATGTTTTATTACAACTAAAATGAGGAATTTAACCATTTCATGACTCGAGACACTTAAATGAAGATATGATACCTCGAAGAAGATAATGACCATGGTGAGTGATAAAGACTATGAGTAAGTGAAGGGAGAAGCAGTGACCTAGACACAACAACCAGTGACCAAATTCTATTTTGAAACCTAATGAAATGATAAAATTTGACCTCGAGACCCTAACAAACCTTGTAACAGAATATCTTATCACTAGTCACTAACATGACTGGCAGAAACTAACAGGTTCCATAATGAAAATATGACTCCCAAAAGTAGTGGACAAGGGGTTGGCCCCTTGTTTTCCAAATAATAAACCCATGGTGCTCCCAATGGATGTGGAGGTACACAAGTAACCTCATGGGTCTCCAAGTAGATCGAAGATGCTTATAGACCATCTATATGGGCTCAGATGATAATGTAAGTGATGCCACATCATAATACAAGCCCTGCGTCATCTTCCAATTGCATGATACAATTTTGGGGCCAACTGGACATTGTGAACTAGGTGCATCTTGCTCGTCCAATAGACAAAACTCGAGAAATCTTAGAACATCTATGGGGATCCATGGAATTTTTTCTGCTGCTATGGAGTCCCATGGATCTCTACACACACCCTACACATGCCAATGTAGCCCTTTGAAGGGTTAGGACCCCGTATAGGGAGACCAAACTGAAAATGGAGACCATTTGTAATCCTGCATAAGATCCAATGCATCCCCTTACCTTCTAGTACAACAAGTCATTTAAAGAAATCGACTTAAAGAGCTTGAAAACCATGGACAACAAGTGGGCACTTCATAATGGCATGCCCTTCCATAGCGGGCTTTTACATGTGCTAATGTCTCCAAGCTCCAAGGGGGAGGTAACCATGTCCCCTATTAAATGGTTTCTACTTTTAAAAGGGGTGATATGTCCAAGGTATATCCTTCAAATGGTGGTGGCATGTGATAAAGTGATGGTACAAAGTAGGGGGTCGAGGAGGAAATCCTGGGTCACATGCTGAGGTACAAGGGTAGCTAATAAAGGAGAAGCCTACACTTGGGTATATAATGTATGGGAGGGAGCAATCATGGTACATGAGTCACCTTGATATTTCCACCCTTCTTCATTTTCTTTTTTCCTTTTAATATTTTTCTTTGGTTAACTGCTCAGAGCTCAAGGAGTAAGAGCATGATATGTAAGGTATAGCAATGGATACCCCCTTTGAGATGGGGTGGTTCATTTCCCACCACGGGTTGGGACAATCATGGGTTCTTGAATGATTAAAGAAGCTCATCTATGGCATATAGGAACCAGGGTGATGGACATGAGAATGGGGTTGCATTGGATTTTTCCCACGTACTAAATGTGTTTGTCCCAGCCATATTTTGCATTTTGTGGTACATTTTCCTATTGAATATGGCCAGTTATGCTTTTACGTTTCTTCTCATCTTCATCAACGTCTGGGGCATCATTCCAGGCCCAACCCAAGGTGTGGGAAAGGGGAAGGAGGAGGCTAACCCTATGTGGACCCAGTGGAGGAATGTGGACCAGGGTGGGAGGAATGATGAATGGGGTTATAATGAGCAGAAAGGGAGTGATATATGTGGATCAGCGGGACCACACAACCAAAATCAAGTTTTCCCATGAGGTACCATCCCTAAATCCCAAAGGTTAGTAAAAAAGATCCCATGAGATTAGGGTCCAAGGTTAACATCCAAAAAAGGTAGAGGATTCAAGAGCACAAACCTAGCCCACTCTTTCCGTCGAATCCCCCCATTAATCCATGCCTAAATTTTCCATGATAAGTAAGCTACAATACTCAATTACCAAATGACAAGGCATACCTTTAGGTTTGGGAGGCCCACCTTCAAACATACGATCATGACAGATTGGTGAGGGACCACATGGATGGCTTAGGTGGCAGAGAAGTGGCACAACGAGCTAGTTAGTGGCTGCAAGGGGTTGTTGGTTGCTGACTGAGAACCATCTTCTAGGAAAAAAAAACCCTAGGGATATTGCCCACAAAATTGTGGGTAATAGTCTACACTATCATTAACAACTCTATTCCACCCAGTGTCTTGCTCAAAGCCCAGTGTCTCTTACAGTTGAGTAGAGATTTGAAAGTTGGAGATTGTTTTGCATTTGAAGGTAACACAAAAATTAGGTTGTATGGAGCAAAAGTTTCCCCTTATATGCTTCCATCATTTGTACATATGAGGCTATTTGCATTAGAGTTTATTAGACAAAGTTTAAATGTGGACCAAGTGCATTTTGTGCCAGCCAAGAAAGGATACTTGTTCAAGTTGCCCAGGATTGTTGGGCCTTTTATTGTCAATAATAGGCAGGTTACAGAAGAGGTAGAGAAAATGCTACAAGAGATGCAATTTCAACTAGGGGACAAGTGGTCCTATGATCCTTATCAAATTATTTCGAAGAGAAGGGTGGAAAATTCTTATGCACCATATGTTCATGAACCAAGGCCTGAAATTGAAAAACTTGCAAGTGGTGGCCTATTTCAGTCATAGAAAGGAATGGAGATTGAGAATCTTCACCCTACCAAAAAATCATTAAAAAGAGTATTAGAATATGTTATTGATTTGGATGCTGAAATTTCCCAGATTTCAAAGAGGCCAAAAATACACAAAGAGGAAACAAAACTTGAGCCTTTGGTGGAAAGGCCTTTTGTTGAAGTTGGTTTCCAATTGCAACTGGGAGAGGTAAGATGTGCACCTTCCTCTCCCATTCCTAAAGAAGGTGAGAAAACTTCCTTTACTGTTTTGAAGGATTCTTATGAGAAGATTGATGAAAGAAATAAGAAGATCGGAGGAAATGTACTTACTCAGCTAGAAACTCAATTAGTTCCTGAATGTTAAACCAAGTTGTTGTTAGCTATGGACCTGGAGAGGAATCAATTGAAAATTTCTTTTACGCGTCCTTCTACATTATCATTTTCTTCTATAGCTAGATTTAAGACTGTAAATTTGACTGTTAATGAAAAAGACATTTCACTGCGTGATAAAATAAATATGCATAGGCAGACTAGATAGCTCATTTACAGTGATTTGAGTAAAACTTCACTAACAGTAAATAAGGAAGAGGCCTTATTGGGGAAATTCATTAATCAATTTAAGTTAGAGAAGGATAAATCATGAGCTTTGGACACCCAGACTAAAGAATTGAAGAAGTTAATCATCACGCTCAGAGTAAATCATGAAGACAAGACAACTATATAGAAGCTTTTACAAGGAGCGGAATAAAAAATTCAAGCATTGAGAAGAAAGTTGAATTTGCCTACAACTGAGCATGTCATGGCTCCAGAGGTAGCTCAAATAGAGAAGGAGAAAGAACTTATAACCCATGAGATGCTAGAAATAAATAAGGAGGTGGAAACTCTAAAAGAGTTAAATGCAAGCTTACAACAAAAGATATATGTACATCTGCACAATTGTGGTGCAACCAGAGTTTGAAGACCCTACTGACAAGCTCACTAGAGTGATGACTGAGCTAAATATTTCAGAGGATGAAATAAGGAAAATACAGAAAAAATTGGATGATACAAAGGATTAATTAATTTTAAATAGAGGTAATTGAACATGGCTAAAGAACATGCATCACAACATCATAAAAAATATCAAACAACCTATGATGAAATCAAGGAGTTAAAGGAGAAATTAAAATGTAACATGTCTCTCATACAGGCAAAAGAAATAATTTGGAATGATATCATCTAGCGAGTAAAAGCAATCTGGAATCACATGTTGGTTATGCAGAGGAAAAAATAATTGTAAGAGATTTAGAAATGGCTATTGCTTCTAACAAATATAAATCACAACAAAGTGCACAGTTAGCCAAAAGAATGATTGATTTTCTAAATGCTAAGTCTTCTCAGGAGTTGAGGGCAATGGAGATCTAAGACGAAACATCCATTGTTATGGAAACAAATAAAATGGTGCAAAAGAATATTTATAGAAAAAATAAAGAAATGAAACTGGGGGAAATCAAAGACTCTGTGTTGGCCTCTAATTCAAATTTTGATAAAAGAATCAAAGAAGGATTTCCCTCATGTTGGGATCAACAAGGTAATCTTCTTCTATGGGAGACATATGAAACCTTATTAGGTGAAGAAAAAGTAAAATCAATGCTTCCCATGAAAAGACAACAATTCTAAAAAGGTCAACCATCATGAATCACATGCAGAGGGACTTTCAGTTATTATGGTTGGTCAAGACTCTATTCACAGAAAAGCCAACTTACATAAGGATAACAAATTTTAGGATGGTCTATGATAGATTGGTCAAGTGCCCAAATTCTGACTTGACAGTGTGGAAAAAATGTTGAGAATTATTGTCACCAACCAAAGCAGTGGAACCTAGAGCTTCTTCAAGTGATCATGCACAAGGATCCCAAGTGATCGAATGAAAATCAACCACATATTTTATTTTGGAAAAGATATTTTATTTTGTAATTTCAAGCCAAAGTGCTTTAATTCAAGTTTAATTTCTGAGTCCTCATAAGGACCAAGTAAAATTTAGAGTAGTTTTATAAAGTAGTTCAAGTTAGTTAATGGCAATTAATATTTTTTATAACTATCTTCAATGTAATGTTTCTACAAAAAGACATCGAGGAACCATTTTTGGGGTTCTGAATTTTTTACCTCAGAGAGAATTTCATGTGTAATGTGTCAACCTTTTCCTGGAGATATAATAAAAATTTTCTGGATGATTCCAATTGTCTTCTGAATATGATATGTGTTCCTTTGTTACTATAATTCATTAATTGTTTTTCTTCTCTTGGAAACGTGTAAAGAAGCTGCTAGTTATTTTCAGTAATACAGATTTACTTTGCTTGGAAAGAGCTCACAGTACCTGTAAAATTTCTATTAAAAATCCTTAAACTCTGCTCCATATTTTCATAATTTCATTCTCTTAGTCTTTCATGTATTCCACTAATATTTATAATAAAATATTCTGCAACTGCAACATTCTATTCCGAATCTTCTACTATTTCATTCTATCACCTCACTACAACTTCAAAATATTTTTCATAGATAGTGTGGCCATCTAGAAATATATATTTTATCCAATGAGTTTTCTTTGCATTACATGTATAAAATATCTTTGATAAATCATGTATGGGACAATAAACAACATTGAGATATTTTTGTATAGATGTCCTAGGCACTAACCTCTTCTCAGCCAGAGGTTGTCTCTAGGGTTACGACATTCCCCATGTAACTCATTGTTACACAGTAATTTGTCACCATCCCTGTTACTCCTCTTGTCGTACTTTGGAGGACTCATCCCGGGAGTTATAAGAAGTGACAAAGTCTAAGAACACTTGCATTATGTATGTACTTCATGTTCCCTGAAGACACCTCCTACAGATTATCCCTGAAAAGTGTCCCTTTTCCATTGGCGCAAGTCCACAGTATCTTACCCACGCCAATCATGGAGATCCTCAAAAGAGGGCGCGACCATTGGCGCTCTGGCTTAGAGCAGCAGTCGCGCCAACCAAGTTTGGTCATGCTTTTTGCCTTAATGCACGTCCGACTGTTGTTTCCTTCATTACATGGAGCTTTTTGAAGATAAAAAATCAGTCTTATGCCGAGCTCTATCCTATCTCCATCTTTAGTGGCTTTCGGGGAAAAGATGTTAATCCACAAAAGGTGTCCCGGTTCGTCGTATCCTCCTCCCTTCTTCATCTATATAAGCTTGTCCTTATGCATTTGACAAGCTAGTCGCTAGTGCTAAGAGTCAAAGCTATGGAGTGTTAGATGTTGAGTTCTTGAGTTCTTGGAGGAATGCTAATGAGACCTAGGGAGGTTATGCTGCCAGAGTGGAGATGCAGTGCAAGGCACATATAGTTACTCGCCCAGCCAGGAGAGGTTCAACGTCAGAACCATGGTTGTAACTTTTCCTGTTTATTATTAATTAATGAGTGACTGCTATTATAGTTCCAATCTCATTGTCTATTATGGTGTTGATTTATTTCCTTTCTGACTGAAATATAGTTATGCTTTGGTAGATTTTATGTTGGTATCTGTCTCTCCCTTTGCATGCGCAGGTGTTCGTTTATAATCTGCTGGAGCGAGGGAGCGGGAATATCAGCTCTACCTCAAACATAGCGTTGGACTCCAGGTTGGTCTTTTTAATCCACCTTTGATGCATAACTAGGAACTTGCGTGGCAGCGTGGTTTGATTGTGGCTAGTTCTGCTTTAGACTAGTGGGATCGCCTCTGTCCGCAGAGGGGATTTACCTATCCAACAATTTGGCGACTCCGCTGGGGAGAAGCTATTGAGTTTGTCTTGCATGATTGTTTTTCTCTCGCTTGCCTGAGTTAATGAACTTTCTGAGTCAGTTTTGAAATTGCTATCTGCTGTTTGGTTCTTTTGGGCACTGTCAGTCAGACCCTGGGTAGTTATATTTTCTTTTTGAGTTAGTAAACGCGGCTGGCGCGTTTTTTGATCTGACAGTCGCGCCAGTTGGCGCATGTTGCTCCATAGACACCCGCGCCAATTCATTGTTAGCGCGAGTTGCAGTTTCACAGTCGCGCCATCTCTGTGAATTTTTCCAGTTTGATAGCTCAAAGCTCCTTAAACTCAGATTTTTTGTTTTCCATATCTTTTGCCTGCTTCTGGAAGTGTGTTGGACCTCTGTGTGACTGGTTGTTACTTTCATCCTTCAGTTGTTTGCTTATTTCTATCGATTTTGTATTCCAGCCCTAGAGTACCTAGTGGCTGTGCATGTCGAGCCTTCTGTGGGACGTAGTGGTTTGATCAGCCAGTCAGCTTCTTGATTGTTTTCCGCACTCATCTAGTGATTCACTTCTAGCTTGCTTGGTTCTTGCTTGACTTCATTTGGTTCATTGAACGTCTTTGCGTTTTCCTTTGCTTTGATAGTTCATCTTCATGTTTCTGAATTGGTTCTATATCCTTTGAGTGGTTGTGTTTGTATTCGTGGATCTGGAGGTTTGTTTACATGCATTATGCTATCTTAAAAATCAAAAAAAAAAAACAAAAGAGCTTTTTGCATTATACTAGTTAGCATTTATTGTTATTTGTCGCTTTTAAAAAGAAAAGGAAAAAGTTTTTATTTCTTGTTATTAGCTGCATTAGGATCTTTGTTACTTGCTTGATGATCATTTTGTTCGTGTGAAAAAATATATCTCTACTCTTCTGTAGGTAGAATTCATCGAATGAAACGATATACTTTTGGCATATAGATTGCATCTCGGAAGTTTGGAGAGACCACATATGGTAGGACCAAAAACTGAAACATAATTGAAGATAAACTTTAAAATAAACTCAATGAACATAACAACGCATTGGAACATAACGCAAATACTCTAGAGGTCTAGGTTAGAAGACGTGTTCCGGCGTCTTTAAACCTGGTAGTTTATCGTTGAGTGGTTGGGTGATTCCTCCACGGTGAAACGATAAGTGCCAATACGGACTGAGCTCCCACGTACCGTCGCGTATATACGGGAGACCCCACTAGGCTATTATCCTTTATCCATAGGAAGCCGAGTCTGCCGCCCTACGATTCGCAATGCAGTGAACACAGAATTCACGAAGATCGACCACCCGTACCCTAAAAAGTATTCTGTGGTTTTGCGGAAAGTTTGGCACACCCTTTACCTAGAATTCCAGAGCAGTCACTTTTGATCCTTTTCGGACTCCCTAAACGAAAAGGTGCCTGTGAGTCACTTCGTGCTCATTAAACATTCGAAGGAGACTAGAGTCATCTTTTATCCTTTTCTCGACTCTTAAAAAATGAAAAGGTTAAGTTCAGTGTCTTAAAATTTATTGGCCACGATAACATCTACCCAATTAGATTGTGATTGCGTTAGACTGAGTAGGATTATTTCTCGTTCGATGGCAGCCTTCCCGGCGCCCACCGGCCAAGGTATTCCTCCTGATGGGAACCCTCGTCCCTTTCCTCCTGTTGGAAATGTCGGTGTTCAGTATATCGCAACATTGTCTTTGCCTGGGTTGACCATTGGTTTACCCGTATGGTTGTTTTCGAACTCGGTGGTTTCGAGTGTGATAACTTCTGTTCCGCCACCACCTCCTCCACCCGAACAACACCATGATGATTCTAAGGTGGAGCCCTCCCCTTCTTCGCCCACTGCTGCGTCCTCATCTTCTACTTCGCCTGGTGAAACCTCGGGTTTCAGTAACCAGGTGGCTAAGAAGAAGAAGAAGAAGACCAAAAAGAAGAAGTCCCCTAAGGGAAAGGTCACATCTACCGCAAGAATATCTGAAGTAGAACCACCTTCTGCTCTTCCGCGGAAGGCCAAGTCTCCTTGTCGGTTATGCAAGGCGGACCATTTTCTTTCTGATTGTCCTGGTATCCCCAGGATCCTAGATGTATGGTCCCGTGATCCGCCTCGTCCCTTGTCGTCGCCAATCGACGATACCTCATTAGTTGGTAGGAGAAAAGGGAAGGTTCGTTTCCCTTGTCGACTTTGTGAAGGTAATCATCTCCTTCGCCTTTGTCCACTTATGGATGAAGCCTCCCGTCTTTTGGAAAGTCTGTCACCTCCCTTACCCCAACTACCCACTCGATATCAGCGCCTTTTGGCAAGTCGCTCTGCTAACCAAGTGCTCAAGCATAATTCCCCTCTGGTCCAACCTTCTCTTCCTGAACCTACCTGTGCTCCGTCGATTCCAGACCAGTCCCTGGTTGGAACGAATGTTGATTTACCTTCATCATCTCTGCGCCACTTTATCATCAAAGATGAACCACCCGAGTCTAAACCAAACGAAAGTCCAAAGGTCCAGCTCACAAGTGACCCGGTCTTTCAAAAGGTCCAGCTTACAAGTGACCCGGTTTTGCCTACCGAGGTTCCATCCTTAGATGATCTTACACCTGAATCCAAACCAGACACAAGTCACAAGGTCCAGCTTACAAGTGACCCGGTTTTGCCTTCAGAAGTTACTTCCTCAGATAATATTCTCACTACAAACGATGAAGACCCCACCGTCCAAATTCTATTTATCAACATAGACTCTAATGATCAAGTGAGCATCCCTCTTATTCCTTCGCAACAGGAAGAAAGTCCACCAGAATCTTATCCGGCCGTTTATCCGGTCCCACCTCCAAGCAACCTAGTTGTTTCCTTTAATTGGGATCAACTAGTCAATCCTCGGTTACCAGCCGCCATACCATTTCGAATTATAGTCCAAGTCTACCGAATGGTTATGGCTGGTACAATTATTGATGAGGGATCTCCTGTGAGTATCCTTTCTTCAACAGCTTGGGAAGCACTTGGTTCGCCACTGCTTCTGCCTGAGATGCGAAACCTTACAGGTTTCCATCGAGAAACTACTCGACCTTTAGGAGTTCTTCCCAATGTGCCTATCACCCTAGAGGGGAAGAATGTTCAAATGGGTCTCATGGTCATCCAAGGTCCGCTAGATTACAATTTACTCCTTGGACGAGACTATATTTATCGCATACGTGCGATTGTGTCCTCACTCTTCAGAGTGATGTGTTTTCCGCACGAAGGAAGGACGATCAGGATCGTAGACCAACTTTCGTTCCCCGGTTCACACTTCACATATAGTCATTTACCCTTTCTAAACGGTCTTATTTCCACAGGAAATGCCTCAACGCCCGCTCCGTCATTCTGATGACGGCAACTGACCCGGGCGCGTGACTGAAGCCCGGGGGGCATGGATCCTCCTTCAACATCGAGTCTTTCCAAGTGAACCTTCATTCCACCCACTCCGTGAATGCCATAAAGCTTGGGGGGCATATACCTCGATTTGCATTATCATGCTGGGGGCATGCAAAAATTTAATAAGCATAGTTTTTCGTTTCAAGCTTATGTAAAAATGAAATTGAATCCAAGCAAAGTTCTCCATGGTTCAAGCTTGTGTAAAAATGAACCCATACCTGATTTGCATCCCGTGATTGCCTTTTATCTGCTAATTTCTGCTAGATGAGCCTTGGTTGTTTCATTCCATCGCCACCATCTCTTTGGCCGATCATATGCTTTCGCTTGGTTGTTTATCCTTTCCTGAGGAACCGCAGCGATGAGTGGTTTTATTAGCCAGCCTCTTGACCATTACATGTTTCAAGTAAGTTCCACCATTACCGGAACCAGTTGCTATCCTTTATACCACTCGTTCCTTCAGGACGAGTCGCCTTTACGCTCTTTTCTGACTCGTAAAATATGAAAAGATTGCCGAGTATTTTTCCTTTTTTGACTCGTTAAAGAAAATAAAAATGAAGGTCTGCTTTCAGCTCTTTTCTGACCATTTAAAGAGGAAAAGATTGCCGAGTTCTCCCTCTTGACTCGTTAAATGTTAATAAGGGGCAGTCGTTTTAAGTTTCTTTTGCCGACTGTTAAAACATAAAAAGATTACCGGGTTTTTGTCATTTCAAACTCGTTAATGGTTCCGAAACGACGTGGCTTTGACCGCTTTTTTACTTTTTCAGGTCGAAATCGCTAATTATGAAAAGTACTCCTCGATCGTAATGATCGAGCGGTTCTTTCGGGTATTATTTTATACTTTTTCGGGCCCGAGAGACACAACTTTACGAAAAAGGACACCCCTGGAGTTTTCTTTTCTGCTGTCTTTTCAAACTCTCTAAACATGAAAAGACGTCGAGTTCTTCCTTTGTCAGACTCGTTAAAACTTGATGACATCGGATTTTGTCACACCACAAGCACATGCTATCCCCATCAAGCTTGTTAAAAATAACTGGGGTACTCGCCAGAAATGGCGGGGGGAAAAGAAAATTTTTGACCCATCATTATTACCGTGACGGCAGTATGTCGCTCTTGAACATGGCACTGTTCTGTTTTCGTGTCCAGGGTGGGGATATCTCATCTCACATCTTTCACTTGCTTCCATGGACTTGGGTACCTGATTTGACCTCTCATTCACTCATTGCCTCGTCATCATGACCTTTGATACGTTGATGTCAAATACTGCCGATTCCGTTAATGTGCCGCCGATATGTTCAAGAGAAGTTGACCTCTGCAAAGAAACAACCTCCCTCTGATAGTTTGTACAATATTGATTCACAATATTGTCTCTATGTCTCGTGTCGATGATGTGGGAAACATCATGGCCCACCTTCGATCAAGGTCACTTCCTGTCGACTTCAACTCATTATCCAGGAAGTTGATCTAGAGACTCCCTTCCGGTGCCTTGGAGCCTGCATGCCTCAATGGCAGGTTCTTCGTGTTCGACGTGAGGTTTTCATCATTGGCCTCCGATCGAATGATTCTACGGGTGTTCGACTTCAGATCATTTATTCACACGCCGCAGATTGTACCTATAGTACCTTGAGGGCCATCGTCATTATTGGTGGTACCTCTCGCGTCTGTTAACAGTTTCCACTATTGACTGGTAATCAGACGATGTTCATGCATGTTCGACATCAGTTCATATATTCACATGCTTGAATTTGTACTCTTTTTCGGGTCGAGATGGAGCGCAAGACCCTGGATTGTGTCTGTTGTAATCCAGGCGTGATTCTTGATACTTGACTCATTCACTGGATGGCTGCGACCATACCTGAGTCAATTCATTGATCCTAACCAGATGGCTGCGTCCATGCTATGGATCTAGATTATTTATGTACTCTTTTATGAATGGCTGCGACCATACCACGTACATCATGTAATTGAACTATCAGTCATGTCTCTTAATACAGATCCTCGGCGGCGGTAACTATATGTGTTCTTATGTGTGTTCTTGTAAAGCATTTCACCCCTCTCCACCTCTGGTACTTCATGCTTTAGGGGGCATCTGTTACACAGTAATTTGTCACCATCCCTGTTACTCCTCTTGTCGTACTTTGGAGGACTCATCCCGGGAGTTATAAGAAGTGACAAAGTCTAAGAACACTTGCATTATGTATGTACTTCATGTTCCCTGAAGACACCTCCTACAGATTATCCCTGAAAAGTGTCCCTTTTCCATTGGCACAAGTCCACAGTATCTTACCCGCGCCAATCATGGAGATCCTCAAAAGAGGGCACGACCATTGGCGCTCTGGCTTAGAGCAGCAGTCGCGCCAACCAAGTTTGGTCATGCTTTTTGCCTTAATGCACGTCTGACTATTGTTTCCTTCATTACATGGAGCTTTTTGAAGATAAAAAATCAGTCTTATGCCGAGCTCTATCCTATCTCCATCTTTAGTGGCTTTCGGGGAAAAGATGTTAATCCACAAAAGGTGTCCCGGTTCGTCGTATCCTCCTCCCTTCTTCATCTATATAAGCTTGTCCTTATGCATTTGACAAGCTAGTCGCTAGTGCTAAGAGTCAGAGCTATGGAGTGTTAGATGTTGAGTTCTTGAGTTCTTGGAGGAATGCTAATGAGACCTAGGGAGGTTATGCTGCCGGAGTGGAGATGCAGTGCAAGGCACATATAGTTACTCGCCCAGCCAGGAGAGGTTCAACGTCAGAACCATGGTTGTAACTTTTCATGTTTATTATTAATTAATGAGCGACTGCTATTATAGTTCCAATCTCATTGTCTATTATGGTGTTGATTTATTTCCTTTCTGACTGAAATATAGTTATGCTTTGGTAGATTTTATGTTGGTATCTGTCTCTCCCTTTGCATGCGCAGGTGTTCGTTTATAATCTGCTGGAGCGAGGGAGCGGGAATATCAGCTCTACCTCAAACATAGTGTTGGACTCCAGGTTGGTCTTTTTAATCCACCTTTGATGCATAACTAGGAACTTGCGTGGCAGCGTGGTTTGATTGTGGCTAGTTCTGCTTTAGACTAGTGGGATCGCCTCTGTCCGCAGAGGAGATTTACCTATCCAACACTCATTTCTCTAGCGTGATCTATTATTAATATTGCTTCGCTAAATTGCATGTCTTTGATCATTTGAGTTAATTTCTTAACAAGATGCTTATCATGATATTCCATAGGCAAGCAACATGATTATTCAATATTATTTTTAATTTGGCCACTTGTCCCTGTAATGCCACTACCCAGGATTCCTCTTGCAAAATCACAAGTAGATTAATCATGAAAAATTTCACAAGTATTGCAATATGGCCAAGATTGATTATTATTATCCTGCAACTCATTCTCTTGAGACTCCTCCATATTAATTAGGTGATTTTGCATAATAGTGACTTGATTTTTATGCTCAACTTGCATACATTTAATGCTTTGAGCTAGTTATTTAACAAGATCACTTTCCTTTTCTTTAATATATGGAAGCCCAAACTTCTCGGTTGCTTTCTTGTCATTTTATAATTCCTTAGCTAAAATTTGAGAAATTCTTACATTAACGGGTTTCCCGCACATCAACTCATAAGAAGTGTCAATGTAAAATGCATCAATGTAATGCCATTGAACCTCCTATTAAATTCTTTAACAATATCATCTTCATTATTTTTCATACTGTAAATGGCACGAAGTAAACTTGTTTCATTCTTCTTATCTCCATATTCATTAATAAAGGCATTGATTATAGCTTGCAGAGAATCAAAAGAATCATTAGGAAAATCATGAAACCAATCCATAACATTATCTTCCAAGGAAAAGACAAAGAGTCGCATCTTAATGTCTTCATGATTATAGTTAGTATTGTTGCACCACTTAGCCACACAAAGATTAAATTTCTTGAGATGGTTATTAGCATTAATTGCACCATTGCCTTGAAAAGAAGGAAAATTATCAATGGATTTCTCTAGAATATCATATTATCAATGGCTTTCTCTAGAATATCATGGGGATAACCCTAAATGTTAGTAAAACTACAAGGAGCGAGCAATTCATTCATGATGACTTGCTCACTTGAGAGAAAATGGATATCAGTGAGAGGTCCCTTTCAAGATAGGCGAGAAGTCTTCAAGAAGAGGACTTTTAGCAGAAATTCTTGCAAAAAATGGAAGTGAGTCGCCACTTGAACATGAATCCAACTCTAAAATTCAAAAAACAAAAAGTTAGTTAAGAAGAAGTAGATGCATGGATGGCTTTCCATCTAAGAAAAGTTAAATGCTTGCTAGAATGGAATTTTCTTAACCGAGTTCCAAGAGTGGGATTAACCAAGCTACCAAAATTTCTTCTAATATAAGCTTTTGTAAACGCAGTAATTAGTGGAGTCGCCATCCAGATAGGGAACTAACCCAAATTTCTAGGTGCTAAAGGATCAGATAGAAATATGAAATTATTAGTCAGAGAAAAAATTATAAGATGAAAGGATGAGAAATATGAGAAGATTTAAAGATTGTCATCGAAACATCAAGAACAAGAATGTCCCCGACAATGGTGCCAAAAATGTTCTCGCTCAGATTGTACAGGCGTTGCGACAACGGCTCAGGGCGAGGGTTGTCACTCTGACCCCTGCCCACTCTATTCTAAATGTCTCCCAACAACATGGTACAGGGGGGTAGTCCCTATGGAAATGAGAAGATGAAGGACAAGTCAGAAACCAATGAGTCTAGGAGACAAGATGAAGTGGCCTAGCTACTTGGCTAAATTAAGCAAGATATAAGATTAGATTGGATTCAATATTGAGACCAGTGCCTTATGGAGTCAAAACTCTTGCTTATTACAAATGAAGAATAAGTAACCAGATGGACAACCACTACTTGGATTCTTCACTAACCTATATGGGATGCAGATCCTAAGATCTAGGTGCGATGCATGGGTCTTGGTTACTTTTAGTTATATGTCGAATCTACGTATGAACTTAACTATTTTGAAGCTAGGCTCCAAGGCAGGTTGTGGAAAGGAGGCCAATAGGAATCAAGAAAATGATTAATTAATGATACCTCCTGTTAGGCTCTTATCACTTGATGCCTAGAGACTATGGCTCTGACGACTACAAGGTCACCGTGTTAACCATCAAAGAGTTTCTAAGCGCCTCAAGATAGATGCAAAGGGTGGCCCTAGATTTCTATCAACCAAGCTTATGCTTGGAGGTAATTTATTACTACAAGACTAACCTTAGGATGAAATGAAAAATGATTGAGTGATTCCAAGGTTAAGATTTTCTCAATGTTTTAGGTACTTAGTTAAGATTAAATCTTGAGTTAAGGAAACAAGTATGTAATCAATGATATTCAAAGACAATCTTAACCATAACATAAAGTTCTAATATGATATCAAGATGTGTCCAACAAGATAAATGATTTATCAATATGCTCAACCCAAAGTAACTATTAGAGCACTTTTCTATTTAGAACACTTAGCGAATGATTATTAAACAACAGAAACCAATGTTCTTTATCTTGAATGACGAAAGAACATTCAACTTAATATATTCTCAAATTAAAGTGCCAATGTAAATCTATCACTTAACGCAAGATATTAGAAATGAAACAAGGATGATAGTTATGACAAGGCGCTTATACCAGTTAGAGTGATAGAGACCATCAAACTTCGAAACACAAAGAATGTAAAATAAGATGCTCGATAAGAGATGAAATAATACTATCAAGATAATGCCAAAAGTTTCAATCAGACTTTTAAATGCCCACAATTATTTAGGAGATATATTATTAGCTTAGAAACATCCTCAAGATGGTGAGATTATGAAAATTTAATTGTCAATGTGCTGAGTGAATTATTTTGAAACTTCTTGAGATCATGCATGACAAGAATGTTTTAATTCCTTTGAAAGCAAATAAAAGCTATGTGACAATAGCCCAACAATGAAATCATTGTGATGCTAGCTATCCTCTTCAATGAGGTACAAGAGAAATTATCACAGTAGTGAGTTACTTATGAGAAATATGTCAAAGTGAAAAAACATTCAAGATTCCCTAGCTTCTTTTCTTTGAGTTAGATTAGAGATGAAGTAGTAAAATTTTGCTTGTGCCACTGATGCATCTCAGACTCTAAGATGTAGTGATAAAAACCACCAAACTGTCAATTTAATCCAAACAAATAATGCCCAAATTATTTAATTTGAATTATTAATGCCTTTGGTAACGTATGAGCAATTGTTCGTGTCAGACTAATGAAATAAATGTCACAGTTATGGATCAGACTTCAGTATGCAATTCAATAGAGATTAAAATCATGAGAACATGTAGAATTTTAGCAAGAAAATGAATGCCCCAACTTTCCTAGGTAACTCATCAATGTATTTGACAGTGTGCAAGTAAATTTTTATGTCAATTAGACCACTAATTAGATATTTATAGGACCGATGTAGTAGAATGGTGAAGTAGGAAAGGTTAGGAGATCAAACCCTTGAGGCTCAAAACATTCGAATCCACTTGCCCAATTTTGTCCACAATTTCTCTTAACGACATTTTAACTTCAATGCCTCTGCAAAACCACCAAAGATTAGCAAAGGAAAAAAATGCCTAATAACCGTGACTAGTATGAGGGAAAAGATGGGATATAGCAAAGAGAAGAGACCTGGATAGCTTGTGTTGAGGGAAAGATGCTAACGAGACCTCACAACGAGGAAATATGCCTAAGAAAATTACTGAGGACAAGGAAAAGCTTGAACAGGCTTGCCACAAAGAAAGAAAGCCCTGAATAGGCCTACGGTGGAGGCATAAGGGTTTGACACAAAGGGAATGAGGGGGCATGCAAGAAGGGATGAAGAGGATTGAGGTAAGGGAGAGGGTTAGGAGGAGAGGTGAGGGTTGTCGTAAGGGGATGAGGGAAGAAGGAGGGGAGCCAAGGGAAGAAAGAGAACGACGGAGAGGATAAGAGGGAGAGTGGAAGGTTGGGAGAAGGTTGGGAAGAATGATAAGGCCATGGGGAAGGGAGAAAGAAATAACAGAGGGGAAGAAAAAGGAGGAAAAGGGGAGATAAAGAACAACATAATGGATACGAGGCTAGACAGAAAGACAAGGAGGGAGATGAGGGCAGGAAAAGGCCCAAAGGAGTTGCGGCAGGCCTGAAGATGAGCTAACGGAGGAGGAGGGGGCCAAGAAAGATCTGCAGTTGGAGTAAACTCAATCTAGAGAGCTCCAAAATATATTCAAACCCCAACACAAATTTTATTTTTGCTTTAGATTTCCAAAATTTGCTAAAAAATGCCACAAAATATCTCCTGAGGCTTGATGCCTTCTCTTTGGGCTTGAAAGTTGAGCTTGGAGAGGCAAAAGCTAGTGGATCTTGCCTTCCTAGGTCTAGATCCACTTCTAGAAACCCTCACAAAAATATTTCAAGGACTAAAACCCTTGAAACCCTCGAAATTCTTCAGATCTAGCTTGAAGCTTACCTGCAAAAATTAAATTACAAGAACACAAAACCCCAATATATATAAAAATTAAAAACAAATAATTCAAACCCCAACTACAAAACCAGTATTAGAAAAATAAAATAATTTACAAGAGTATTATACAAATTATATTTTAAAAATATACATGTAAAATGCTTGAAATTTTATAAATGTTTAGTAGTGGCTAAAAGTATTTCGAAAGATAAATGAGAAACTAAAGCCTTAGCGAAGTTGAACAACATAAAAATAATTAGAGTCCAAACACAGTCAGCCTCTATCCAAATTTTGTTAACTTAGAGTCAGGGTTGGGGAACCTGCAAACACTATATATTTCTAAAGAACAAATCATTAGAACACCCAGTGAATCAGATCGTTTAAGATAAGCCCACAACTTATCAATAGAATGTTCTTATCACCTACAATGAAGTAACAATCAAAATATTTATAAAACACAATATAGGAATGCTCATACCCAATACATACCACAAATCATCAGATCAGAGACACCATGCACTGCACCCCAAAGTCTTTATTATGATTATTCCCATGTTCCCAGCGGGATAGTAATTTACATCATATTTTCAGAGTTACATAAGCCAAAACTATATGACTTAAGACACAATGACTCAATTTATAGATAAATCCTACAAGGGGAAAAATAATGGCTAGTTTCCTTGATCCCCGTCAAAATAATCTCAATTGTCGAAAAATATTTGATCATATTTTAATCTCCACCGTTGAAAATTTATTTTTGAAGTATTTTCGAATTTCTTATCTAACCCAATTTTGTCAACTCAAAATTAATTATTTTGAGCTAATTTCCTCAAAAATTTGACTTTGATTTAACTACAAAGGCCCAAGGGTTCATTTTTTATTGAAATTTCCAATGTTCCCTTGTTGGGGGACCTCCCAAATTCTTAAAAAAAAATTGTAAACTTGGTATGACTACATCTTCATCAAGTCCAACTTCTCACCCCGATTGAGGGGATAGCACAATATTTGAAACCAAGACTTCCGATTCAATGAGACTTAATTTCCACAGCCATTACTAATTGAGCTACCCGAAGCAGATGGGGAACTCTAAAAATCAATTTCCTTGATACCCACGAATTTTTCCACTTAATGAATTTAATTTCTCTAAGACTCTAAATTTGACTCTACTTAAATAATTTTATGGCTTACGATTAATTTAATTTTTTCTAGATAAATTAATTAAATGGCACTTGGGAGAATTAAATATTTTTTCCACCCTCCAATATTTTAGCCATGGTGTCTCAGTATGACGGACCATGTATTAAAATAATTTTTACATAAGATGATTACATTTTTAGTCCTCAAAGGGGGAACACCTGCTCGGTATAGACCCTCAAATTACACACACAATTCTGCGACACAACATGATCTAGTAGACCAAGTGATTTGTAATAAAACAATTTAGCCAATTCACTTAAATTATTCCCAAATCACTTTTACGCAAGACTCAATTAAAACCCTTGTAATAAAACAATTTATTCAATTAACTTAAATTATTCCCAATTCACTTTTACATAAGACTCAATTAAAACACTAGGACTCACCGAAGACTTTGAGGACAAATTCTACCCTATATTTAGGTTGAGGTTGGAGGAAAAACCTCTGCCGACCATCCATGTTTAGAAACACAGATGAATTAGTGAGACGAAAAAAATCCTAGGATGAAATTTTCGCCAAAATAATAAGCTTACCTAGATTTTTACATACATACATGGTCTCACTAACATCCTTTACATTACGAATTTGTAGAATGGGTTTACAATGACTCAATAAAACTAATGCTCTGACGATCTTGATCCTTTGAAAAAATTGGTATGTCTACTTCTTTGGATCCTTGAAAAAATGTGTTCAACATCTGGCTCCATATCGGGACACGTTACTTCATCTACTTCTTTGGATCCTTGACAAAATGTGTGCAACATTTGGCTCCATATCGGGACACGTTACTTCCATGAAATAACGTGAAAACCTCAAAATCCTGCATCCAAAAAAGAAAAATTCCATCAAATAGATATCCATTCATAATCAAAATCATCCTGCATACATAGAAAATTCATTGGAATAGAAGAAATCTACTCTAAGAAACTGGAAAATATAAAGATATCAAAAAATAATTGCGTAAACTAACTAATGACATGAATGAAAAAATAAGTAGGGTTAGAGATACGATACAAAGATTCCCCATGGCATCATATGTCTTCAACATAGTGCATATTGGGCATTTGCCGACTCTTTGACAAGTCCGTGCATTGCTTCTCGGATGTGCCATGCTAAATTCTGAAAATTCTAGTACTTTGAATTACCTAAATATTGAGTCACTCTTGGCCATCATATGCATCAAACATCTTCATTCTAATTCTCTCATTTATTTCAAACTTGGCATATCGTGGAAGCTTAGCACTTTCCTTGTTTCTTCTTAGCGAATCGTGATGATGGTGATGTTGTGATTAATGTAGATCTGTCTACCTGATGCTGAAGATGGAGGGATGGAATGTCTGAGGCTTTTGTTACCTGTCTCCCCTCATTCTGCACCTAAATGGAATATGTGATTTCCTCATAACAAGGTGGGTCTTGGGTCAGCTGGTTGGAAATATTGTGATCTGTTGAAAGTTCTAGATTAAGCTGCAACTTTTGTGATTTTTCCATTTCATCCAACTTCCTCTACATGGAACTCATTTCCTTGGCATGTCCTACAATTAATTGTGCTTGATTAATTTTTGTCTTTATGAATCTGTCTTGAAGAGTAAAATGCTTGGCTTCCAAGGCTTTCATTTTTTAGTGTGATTGTGCTCCATGGTATTTATCTTGTCAGTGTGGTTGACCTCCATGGCATTGATTACCTGTAATTTCATTTCTTCAATTGTTCTTATTTGTTGTGTGTGTTGATTATTCTTGGTCTCTATTGTGTTCTGAAAAATTATCCTTTGATTATGCTGAGTAATTTCCATTTCTTGTAACCTAATCCCCATGGAACTCATTTTATGATGTGATCTGTTATTAATATTGCTTGACTAGATTGCATGTATTTTATCATTTGAGTTAATTTCTTAACAAGATGCTTATTATGATCCTCCATAGGAAAGAAATGTTGTTCTTCAATAATATTGTTAATTTGGCCACTTGTCCCTGTAATGCCACTACCCAAGATTTCTCTTGCAAAACCACAAGTAAATTCATCATGAATACTTTCACAAGTATTGCAATATGGCCAAGATTGATCGCTATTATCCTGAAACTCATTCTCTTGAGACTCCTCCATATTAATTAGGTGATTTTGCATGACAATGACTTGATTTTTATGCTCAACTTGCATATTTTTAATTCTTTGATCTAGTTCTTTAACAAGGTCGCTTTCCTTTTATTTCATATCTGGAATCCCAAACTTCTTGGATGCTTTATTGCCATTTTTGAATTCTTCAGCTAAAGCCTGAGCAACTCTTACATTAGCGAATTCCCACGCATCAAATCATAATAAGTGTCAGTGTCAAATGCGTCAATGTAATGTTCTAACAAAAACTTGTCAAAAGGTTTGTAATCTTTAGATAAATCTCTTACAATGTCATTGAACCTCCTATTAATTTCTTTAAGATTCTCATCTTCATTCATTTCATGCTGTATATGGCGCGAAGTAAAATCATTTCATCCTTCTTATCTCCATAATAATTAATAAATGCATTGATTAGAGCTTGCAGAGAATCTAAATAATCATTAGGAAAATCATGAAACCAATCCATAGCATCATCTTCCAAGGAAAAGACATGGAGCCGCATCTTAATGTCCTCATGTTTATAGTTATTATTGTTGCACTGCTAATCCACACAAAGATTGAATTTCTTGAGATGGTTATTAGCATTAATTATACCATCTCCCTTAAAATAAGGTAAATTATTAATGGATTTCTCCAGAATATCATGGGGATAACCCTAAATGTTAGTAAAACTACAAGGAGAGAGCAAGTTGTTCATGATCACTTGCTCACTTGAGCGAAAATGTATATCAACGACAAGTCTCTGTTCAAGATAAGCAAGAAGTATTCAATAAGAGGAGTTCTAGTAGAAATTCTTGCAGAAAATGGAAGAAGTGGAATTGTCACTTGAACATGAATCTAACCCTAAAAATCCAAAATGCAAAAAACCAAAAGTTAGTCAAGAGGAAGAAAATGGATATTATGGAAGGCTTCCTATTTGAGAAAGGTTAAATGCTTACGAGAATGTAATTTTCTTGACCAAGTTCCAAGAGTTGGGTTAACCAAGCTAACATTATTTCTTCTAGTATAAGCTTTCGTAAATGGAGGAATCTGTGGAGTTGCCACCTAAACAGGAAATTAACCCAAATTTCTAGGTGCCAAAGGTGCAGATAGAGAAGATGGAGCGATTACTGAGAGACAAAATGATAAGATGAAAGGATGAGAAAGATGAGAATGTTTAAATATTGTCATTGACACACCGAGAACAAGAAGGTCATCGACAACAGTGCCAAAAAATGTTGTCGCTCAGATTGTACAGGCATTGTGACAATGAATCAAGGTGGGGGTTGTCACTCTTATCCCTGCCCACTCCATTTTATTTGTCTCCCAATAGCAGACTATGGGGGGTAGTCTTATGGAAATGAAAATATCAAAGACAAGTTGGAAACCAATGAGTCTGAGAGACACGATTGAGTGGCCTAGGTACTTGATTAACTTAAGCAATATATAAGATTAGATTGGATTCAATATTGTGACCAGTGCCTTATGGAGTCAAAACTATTGCTTATTATAAATTAAGACCATGTAACGGATGAACAACAGTTGATTGGATGTTTCATTAACCTATATGAGATGCAAATCCTAAGATCTAGGTGTGATATTGATGAGCCTCATAAAAGGGTAATTATATGGGCTCATTTTACCTCCTAACCTAGTCAAATCAACCATAACCATTCTCTTAGCTTATTGTATGATTTTCTGATTATATTTATCCTTATAGAGTGAGTTGAGTTTGTTATTGTGCCATGTGGTCTAACATGCATTTAATGCAGATTATTGATGGATTTCAATGTCAAAGTCAAGGATACAGTGGAAAAATGGCAGCAATAACTCGAAGTGGACAGAGGAGAGGACTTATAGGAGGGAATCCCTCTCATTTATTACTCCTCACTTCGAATTCCCCTTCATTTAGCTCGGAGTACAAGCGGATGAATCATACACTAGAAGGCAGTCGAACAAGTGGAGGATGACTGATGATTATATCAAGTTTTGGGAGCCAAGCCTCCCTAATTTTAAGGAAGTTGTTGGTAGCTTCATTTGTATAAGTAGAGAGGCCTAGAGCCTTACTAGGGTCGGATTTTTGCTTATGTAAACTCTGCTCAAACTTCAAGCTTATTATTTTTGTGACAGTTTCATGTAACCTTGCTATTGTTTTGAAAATAAAGATGGAATCCATTTTCAGCTAACACTGAGTTACTTCATAGGGCTAAAGCTCTTGGGTTAGGGCCCAACCCAAGCAGCCAAGCTCCTCTTTACTTGTATTTGTATGTCTTGTTTAAATTTTTAGATTAGTTTCTTGTTAGATGTATTCCTCTTATGGTTAATAATAGGTTGTTTTTGATGATTTGGTAGTTTGCTTCCATTTGTGCTTTATGTAGCAGGTTAAGCAGGGATAGAGAAAAGATTCAAAAGCCTAGCAACATTGCTTGGGCCTCTCTTCCTCCCTCTGGGACCAATATTTCAGGCAAAGACTCTCTTGCTGCCCCAAAAACACAGATTTTCCTCATTCATAGAACTTCTAGTGTTTGCAGCTTTTTGGAAGGATAATAGTCCAGTTCTACTTTGCTTCTGATCTTCTTCATCATGCTTACTTCCTGATTTGCAATAGTCTTCTTTCATGCTTTCTTTTCTTGCAGCATTTCTCAGCATTTCCTTTCATAGATCATAGTTTAGACTATTTTGATGCGAAACTTTGTTTTTCTAGATGCACTCATTTCATTGCTTGCTTGATCTTATTGGGTGATTGTCAATTCCTTTGCAAAAGATCTCTTCTAGCAGTATGCCAACTTATCAACCATCACATCCTCCATCTGATCCATGCCCTACAAGTCGCCCAAAATTCACCTCAATTCTGCCTTAGTTTCTTGAATTTTCCATAGAACTTCTTCCTCTCTCCTTCAGCAAACTCAATCATCTTCCTCCCTCCTGGTGATTCACAGTAGACCTTAGGCACCCTAACACCTAATTCCAACCTTCATCCACATTTTTCACCCACTCTCACACCCTCAAAACAGTGAAAACTGCTCTCAGCCTCCTCCTATAGGCCTCTTGTAGTTGCCTTGTTTTCCTCCTGTAGATTTCCTGTGTCCTCCTGTAGATTTTCCTGTAGACTTTCATTTGAAGGCTGAGTGTGGGAAAAGCCTCAAAAAGGCCACCTGAGACCTCCTAGGACCCATCCACACCACATCTTACATCCTCTCAAGTCCCAAAACCACCCTTCAATGCCACCTATTCGCTACCACATTCACACACGATAAATTACATGCATGTCAAATTCACATAAAAATACATAAATATCCAAAAATATGTTTTTTTCTTATTTACTTCCAGAAATAGCTTAGTTAGATGTTGTTTACTTCCTTGATTAGGTAATGACATTCATTTCATGGTTTTCATAGTGCTTTCTACAAAAGTAGAATTAGTTGGTTAATTAGGGTTCATTAGGTTTGCTTTACATTTCAATCTTTCTCCTTTCTGCAGTTAGATTAGCATGTGTAGAGTAATCTTTCTCTCCTTTCATCACATACAAAGCTTCTTCTTCAATTCATAGAAGTTGGCTTGAACTCCTAGTGATCTTGTGCGAGCTGACCAAGTGACAACATGCAGTGAGAACTAGTACTTGTGCATACAACACTGACGCTTCCAAATTTGTTAAAAACTACCGGGTTGCTAAGAGTAAAGTAGGCAGCCCAGGAGTTGCAACATTATTGTTGCAATACTGGTGCTCACCACTTTTTGGCGACGTTACCGGGGAAGTGTCAGAGTATTCTATGATTACTGCTTTCTTCTATTTCCTATCGCAACCTTCTGCAAATAGTTTGTTTGTTTCTGCAAAAGTAGACTAGTCATTTCTTTGCTTTCCTTTTCAATTCTGCAATCTCCATTTCAGCAAAAGTAGATTAGTCATTTCCTTTCGTTCAGTTCTGCATTTCCTTGCTTTCCTTTTCAATTCTGCAATTTCCATTCAGCAAGTTCATTTCAGCTAGTTGCAATTTGTTTTGTTCAATCACAATTTCAGTTTCTGCAGGTACTATCAGTGTGGGAGAAAAAAATAAAAAATAAATTTAAAAAAAAAAACCACTCAAAAAAATTTCCTTTCATGCATTGTAGGAATAGAGATAACTCAGGAAAATTTTTGCCCAACACCCCCACTGCTTCACACCGCCAACCTTCTCTCTTCTTCGGTGGCTACGATCAAGAAAAACCCTTAGGTGAATAGCCAGACATATTTGAAGAGCCTATAGGGGAAGAATAAGAAGAAAACATTCCTTTGGAGCCAATGGCGGAAAATAGAAACGCTAGGGGAAATGGAGAAAGAATAGAGAGTACCTTTCCCATTCGGGAGACCAATGGGGACACCAAAATGAAAAATATAATTCCTTCAGCCTTACGTCACTTCCATGGCCTGACTACAGTAGATCCTAACACCTTCTTGTTTGAGTTCGTTGTCATCTGTCGAACTTATGACTATGCAGAATACGAGCAAAAGTTGAAATTCTTCCCTTCTACTCTCAAGGATGCAGCATTGTGCTGGTTCATGGGGTTACCTGGAAATGGCATCACAACTTGGGCTCAGATGCAGCGAGCCTTTAACAACAAGTATCGGGACTATTGTAGGACAAAAGACACTAAAGAAGAAATCTTATGAATGACCATGGGAAGGAGTCCCTGGAAGACTACGAAGAGAGGTTCCAGCTTAATTACAAAAGAGTCGGGTGTACACTTGACCCTCAGTATCTGAAGTTGGTCCTGCTCAGGGGAATTCGGGAAGATATTTTATACACCCTCCATCTATTGGTTGGGGGAGACATCTACCAACTATCCTATGAGGACATAAAGACTGTTTTTAGAAACCATTCTAGAGCAGCCAAAAGAAAGGCAGGGGGAGTCAACCCACAGCCAATGCCTCTTCTTCCAACTCATCCATTAAAGGTGAAATTGGAAGCATGCTAGAAGACTTCAAGAGTGAAATGCTACAGACTCTTGCCATGCAAATGGATACTTTACATATCAAAAGAAAACAAGAGGAAGCAGAGAGGGCTTTGGCCATTTTTTGCCCTAGATGCACCAGGAGGCATCTTAAGAATGAATGCCCATTGAACTCTATAGAGGTTTGTTCAGTCTGTCAAGAAAATCATTCTACAAATAAGTTCCCTTCCTTGCCCGAACTTAAATCTATATACCAAGGGGCTGAAGGAGTCACTGAACAAATCTATTACATATTAAACCAAAGGAGGCCGCATGGACCTAGACCATACCAGCAGGGGATGCAAGGGACATCTCAGGCATACTACAACCACAACCAAGTCACATCCATACCTTCTTAGGGCCCCCCTGCTCATCCTTCCTGGTCCACACCTCCTCCTTGGTCCTTCACATCTCAATATCATGCCCAACCAGTCGCTCATTCATTTCAACCCTATGCTCAGCCACAACATCAGTGGAATGCATCTCATTAGGGGTGGAGGCCCCAATACAACTCTCCTCCTACTCTTTTGCCTCCACCACTTTTCCAACCACAACCGTTACCTACTGCTCCACCAAGGCAACCCCCAATACCTGCCCAGCCAAATCTGAACCCGAACAATAGACAGACTCAGCAAGTGTATAGTGGGGAACCAACATGCCCAACTTATGCGATGGAGATTCAAGAAATCAACTTGCGATCTAGGAGCCCAAATAGCCAGCCTCCATCCAGGGAGGTCGAGGAAGATAAAGAGGAAAGTGAACCTAAAGCAAATCCACCCTTTCCTGAGAGACTATCCATGACAATCCAGCCTACCCAAGAAGAGATTGAACTCTTGGGAGAATTGAAACATTTATGTGTGAAGATACCACTTCTCCAAGCCATAAAAGATGTGCCTATCTACAATAAGTTGATCAAAGAGAAGTGCTTTAGGCATCCAGGAAGGCGCAAGAGAGATGCCCCAACCGTCAATGTCATAGGACAACTGTCCGACCTAATGTTGGGGTAGGTAAACTGTCCAAAATATCTAGACCCTAGAAGCCCAGTAGTTGATGTCCACATCAATGGCACAATGGTCCCACATACCTTAATTTATCTGGGAGTTACCATTAATGTGATGATGAAGGACACAATGCTCAAACTTAACCTCCAGGGCTCCTTGAGGAAGACCACGACAGTGCTACAGCTAGCAGACCGCTCCACCGTGACCCCTGAGGGGATTGTGGAAGATGTGATGGTCTCTGTTGATTCTTGGGAGTACCCTGCTGATTTCTTAGTTCTCCAGCCAAAGGCAAAACTCACTGGGTATCCTCTCATCCTAGGAAGACCCTGGTTGGCTACAGCCGATGCTTATATCAGCTGTCGAGTTGGGAACATGACCATCAAGAATGGGCATATGTCCAAGCAGTTGACCCTATATCCTCCTGCACAACCCTTGTTAGAACATGATCTGCCTCTCTGGTTGGAGGAGGAGAATGAGGATGAAGTTTATTCTGCACCACTTTGTGCATTGGAAATTGCCAAGGGAGTAAAACCGCAAGATGACGAAGATATAATTGAAAATTTGATTCAGAATCCACTTCCCAGTGTATCACCATTAGAGGACATAGTAAGAGAAACCCAAAACAACTCCTCAACTGATCTCTGTGTGGCCGACCCTACTTCTCTCCATGTCAAAAATATAGAGTTTGGCCCAGAAAGAACATTGAAAATCAATCCATCCATATCTCCTGCTCAGGAGAAGGAGCTATGTAATTTACTGAGAAAACATCTAGATGCCTTCGCCTGGAGTTATAAGGAGATGAAGGTAGTGCACCCTTCAGTATGTACTCATCATATATACACCAAGGAAGATTGCAAACCAATAAGGCAACCTCAAAGGAGGATGAACCCGGCACTTAAAAATATTGTTAAGGAAGAACTGCAGAAATTGCTAGATGCAGGTTTCATCTATCCCATTTCTGACAGTGAATGGGTCTCTCCTTTGGTGCTAGTGCTAAAGAAAAATGGTAAGTGAAGAATCTGTGTCGACTATCGGGAACTGAACAAAGCCACTAAAAAGGACCACTTTCCTTTACCTTTCATAGATCAAGTGTTAGACGGTCTGGCAGGGAAAAGGTTTTTCTCCTTCCTAGATGGGTTTAGCGGGTACAATCAAATTCAAATCAGCCCGGAAGACCAAGATAAGACCACTTTCACTTGTCCTTGGGGTACCTTTGCATACCGAGTCCTTCATTTTGGTTTGTGCAACGCTCTAGCCACTTTCCAAAGAGCGGTATTGAGTATATTTTCTGAACTGATTCATGATGCAGTGGAAATATACATGGATGATTTTACTCCTTATGGCTCTGACTTTCAGGAAGCTTTATCTAACCTAGGAAAAGTTCTGGATAATTGTATTGAGATGAACCTGTCCCTCAGTCCAAAAAAATGTGAATTCTTGATGACTGAAGGAGCCGTGCTAGGTCATGCAATATCTCAGCAAGGACTATAGGTGGACCCCAACAAAATTGCCATCATCCAAAGGGTCCCACCTCCTCAAAAGGTGAGAGATGTCATAAGTTTCCTAGGCTTAACCGGATATTACATAAGATTCATTAAGACTTCCGCAAGATAGTTTATCCTTTGTTTAGCCTCTTAGGTAAAGATGTTGAGTTCATATGGTCGGAAAACTATCAAGAAGCCCTAGATACCTTGAAGAGAAAGCTCGTGACTACCCCAATTCTGAGAGGCCCAAACTGGGCCCTACCATTTCACATTCACACAGATGCTTCGAATGAAGTGATAGGAGCAACCTTAGGACAAATTGATGAAAAGTTAACTTATGCCATATACTTTATAAGCAAAAATTTGTCAAAGGCAGAGTACTATACACTAATCGAGAAGGAACTCATAGCTATTGTACATTCCCTAAACAAATTCAGACATTATATCACTGATTATCAAACCTTTTGTGCACACTGATCATGCTGCAATTAGATATTTAATGAACAAACCAGATGTAAATGCTCGCATTATTAAATGGTTGCTTTTACTGGAGCAGTTTGATTTGACAATTATTGATAAGCCTGGTAAAGAGAATGTTGTTGTTGACTTTTTGTCTACAGTGAATTTGCCTGTAGGTGAAAAAGGAATGGTGGATGACCAAATGCCAGATGAACACCTATTTGCTATATCATTACTCTCTCCATGGTTTGCTAATATAGCAAACTACTTGGTTTCAGCACAGTTCCCACCACACCTATCTTCAAAAGAGAAAAGCAAGATAGTAAGGAAAAGCGCCCCTTTCACCTGGATTGGGGGCAATCTCTTCAAACTTGGCCCAGATCAGATCTTGAGAAGATGTATCAGGGAGGAAGAGGTCTTTGACATCCTCCTGACCTATCATGACGGGCCTTTTGGAGGTCATTTTGCAGCAAAAAGAACTGCCTTCCAGATATCGCAAGCAGGCTACTACTGGCCCACTCTTCATCAGGATGTGAGGAGATACATGAGCCAGTGTGATCGGTGTCAGAGGATGCGGAAACCTACTCCCAAGGATGAAATGCCCATGCAACCTCAAGTGACCTTTGAGCCATTTGAGAAGCGGGGCATGGACTTTGTGGGGCCTATCAACCCCCATTCAAAGTAGAAGCAGTACATCATTGTGTGCACCGACTACCTGACAAAGTGAGCAGTGACAAAAGCAATCAAAGTAGCAACAAAAGAAAAATTAACTGAGTTTTTGAGAGAAAACATATTCTACAAATTCGGGTATCCAAGAGAATTGGTCACAGACCAAGGCAGTCAGTTCACTTCCAGCCTAATTGAAGACCTATTCACACATCATAAGATCAAGTACAGGACTTCCACCCCTTACCACCCACAAGCCAATGGGAAAATGGAGGTCACTAACAGAGCATTGGAAGGGATCCTAACTAAGGTAGTGAGCTGCAGCAAAAAAGACTGGGCGGACAGATTGGTTGAGGCCACTTGGGCCTACAACACCACATTGAAGACCACCACCGGGTTCACACCCTATGAACAGGTCTATGGGAAGAAGGCTCTGTTGTCAATAGAATTTGAGTTCAATACACTGAGGATGGCAGCTCAGCTGGACCTAGACCTCAACCATGCATAGAAGGAGAGATTACTTCAGCGCAATGGATTGGACGAATATAGATTGCAAGCCCTTCTCAATACAGAGGTAGTTCAACTTCAGAGAAAGATATGGCATGAAACAAATATCAAGGAGAAGCAATTCCAAGAGGGAGATTGGGCACTACTCTATGATTCAAGATAGAAATATTTCAAAGGCAAGCTGAGGACAAGATGGCAGAGACCCTACACAATGGAGAAATGCAACGACAATGGTTCAGTTCTGATCAGAACCATTGATGATGAAGCCATCCCCATGCTTGTAAATGGACATCGGTTGAAAGTCTACAATAAACCCCTCTCCAAGCGAGAGTTTATTGAATATTTGAATAAAACAGTGATGGTATTGGAGCATGTCTTAGCCTCCGCTTCACCCACTCACTGAAGGAAAAGGAAAAAATAAAAATAAAAATAATGACTCAAGTGAAACCTCCATGAGGCGCTTGATTCCCATCATTGGGTTGAAAACTTCTTCTAAGGCAGCCCAGTGATGTCAAAAGAAAGGGGGAAAAGAATAAGATCCCTGGGTGAAAACCTCCTTTGGGGGCACCCAAGGCAGGGAATTAGGGTGAAAACCTCTCTGAGGCACCCTGGTTGTTTTCAAAAAAATAAAAATAATAAATAATAAATAAATTGAATTTTTGTTGTATTGCAGGTTTGTAGGAGGACTACAGGGAGCAAAAGAAGGTGCCAAGGGGACCCTGACATGCATAACAGCACCCATCTCATCTTCTCCACACCTTCCTCCATCATCTTTGGCATTTCTTTCACCCCACTATACCTCTTTTTCAAAAACTGTGTTTTCTACAGAAGGCTCCTGTAAGAATTACAGGTAGCCAGAAGTGGCTACATAAGGCAGTTTGAGGGACAAAGAAGCTTCAGGAAAAACCTATAATCCCTCCTACAATCTTCAAACCTCCTTGTCATCATTTCTCAACCTGCATCACACCCCAAGCATCATTTTTCTCATATCCAAGAAAAACATAGAAAAAACAGTTTTCCAATATTAAAAAAAAAAAAACAAAAACAAAAACAAAACAAAAGAAAAAATGAGAGGAAAAAGCACCATAAACCTCACCTGAAGCCCACCTACTACCTCTCCATCTTTAACTAAACCTCTAGCATCATCCACGAGCTCCAAGCACAGGAAAAATCTGAAGTTTCAAGGGGAGAAGCAGCTACAGGAGCTCTTGTAGGAATTCCTGTAGTAGTTGATCCCATAGAAATCCAGCACCAACAGTAAGAGGGTGCAAACATGAAGGTTGAAAAGGCACCTGAAGCTCAGATCCAGCCAGGGAAGAAGCTACACAAGCACACAACCACACATCAGCAAGCAGAGACAGCATGCAAGAAGGGAAATAAAGGCATGCAGCATAGAAAGCCACAGCACCTCACAGCCAATACACTCAGATCACACGTAAGTAACTAAGTCACTCCTATGTTTGCATTTGTGTAATTAGAAGTCATACAAGAGCAACGAGATGGTTGAAGTTGAACGAAGGAAAGGTGGCCAGTTAACTTGGCCACCTTCATCTAGTTGACTCCACTCATCCGAGATGTCACCCACACGCGCGCACAATCCACTCCAACACAAGATGCCAAGGACAGGTAGTCGAGGAAGTGTGCAACTCTGATGCAATAATGAGGGATGATTACGAGGAGTGGCCATGATGACCAAGCAGGTGGGGACCAATGGTCCGAATATGGCCAACGTATACCTTGCCAGCTCAACACTCCTCACCGAAAATATCTATAAAGGGTAATAAGTACTCCTCCCCAAGCATTCTCACCACTTTTTCCTTCATTCTCTCCTCGTAACTCAGCTACAGCGATCTCCTTGTGCCCCCACAGCCTCGTAACCACCATCCTCCATCGATTTCTCCCATATTCTTTCCCTCGGCGTTTTCTACAGGAGCACTTATAAGAAATCTACAAGAGGGAAAACAGGCTTCTACAGGAGGGGCAGTGAGTTGTTTTGAAGGGAGAAAACACGGTTTTTAGCACGATTTTCGGTATGAAGAGGTATGGTTCATGCATACCCCTTGTTGAATATCAATTTATAAAAGAAGTGGTTTTAATTTGAGGAGGAAATAAGTCGTTGGGAGAGGAGAAAATAAAAAAAACAAAAAAAACAAAAAAAAAATCCTATTTAAAAAAAACACATTCTCCTCTGTTTCTCTGTTTTTTTCAAAATTCTTGGTCTCCACCTCCATATTTAGGTTTCCTAAAGAGTATAGACAATATGACAGGAGAGTTTATGATAAAGGAGCCCACTAACTCCACTAGGCTCCATGCACATCCCCAAGTAGTGGACATATTCACAAGAGCAAATTGGATGAACTTTTTTGAGAAATTCTGAGGGTTTGATGAGGAGATTGCCCAAGAATTTGCCCTCTCTTTGGTCCCTCACACAAGAACACATGCCACTGTCACCATTAGAGGTCTTTCCATGGAGATAACCCCTGAATTTATCAGTAGGGTCACTACCCTTCCTCTTGGGCTGCCTTGGAGTAAAGATGAGAAACCAATTGGTCAGGTTGTGAAGAAAAACGTTTCCAAAATCATGAAACCCCTGTTGAAGATAAAAATGGCATTAGAAGGGCTAGCATACCATATCCCTGGGATGAGGTTAGCTATCAAATAATCAAATACATTTCCTGTGAGGGGAGGTACAACATTGTTTATGGTTATCACTTTAGAATCCTCCAAGAATTAAGGTATGGCATGGACACTCCAGCACCTCAGAAGCTAAGCATCCCTTACTTCCTCCTGCAGTGCCTCATTGACTCCAGCACCAAGTGTTACACTAAAATTTGTCACCATGACTATTTACAGTCAGTATGGCTCCATCAATAACCATATTGTCCTCCTTGGCAAGTCTTATACCTCTGCTCCTCATGTCAAACTCCAAAAAAGAGAGAAAGCCTTTAAAAAATCAATACAACTCTGGTTCCGCACTTTCTCTTACTCTTACCTGCGTGTACGCACCTCAAGTACATAATACCTGCGTACTTGTACGCTCTGTCTGTAAAGGGGTGGGTTCGTACCCCTGTAAAAGTCAAAAAGGCGCAAGTTTTACTTCAAAAAACTTACTTGCGGTCGATTCTAGAGCATTCTAGAAGATGGTTTGACGTGTATTGAGCGCCTCCAGATGGTTCATGCATCCCAATGAAAGAGGAACTTATCCCATGAAGAGGGGAGCTATCCCTTTGAAATAGGGGCTTATCCCATTGATGGTGGACCTGTTTAACTTCCTCCAAAGCATTATAAATACAGGCATTGGGCCAGAGGGAGGGGAGGTTGAAAGCTGAACATTCCTAAGGGTAGATGTTGCTGAAATTAGGACTCCCTTATAGAGCTTGAGAGAAGAGATCCCATTCCTTTCTTAGCTTCATTTGGAAGTGGGTGAGCTGATCAAAGTAGAGGAGAACTCTTGCTGGACCCTGGGAGGGACCTGCACAACAGCAAGGCACTGGTTGTAAGGTTTCTTTTGTTTCCAATTAATACAATTAAGTTCATTTTTCTCAACAAGTTGTTATATATAATTTGTTTCATAAACTCCTTGGTCTTTATGATGAATATGTTTTATTATATGAGTTATTCAGGTGTTATGTAATCGTTTGCTTGTTTGTGTATGCAGGCTTCAAGGAGAGGAGCTCATCTGGATCCAAGAGGCTTGGCCCCTAAAAACAACGTTGGACTAAAGGTAAGCTTTAAACACCTAGTTGCTTTTATTTTAAATGCATATTTAGGGAAAGACAGTGCTTGATTGTTTTGTTTGTCACTAGAAACGCCTTAGTTTCTAGGGAGGTCGGTTTTGTCCACAAAATTGACTCTTTCCGCATGACAAAATGGCGACTCCGCTGGGGAATCCATGGATTTGATTGATTTCTCTTTTGATTGATACTTTTGTCATGCGGAAAGAGCCAATTTTGCGGACAAAACCGACCTCCCTAGAAACTAAGGCATTTCTAGTGACAAACAAAACAATCAGAGTCATCTTTAAGCTCTTTTCTGACTCCTAAAAAGTGAAAAGATTGTCGAGTTTTCTTTTTAGCTAGTTAAAACGGAATTAAAAAGACGGTCCTCTTACAGCCCTTTTCTGATCGTAAAAACATGAAAAGATTGCCGGATTTTTGTCGTTTCAAATTCGATATTGGAAATAAAACGACGTGTCCTTGATCGCTTTTTACTTTTCAGATCAGAGACACTAATCATGAAAGTACTCCTTGGTCGTAAAGATCAAGCGGTTCTCTCAAGTATTATTTTATACTTTTTCGGGCTTGGGAGACACAAATTTACGAAAAAGGTCAACCCTGGAGTCTTCTTAAGTTTTTCAGACTCTCTAAAATTGAAAAACGTCGAGTTTCTCCTATACTGGACTCGTTAAAATTTCACAGTAAAGGACCTGTTCAATTACAAACAAGAACGGACCACTCCTTCTTAGGGTTCGAATCTAAACTAAGTTGGACTCATCCGAAGGATGAGCTTATAATCAAGCAAATGTTATCCTCCTCAAGCTTGTAAAAAATAAATAGGTACTTGCCAGAAATGGTGGGGGAAAAGAGAGGAAAATGAGCCTATTTGTTATCCTTTGTCTCGAAAAAACCTTATCACCACTCTTGAACACGACACTTTTCATTCACCTGGGTTGGGAAATCCTTTGCCTAATAGTTGATCAAACCACATTGAAAGTCTTCAGCCGGTTTCTGGGTATTAACTTTGGGTCAATTGTCACCAAGCCATCTGTTGTGTCGTTATGTGTTCAAGAGGTCACTGCAAATAAACCATTCATCTGCAAAATATCTGTCATCCATCTTGACCATCCCTGAGTCAGTCCTTACAGCTACATTTCTTCAACTTGATCTATGATTTCGTGTTGTGGGCTTGTCTGCAACGGATCGCTTTCTATCGACATCAGCACATTATCTAGAAAGATGATCTAGGAATCATCAGTACCTTGAAATCTGCATGCCTCAATGGCAGGTTTCTCGCCTTTGACAACAGTTTACATCATTGACTTTCGATCGAAGGATTCTGTAACATGTTCGACATCAACACTTTCATTCACATCTCATGGATTGTACTGGGTACTTTGAGAACCATTGACATCACTGGTGGTCTCTCTCACACTTGTTAACAGTTTACATCATTGACTGGTAATCAAGTGGTTTCTACCATGTTCGACATCAACTCATTTATTCGCATGGATAGAATTGTATTATTTCGGGAAGCAGAAATGAAGACCCTGGATCTAGTTTCCGCCATCCAGGCTGCGAGGAGTTTTGTATTCATTATACAGTAGACTAATTATAAAAAGATGGCTGCGTCCATACTGTGTCTACATATGTCTATGATTATGATGTACTGCAAAATCGTTCCTATATCAGAGCAGTAGTTAGTTTGTTAGTTAAGTTTTTGATCTGAGTATGGAATGCCTACCTCAGCGATGATATGATCTCATATATGTATTTTGTGTTGAATATTTGCAGGTTCCAACTGGGCTCTCCACAAGATAATCCTCGAAATGATAAAGTGCTTCACCCTTCCTAGATGATATAAAACCTTAATCTACTACAGACCTCGCACTTTAGGGGGCAATCTGTTACACTAAAATTTGTCACCGTGACTATTTACAGTCAGTATGGCTCCATCAATAACCATACTGTCCTCCTTGGCAAGTCTTATACCTCTGCTCCTCATGTCAAACTCCAAAAAAGAGAGAAATCCTTTAAAAAATCAATACAACTCTGGTTCCGCACTTTCTCTTACTCTTACCTGCGTGTACGCACCTCAAGTACATAATACCTGCGTACTTGTACGCTCTGTCTGTAAAGGGGTGGGTGCGTACCCCTGTAAAAGTCAAAAGGCGCAAGTTTTACTTCAAAAAACTTACTTGCGGTCGATTCTAGAGCATTCTAGAAGATGGTTTGACGTGTATTGAGCGCCTCCAGATGGTTCATGCATCCCAATGAAAGAGGAACTTATGCCATGAAGAGGGGAGCTATACCTTTGAAAGAGGGGCTTATCCCATTGATGGTGGACCTGTTTAATTTCCTCCAAAGCATTATAAATACAGGCATTGGGCCAGAGGGAGGGGAGGTTGAAAGCTGAACATTCCTAAGGGTAGATGCTGCTGAAATTAGGACTCCCTTATAGAGCTTGAGAGGAGAGATCCCATTCCTTTCTTAGCTTCATTTGGAAGTGGGTGAGCTGATCAAAGTAGAGGAGAACTCTTGCTGGACCCTGGGAGGGACCTGCACAACACCAAGGCACTGGTTGTAAGGTTTCTTTTGTTTCCAATTAATACAATTAAGTTCATTTTTCTCAACAAGTTGTTATATATAATTTGTTTCATAAACTCCTTGGTCTTTATGATGAATATGTTTTATTATATGAGTTATTCAGGTGCTATGTAATCGTTTGCTTGTTTGTGTATGCAGGCTTCAAGGAGAAGAGCTCATCTGGATCCAAGAGGCTTGGCCCCTACAAACAACGTTGGACTAAAGGTAAGCCTTAAACACCTGGTTGCTTTTATTTTAAATGCATATTTAGGGAAAGATAGTGCTTGATTGTTTTGTTTGTCACTAGAAACGCCTTAGTTTCTAGGGAGGTCGGTTTTGTCCGCAAAATTGACTCTTTCCGCATGACAAAATGGCGACTCCGCTGGGGAATCCATGGATTTGATTGATTTCTCTTTTGATTGATACTTTGATTTGAGAAACATTGATTTCTTTCTAGTTTTTGACTGATTGACTGTGAATTTGGGTGGAATAGCTTAGGATTGAGTTAGTTTTTATTTTTCTTGATTTTGAGAGAAGTACGCACCCTCTGAGTTAAGCACAGTGCGTACCTGTACGCACTTCTGCTTTGCGCACAGAGCGGGGACGCACCTGTGCAAACAGGCTGCCTGCGTACCCTGTCAAAAGTTTAGAAAATTTCAATTTTTTCCATTTTACCTATTAAATTTTGTTTATAGTTTATTTATTGCTGCCCAAATCCACTGGTTACCTGTCAGAAGTTCTCATCTAGGCTTGTTTCATTAGCATCAAGGGTTTTAGTGAAGTTCATAGAAATTCTAGCCCTAAGTTTGATTTTTGTATTGGTCTTGTAGTGACTCTGGATTTAGAAGTTGTAGAAACCTTGGATATCCCTCGTCTTTTCAGTCTTCTTAGGAGTCAGACCATTCATAAAATCCACCTTTGTTTGAGAAACCTACCGTTGTGTTGGCTCTTTGCGGAATTTCGAGAAGGCTTGTTTGTTAAGCTGTGAATTTCATTCTTAAGAAAAAGAACAAGAGCTTTTTATTTTTGTTTTTGACTCGTTTATGATTCTGCATGAATTAGTCCTTAGTTGAATTGTAACTGAGTAAAACAACCTGGAATTATATTTTGTAGGCTTTTACCTCATTAGATTTGCTTTTAGGTAAATTTCTCTTAGATTTTCATAGATCTTAAAATTGATTTTTGTTAAGTAGTTTTACATGCTTTGTTAAAATAGGGAAAATACAAAATCTCTTTTGAAGAAAGTTTGTTTTAGTAGCATTTGAAGTCTTTGAAAAGAGAAAGGAAGTTTTCGTGAAATAATTAGTGGTCTTGTGTTGTGTGCTTTGGAAAAGATAAAGAGATTGTTTCTTTGATTTTCATTGCCAAGAAAGTTGTCTTTATAAATTTTGCATTCTCCAACTCTCTTAGCTAGGGAATTCATTGAAAAGGAAAGATTGTTTTTTCATCCTAGATGCATCTTTTTAGTGGATTTGAGTCGAGTCTACACATCATAAGTTTCATCTCCGCTACCTTTTGTCCTAAAGAAAAGCCATAAAAAATAACGCTTAAAGTAAACTTAACTTAGTAACTTTTTATTTACTAGGACTCTGATACACTAACATAGATCAGGCTAGTGTCTTGGAGTAGGAGAGTAATTAACTCTCCAAGACAGTAAAAACACACAAGTAGCTTATCTTGCGGTAGGATAAATCCAATTGTTACATTTATGCTCTGGGAAAGCTCCTCTTAAAGGAGAAGCACGAGATCGTGTCCAAACCAGTGAGGGAATCAATCCTCCTTCATTGGGAACGACGCCAGATATGCACGTACTACAAACGGTAAACCTCGGATTAACCATTGTCAAGGAGCCTGGGGTCACTTGTCGGTAAACCTTGGATTATTGTCAAGGAGCCGGCAAGGGGATTGAGCTTGTTACTCTGCCCTTGCGTGCGTATCGGATCGTAGACTGTTCCCCCAGGTATATTTGTTGCTGTTGGTGACCTTAGTGACTATTATCTTTAGGATTCTTCCTAAGGTGACGGTGGAGGGAAGATCCCACTGTACCTGGAGCAGACGTCGGCTAGACTCACTTGGATTTTCTGGGGGGTTCACTTCACTCGAGACGGTTAAAGTGGAGGAACTTGGTCCAGTCTATTCATTAAGCAGGTTGCCGGGGTAACTGTTCCACCCGCCATTTCTGTACTGAATTCTGCGATGTTGGATTTCATCACCAACTAGTGTTTTCGGTCCGGAAAGTTACTGTTTGTGTGTGGTTTGATGCCCTAGATTCTTTAGGCGTGTGATTCGAATTTGTTTGGTTCTTTAGAGACTTTAAGCGGTTTGCTTTGAGATTTTACTTTGTTTGCGTGTGCAGTAGTTAAAAGTTTTTAGCTGTGGCTGAATTACCAAGACAGTCCCGTAGACTTCGGGGCCAGTCTCCTGAGGTTGTAACCATGGTTGATTTGTTGAGGAAGTCCCGTAGACTTCGGGGCCAACCTCCTGAAGAAGTCCCGAGCCATTACGAAGGTTTGAAAGTCCTCGTAACTCCTAGTGGCAGTAAAGTAGGGTCCCCTAAAGAAGGAGAGTCTTTGTTGGTTGTTCATCCTGATTACCAAACTCTAGAAACAGGTTATAATCCCGAAGTTATTTCGGTTTCCAAACTTGCTGGTAGCTTTTCATCTACTAGTGATATAGGCGAAGAACCTGAGATATCTGAACCTGTTACTCCAACATCGGGGTTTGTCTCTCCAACTTCTAGTGCTCCTAATTCACCTAGGGTAGAAAGAGTAATCACCGAAAATCTTCCTTCTGGTTTGATAGCTATTGAAGAACTTGCTCCGGAAGAAGAAATACGCATCCCTATCCCTGAAAATCAACCTACTATTGATCTAAGGGAGCGTGAATCAATTTTTTATAGTCCACCTAGGAGTACTACTTGGTATCTTTCTTTAACTAATTATTTGGACAACTCAGTGTTAAGTTTTTCACCACCTCGTGCTCCTTATCCACCTAGGGGTTTTTATACTCCCGTAAATATGTCAGGTCAGTCGTCCATGTTTACTCAATCGCCTGAATCTTTTTTGTACGGCGGTCCTTCTGTTCCCTCTGGGTATCAGTCTCTTTCTGGTACTTTTTCGGGAGCATCTCCTCAACCCATTGAACAAAGGTTATTCACTGGAAGCAATGGTGCAAAGCCGTTGAGCGTAGAAGACATTCTTATGATGTCAGGTTCTATTCCCAATTCTCAACCTCAAGGTGGCCAGTTACCGCCTGGGGGGCAGCCTCAATTAACGCCTGGGGGGCAACCTCAAGGTACACAATTTGCATCTGGGGGCAACCTCAAGGTACACAATTTGCATCTGGGGGGCAACCTCAAGGACAGTACGTGCCTACGGTACATTACGTTCCTCAAGGTCAACCCCAGACTCAATATATACCCCAAGGGAAACCCCAGTATCAATTTATACCTCAAGGTCAACCCCAGTATTAGTACATGCCTCAAGGGTATCTACCCCAAGGTCAGTACTCGAACCAAGGTTTCCAACCACCCCAAGGTCAATCTTATGTTCAAGGAACGGGAAATGTACCTTTCAATTATCAATCCTACCCTCAACCCGGTTTTGGATCTCAATATTCTCAACCTGTTATGGGTCAATACCCCGGAATGAACATAGTGTGAGATCCATCGCAAACTCAACAGGTGTTGCAGCCAAATGTACAGTTGTCATCTCAAACTGGACAACCCTTAGTTTCTGGTTCACCCCAGCAACCAGTCCAGTCTAATATTCAAACTTATGTACCTTTGGTAGTTTCTCAGTCTGGGCCTACTGCGCCTCGTACTCCATCTCAAACGACTGCTGCAACTACCGCAACATCTGTTCAATCTACCCCACCTACTTCTGGAGTATCGATAGCTCCGGTTTCTACTGTTCCTGTATCTACTCCTCAGACATCTTTACCATCGTCTGGATCCACGATTCAAACTACGGTTCAGATGCCTGTAGGACAACCTGGTTTAAGTACGGTTGTCACAAGTCAACCACAATTCACTTATCAACCGTACCAGGGACAGTATCAATTCGGTCATGCTGTCCAGTAGCCAGTTTATCAGTATCAACCGTATCCTGGGTACACTTATCAACAACCCCAGTACGGTCCGGTTAATCCTGGTTTTCCAGGAGGATACAATATCCCGAACGCGATTCCTATTCCTAGTTATCCTGGATATCCTCCTCCTGGGGCTGGTCTCATGACCCAGAGTTTTAGGGATCCTAATCGGCAACTACCGTTTATCGAAACTTTGGACTTACCAGACTTGTCGCGCCTAACAAACGATCAAATTAATTATCTTCCGTTTTGGCCGCCAATGCCGAATAAGTTGCCCAGTGACATTCCCAAGTTCGAGGGTAAATCTGGAGAGGAACCGTCGAACCATGTGATGACTTACCACCTCTGGTGTGCCTCTAATTCCATCTCGGATGATTCGATCCGCTTACGTATTTTCCAGCGCACTCTCATTGGTCTTGCGGCCAAGTGGTATATTGAGTTACCACGGGCCTCTTTTTATAATTTTAGCCAGTTAGCTACCTCGTTTTTAACTCATTTTCAGTTGCCGTTCAGATATGATAATGGCACGGAGTTACTAACTTCATTAAAGCAATCGACGTCCACTTATATTTCCGATCATATTCATGAATGGAGACGTCGAAGGCGGTTAGTGAAAGTTTTTATCCCGGACCAGATCTTAGCTGAATGGTTTGTTAAATCATTGTTACCGAAGATTACTGAAGACGTAGCTAAGGCCGGAGTAGTTACTGAGGAGCAAGTAATTGCTCAAGCACAGTACCTTGACTTAGTTTATACTCAGTTAGGTACGTTACACGAAAAGATCCCCGATATTCCCAAGTCAAATCAAATAGCTGCTGCTCCGTCAGGGTCTCATGCTGCTGATGGCATGATTGGTTCGGTGAACACTAAAAGCAAGAAGAAATCCTCCAAGAATTCTTCTCCTATTATAACCTTACTAGATTCCCCGACGGGAGATTCTTCCGCTGAACTCTCCGCCGATATTCATGTTGTAGAGTCATCTACAGCTAAATCAAAATCCGGTGGGAAGAAGAAAGGGAAGAAGAAGACTAAAGCAGACAAAACTCCAAAGGAGAAAACTGAAAAGGTGGAATCCAATGACGAAAATCGCAAGCCTCGTTATCCATGTCTCATTTGTGAAGAGGAACACTTTACAAGAGACTGCCCTCATCGAGCAGAGGTTGCGAAAATCGTCAAAGGTTCCCAAACTCCTGTTGTTTTGAAGGATCCATTTCCAAATAAAGATAGCAAGATGATAGGTTCTTCCTTGAGTGCCAATCAAGAACCCATATTGATGATGTCCCATGTAAGGATTGCGACTCGATCGCAAGATTATGGTAGTAAAAGTCCTGTTGATGGTAAAGAAGCAGAATCTTCTCATTCTAATCCATCAACCTCAGCTCCCGGTTCCGATCCACTACAGATCGAGAAGCCTAACCCAGACTTAGTAATCAAACCGCCCGCCAAGGGTATACTTCGAAGGTTTGCTTTCAATCCACATGCGAGAGCGGCCCAGAATTATAACATTGTTGAGGACTTAGCTGTTTCACCCTCAGCAATGTCGGCTTTGGAAGTGCTGCAATCGTGTCCAGCACAACACAAATTACTCTTGTCGGCTATAGGAGCTGTTGATATTCAGGACCCGAACCTAATAATCTTTGATCTAGAAAATAGTACACTCGTTTGCCTCATCAAATGGCTTTCCAGATCCCAGTGATAGTAAAAAACAGGCCTATTCATCGGACTGTAATTGATGAGGGAGCTTCAACGTGTATTATGTCGATACAGTGTTGGAGATCGCTTGGTTCTCCTTCACTAAATCAATCCCCGACAATTCTTAAGGCCTTTGATGGCCGTGGGTTTCATCCTTTTGGCATTCTACAGAATTTGCCTATAGGGGTTGAAGGAAAAACCGTTAGTCTAGATGTGGAGGTGGTTGATGCCCCTCTAGACTACAACCTTCTCTTGGGTCGAAGTTGGTCTTACGCTATGACAGCGGTCGTTTCATTGGTCTTCCGAGTAATAAAGTTCCCACATAATGGAAAGATCGTAACAATAGACCAGCTGGCTTACTTTTCATCCGACCCAGCCTCTTCAGAGAGTATTCAGCATGTCGGTAAAACGACTATCCCATATAAGGATGTTGGAGTAGGATTAGTTAAAGATGTCGGTTTACTGGGAACTTTTCCTTTTCCTGCACTCAACGCATCATCTTCATTTGCAACCATTCATATGATTACATCAAACACTATTTGTTATGACGATCCTTGGATCATTCCTTCTGAATCTGAAATAGACTCATTTGGTAATTTTATGCCTTTGAGTCCATATGAAATTGCCTATGAAGCCGTGCAGTCTTTTACCGACCCGTGTTCAACCAAAATCGACCTAATGAATGTGGTCCGTGAGGAATCACTTTTCACATCAACCTCGGAGTTAATACCGTTTCCCGAAGTTGTTTCATCTGACGAGCAACTTCGTGAAGTCCTGTGTATAGATGATTTAACATGGGACGATCTCCATCATAGATCTTCGTTTTTACCCGAGGATGATCATTTTGAAAATGATTTCTCATCAATTTTTACAGCTGAATATGTCAAAGAAGCTCAGAATCCCATGAAACATCCTGATTCAGAGCTGAATTTGGGAAACATCTCTCGAACTATTCCCATTGACATTTCGGTTAACCCTGGAATTATTGAAAACATTCATATAGTTGCCTCGTGTACAGATGATGAAATTCAGACATACAAGGCCCTATTTCAAGAATTCCGCTACGTGTTTGCCTGGTCCTATGAGGAAATGCCAGGAATTGATCCCGCGATTGTTGTTCATGAGATCAAAACTTACCCGGATGCTAAACCCGTCCGACAACGTTTGCGTCAGATTCACCCACGAAAAGCTGCTGCAATTAAAGCAGAAGTTGAAAAACTGTTGAAAGCAGGTTTCATTTATCCGATCCCGTTAACGGATTGGGTATCGAATATTGTTCCGGTTAACAAAAAACAGGGAACAATAAGAATATGCATCGATTATAGGGACATTAATCGAGCTTGTCCAAAGGACAACTACCCAACTCCCTATATCGATCAAATCATTGATGATTGTGCCGACAGCGAAATATTTTCCTTTATGGACGGTTTTTCCGGATACAATCAAATCAATATTCTACCTGCTGATCAACCAAAAACGGCTTTCATTTGTCCATGGGGGACATTTTCTTATTGTAAATTACCTTTTGGGCTCAAGAACGCCGGAGCAACTTTTCAAAGGGCGATGTCTTATGCGTTTCATGACATCAAACACATTGTGCAACCGTATCTCGATGATTTGCCTGCTCATTCATTACATCGAGCTGATCACCTCGTCCATTTACGTGCAATCTTCATGAGGTGTAGGCATTATCGTATTCGGTTGAACCCACACAAATGTGTCTTCTGTATAGAAGCAGGACGATTGCTAGGATTTGTAGTTTCGAAAGCCGGCATTCGCGTTGATCCCTCGAAGGTAGAAGCTATCATCAAATTGCCTCCTCCTTCGAGTCTTCGCCAAATCCAAAGTTTGCAGGGAAAGCAAACTTTTTACGACGATTCATTCCTAACTACGCCGAGGTTACAAAGGGTTTTACCCGGTTGTTGAAACAGAACACTCAATTCTCTTGGGATGAGATAGCTCAGAAATCATTTGATGCACTCAAACACGCGTTGACCCATGCACCGTTGTTGCATCCTCCCAACTACAACCAGGATTACTTTTTGTATCTCGCGGCCTCCCATTCCACCATTGGAATGGTCTTAGTTCAGGAAGATGAATTCGGAACGGAACATGTGATATATTACCTTAGTGAGACGTTAAATCCAACTGAGCTAAAATACTCACATGTGGAGAAATTGGCATTGGCAGCCGTTCAAGCTGTCCAACGTTTTCGTCACTACATTTTACTACGTAAAACTACAGTCATTTCGGATTACAACCCTATGATCTACATTTTGACCAAACAATTGCTAGGGGGCAAGTACTCTAAATGGATTGTTATCCTGCAGGAGTTCGACTTGGAGTTTGAGAAATCTAAGTCTAAGAAATCTTTAGTTTTTGCAGAGTTAATGTGTGACTTCCCGCGTGCTGACACGGAAACTGTGGCAGAGGAGACCATTGCGGATGAATCTTTGTTTCTGATCGGCACTTTAGATCCGTGGTATGGAGATATCATCGTCTATCTCCAAACCCAATCCTTTCGGCCCGAAGTTTCAAAGTCGGAACGTCGGAAAATTCGATTCCAGTCCCAACAATACAAAATTATTGGAGATACTCTTTAACGTCGTGGGGCGGACTCTATTTTTCGATGTTGCTTAACTCACGAAAAGGCTGAAAGGGTTCTAAATGACTGTCACTCTGGAGCGTGTGGCGGTCATATGTCTGGGTATGCCACAGCCCAAAAGATATTGCGCGCTGGCTACTTCTGGCCATCCTTGTTTAAAGATTGTATTACTGCGGTCCGAAAATGCCACAACTGTCAAGTGTTTGATCGAAAGATGCGCGCTCCACCTGCTCCTCTCCACCCTATAATTGTCGTTGGTCCTTTTTCCAAATGGGGTATCGATTTTATTACATGTAACCCTCACTCGGCCGGGGGGCATGTGTATATCATCCTTGCGGTAGATTATTTTACTAAGTGGGCCGAGGCGATGCCTACATTCGAGGCAAACGGCAAGACATCTACAATTTTCGTGTTCAATCATATAATTGCTAGGTTTGGTGTCCCACAAGCGATAATCACTGACCATGGGCGCCATTTTCGAAACGTTATGATGACAGAACTTACAGGCCAGCTTGGTTTGCGTCACGATAGTTCAACTCCTTATTATCCACAAGCAAATGGTCTGGTTGAGTCTATCAACAAAGTTTTAGTTATCATGATCCGACGAATCATTGGTATTCATCAGTCGAATTGGCACAACATGTTATTTTCCGCGCTTTGGGCGTACCGAACCTCAGTGAAAACATCAACAGGGTTCACTCCTTTCCAACTAGTTTATGGTTTGGAAGTTGTGCTACCCATTGAATGCGAAATCTCGTCACTGCAAATGGCCATCGAGTTACTTCCAGCTACTTCCGAAGAGGAAAAGCGTTTATTATACTTAGCTCAATTAGATGAGAATCGACGTGATGCTGCATTGGCAATCGAGACTCACGCAAAACGTATGAAAGCTCAGTATGATCGAAATGTGACCCCTCGAAATTTTTCGGAAGGAGACCTAGTGTTATTATATGATCAAGCTAATGATAAATTAGGTGCTGGAAAATTCGTTCCTATGTGGCATGGGCCCTATATTGTCAAGCGAAAGCTAGCAAAATGGGCCTATGAGTTGGTAGACTTTGATGGGGACTCTTTGGGTAAACCCAGAAATGGTCTTTACTTGAAGAAGTATTATGCTTAAAAGATGGGTATGGAGATTTTTAGTTAGGTTAGTTTTTCTTTCTAGCAAGTGTTTGTTAGTTTAGATAGTGTGCTTAGCTTAGAGAGTGTGTTTTCGTCGTTATTTCTGCTTATCTTGGTTTTACTCTTGATGTTGCAGATGTCGATGCCTCTCAAAACATACATTGGTTTCGCTGATGGTGCTTGTCGTAGTACACGGAATATCTCTTCCGCAGCTTGGGTTATCTATTCGCCCTCTGACGAGTTAGTATCTATGCATGGGGTAAGCCTCGGTCAAACAACAAACAACATTGCCGAATACAGTGCAGTGATTGAGTTATTGTCTGAATCTATTTCATTTGGGATTCGGAGTTTGATAGTGAGGTTAGATTCTGAACTCGTTGTATTACAACTTAAAAGAGTGTATGCCATTAGAAATCCAGTGTTATTAAGGTTATTTTTGAGAGTGCGTCTCTTGGAACGTGAGTTTGATTACATTGAATATCAACATATTCCAAGGTCTTTAAATACATTAGCAGATGCAATTGCTTCTCGAATGTTAAATAGACATTTGCAATAATCATACATGTAAATTTAAAACCATTCCATAACATGATTTACAAGATAAGCCGGTAATAATGATATATATATATATAGGAGTGTGTCAAAAAATACATCGTCTTCGATCATAGGTTGAAAAACACCTTATGATCGGCAAAAATGATAAGTACAAAAAAACAAAATGTCACATGTGTCTACAAAACGACCATCCAATCACTGGTGATGATCTCTATATGACACCACTCCACGGGCCACCCTACACAAGAACCTCCTAAAAGGTCCTGAGACCCCGACTACATAGCGCTGAAGCCTGATTGGAATATCATCTATGGTAGTCTCCGGTATATCTGCTGTAAGACGCTCTAGGTCACTTTCCAACTCAGCCAAAGTCTCTGTGGCCTCGTCCTGTGGGGTCGGTGCCGCTGCAACTGGTAGTCTCCTCTCATAAGGCCGGAGATTGGCTGGACGACGTGGGCCTACATCTGCATTTTGAAAATTATTACTATCAGTTTTGAGACGAAATAAAACAAACAAAAATAATAGATAGTTTAAAAACTTGTGAAAAATGAAGTTACTTGTATCATCCCATTGTTCTCCACGAAAATCAACTCCGGCATAAGGAAAATCCTGTATAGAAAAGACCTGGTCTTCTAACCAACGAAAGTACTCCGGAGTAAATCGGACGACCTTCGTTCCCTCATCAGGATGACGGGCCATAACCACAACCCATCGCATCAATTTGGGCTCTCGAGGAAGCCCGACCTCAACAGTGAGCTGCTGTGGGATCAACATCGAAATCCTCTCTAAGCCAAAACTCACAACTAAAGCCCCATAACCAAAGGTCTTTAGCTCTCCGTTTTTGGCTCTAGTCAGTTGGCCTTTTACATTGGCCAACACAGCATCACACCAGTTGAAAATGGTACCTCGATAGCAATCAATTGTCATCCGCATCTGGGATCCAGTGGCAATGTGTAAATCGGCAGCCCCGCAAAGTCTGGTAACTGTAAAGGCAATCACCATAAGTTCAGGACGGGATATAGTTTTGATCTCTATCCCCTTCTCCTGAGACTGAGTGTTACACCACTCTAGTCGGAGACTAGCGATAGACTGGCCACTTGGCCTAGTCCCGAACAGAGTCAAGTGTTCGCCTCTCTTGGGCAAACCAGTGAGAAAGTAGATATTTGCCGGCTCCATCTCAAGCTGGTGCCCTCCAATATAAAAACACTAGTCTTGAACGTTCCATCTTTCTACCAGCCACTCTAGAAAGCTCACTTGGGCCCTCATGCCAGGTATGGCCCAGTATTTATAAAGGTTGCATGCCTTCAAAGCATCAATTGACGGTTGATGATTAATGGTGGCCAAATCAACATCTCCGTGCTCTCTCTTGCGCAAATCGAGCATGGTGAACAATCTACATGCCAAAAAACATCCATTAGATTCCATGAAATCAAAAAAATTTGGTCCATTTTGAAGAATTTAGGGTTTAAAAACTCGTTGCGCGGGGTACGCACCCCGCTTTTAGGAACAGAGCGTGGGTACGCAGAGTCCCTGAAGGCAAGGTGCGTACCCCTGACATTTTTCCAACTGAGAAAATGTCGAGGTACGCGGGTCCCTAGTGTGGTGCCTGCATACCCCGAGAGGCGGTTTTTGAAACCACAAAACCTCCCAAAAATGAAATCTGGGGCCTAAAAAAGAATTCTAAATAGATGAAATTGAAGAGGAGGATGTTGTAAATTACCTGGAAGAGACGGCATTCGGTTTCGACGGTCGGATTCTCCGCAATGTCCACGGGAAGTTTCTTGCCAAAAGCCCTTTTTCTCTCCTCAAATAGTAAAATGGTAAAAATGAATTGGTAAAAGCCCTTTTTATAGGTTTTTTGGGTAAATAAATGGTAAATTTGTTTATTTTTCACCATGAAAAGTTATTTTTCAAAGTATTTTTATCTATCTTCAACAGGTATGAGTAATGTGTTGGTTTTTGTGCAAGATAAAGGATTTTCAGGGAAAATTGTCATTTTTTACAAACAAAAACATCAGAGTCATCTTTAAGCTCTTTTCTAACTCCTAAAAAGTGAAAAGATTGCCGAGTTTTCTTTTTAGCTCGTTAAAACGGAATTAAAAAGACAGTCCTCTTACAGCCCTTTTCTGACCGTAAAAACATGAAAAGATTGCCGGATTTTTGTCGTTTCAAATTCGATATTGGAAATAAAACGACGTGTCCTTGATCACTTTTTACTTTTCAGATCAGAGACACTAATCATGAAAGTACTCCTTGGTCGTAAAGATCAAGCGGTTCTCTCAAGTATTATTTTATACTTTATCGGGATTGGGAGACACAAATTTACGAAAAAGGTCAACCCTGGAGTCTTCTTAAGTTTTTCAGACTCTCTAAAATTGAAAAACGTCGAGTTTCTCCTATACTGGACTCGTTGAAATTTCACATTAAAGGACCTGTTCGATTACAAACAGGAACGGACCACTCCTTCTTAGGGTTCGAATCTAAACTAAGTTGGACTCATCCAAAGGATGAGCTTATAATCAAGCAAATGTTATCCTCCTCAAGCTTGTAAAAAATAAAGAGGTACTTGCCAGAAATGGTGGGGGAAAGAGAGGAAAATGAGCCTATTTGTTATCATTTGTCTCGAAAAAACCTTATCACCACTCTTGAACACGACACTTTTCATTCACCTGGGTTGGGAAATCCTTTGCCTAACAGTTGATCAAACCACATTGAAAGTCTTCAGCTGGTTTCTGGGTATCAACTTTGGGTCAATTGTCACCAAGCCGTCTGTTGTGTCGTTATGTGTTCAAGAGGTCACTGCAAATAAACCATTCATCTGCAAAATATCTGTCATCCATCTTGACCATCCCTGAGTCAGTCCTTACAGCTACATTTCTTCAACTTGATCTATGATTTCGTGTTGTGGGCTTGCCTGCAACGGATCGCTTTCTATCGACATCAGCACATTATCTAGAAAGATGATCTAGGAATCATCAGTACCTTGAAATCTGCATGCCTCAATGGCAGGTTTCTCGCCTTTGACGATAGTTTACATCATTGACTTTCGATTGAAGGATTCCGTGACATGTTCGACATCAACACTTTCATTCACATCTCATGGATTGTACTGGGTACTTTGAGAACCATTGACATCACTGGTGGTCTCTCTCACACTTGTTAACAGTTTACATCATTGACTGGTAATCAAGTGGTTTCTACCATGTTCGACATCAACTCATTTATTCGCATGGATAGAATCGTACTATTTCGGGAAGCAGAAATGAAGACCCTGGATCTAGTTTCCGCCATCCAGGCTGTGAGGAGTTTTGTATTCATTATACAGTAGACTAATTATAAACAGATGGCTGCGTCCATACTGTGTCTACATATGTCTATGATTATGATGTACTGCAAAATTATTCCTATATCAGAGCAGTAGTTAGTTTGTTAGTTAAGTTTTTGATCTAAGTATGGGAATGCCTACCTCAGCGATGATATGATCTCATATATGTATTTTGTGTTGAATATTTGCAGGTTCCAACTGGGCTCTCCACAAGATAATCCTCGAAATGATAAAGTGCTTCACCCTTCCTAGATGATATAAAACCCTAATCTACTACAGACCTTGCACTTTAGGGGGCAATCTGTTACACTAAAATTTGTCACCATGACTATTTACAGTCAGTATGGCTCCATCAATAACCATACTGTCCTCCTTGGCAAGTCTTATACCTCTGCTCCTCATGTCAAACTCCAAAAAAGAGAGAAAGCCTTTTAAAAATCAATACAACTCTGGTTCCGCACTTTCTCTTACTCTTACCTGCGTGTACGCACCTCAAGTACATAATACCTGCGTACTTGTACGCTCTGTCTGTAAAGGGGTGGGTGCGTACCCTTGTAAAAGTCAAAAGGTGCAAGTTTTACTTCAAAAAACTTACTTGCGGTCGATTCTAGAGCATTCTAGAAGATGGTTTGACGTGTATTGAGCGCCTCCAGATGGTTCATGCATCCCAATGAAAGAGGAACTTATCCCATGAAGAGGGGAGCTATCCCTTTGAAAGAGGGGCTTATCCCATTGATGGTGGACCTGTTTAACTTCCTCCAAAGCATTATAAATACAGGCATTGGGTCAGAGGGAGGGGAGGTTGAAAGCTGAACATTCCTAAGGGTAGATGCTGCTGAAATTAGGACTCCCTTATAGAGCTTGAGAGGAGAGATCCCATTCCTTTCTTAGCTTCATTTGGAAGTGGGTGAGCTGATCAAAGTAGAGGAGAACTCTTGCTGGACCGTGGGAGGGACCTGCACAACACCAAGGCACTGGTTGTAAGGTTTCTTTTGTTTCCAGTTAATACAATTAAGTTCATTTTTCTCAACAAGTTGTTATATATAATTTGTTTCATAAACTCCTTGGTCTTTATGATGAATATGTTTTATTATATGAGTTATTCAGGTGCTATGTAATCGTTTGCTTGTTTGTGTATGCAGGCTTCAAGGAGAGGAGCTCATCTGGATCCAAGAGGCTTGGCCCCTACAAACAACGTTGGACTAAAGGTAAGCCTTAAACACTCGGTTTCTTTTATTTTAAATGCATATTTAGGGAAAGATAGTGCTTGATTGTTTTGTTTGTCACTAGAAACGCCTTAGTTTCTAGGGAGGTCGGTTTTGTCTGCAAAATTGACTCTTTCCGCATGACACCAAGGTACAAGCAGGAAATTCAGAGCAGCTAGCTCACCATGACTTAATCAAAATCTTAGTAGATGAAGCCCTCCATACCTTTACACTCCCTATAGCATGGGAAGTTTTCCGAAACATGACAGCGGAGGATGACATAAAGGCTTTAACCTATGATGTCAGCCCTACTAGAAATGAGGAGGAAGAATAGCAAGGGGGAGAAGGTGGAGCCAGGGGTGACATAGCAGAACAAGAAAGGAAGGAGGAAGGCACTGAAATATAGAAGGAAAGAGCTGAAGAAACAGAGCAGGGAGAGACAGGAAAAGAGGCAGAGAAGGCAAAATAAGGAGAAGAGTCCCCTGAGACTTTGGAAAGGGAGGCAGCAGTTACCCTCATTGCCCTCAGTACACCAATCAAGCCAAAGCAAAAGAGAAAAAGACAAACCTCCATGTATTTCAGGCCTAGGAAGAGCACAAGAACTAAAACAGGCAAACCTCAGCGCTCTTCAAAAGTGCCAATTACCATTGAAGATTCACCCTCTTCCAAGGGGAAAGAATCTCCTTCCAAGACACCTATAACATATGAAATGGGGACTCCTAGATCTTCCACATGGAAGGAAAACACAGTACTACAGGACCCAAAAACAGTCCTATAAGAGGCTCAGACAGTTCTACAGGAGACACTGTCAAAACTACAGGAGACCCAAAAACTTGAGAAAAGGATAAAAGGACAGCCACATGTGAAGGAGGAAGCATAAGAGATACAAGAGCCTGACCCCAAGCCTAGTGTTGCCTCCTATTACAACCTACTTGAAGGAGGCAAAATAATTCCACAAAAATTTGCAATCCCACTATTTTTCGAATTGGAGAAAGAAAGAGTGAGAACACACAGGTGGATGCAAATAGCCAAATCCAAAAGCGTTGAGGATGTTGGCCATATGGAAAACAGACTCAGGGAAATGGGCAGAGAGTTGAGTGCTCTCAGAGACAGGGAAGCAATTACAAGAAGCCACCTTGAAACTGAAAATGAATTGCTAAAGAGGCAGCTGCAAGAGAAAGAGACCCAGTTGGCATGCATGGCCAGCGTATCCATGGAAGCATTGCAATGCAGAACACCAACCAAATCCTATGGCCTCTATCTAAAGGACCAATGGTTACAATTCCAAATAAAGACTTTGGCACAAAGAAGCACAATGTCTTTCCAAGCCTACAGGCAGTTCATGGATTTGTGTGAGAAAATCACCTCAGAGGATAAAGTAAAGATGGCAAAATTCTACTTATACAACATGGCCCTCACAGACATGAATGTGTGGGATCCCAATGCCAAGCTAGGGGACCTACAATTAATGTCCATGCCCTCATGGATGAACCATGAAGAATTGAAGGCAACAAAAATAAAAAGATTGATGATAAAGGAGCAAAATGAGCCATTAATGATAAGAGTTGAACCATCAGATCTTATGGCACTCATCAGCACACACAACCCGCTTGCTAATGACCCTCAGATTGCCCCTAGATATCTCAACAATCAGACACAAGCCATTGCACACTTTGAGGATATGCAAAGGCTACTTGGGAATCACTATGTGCATGCATGCATGAGGAGATGGAACACCTTACAACACAGTATGCAGACCAGAGAATATCATTCCCCCATGAGGTTGAACGAGGCATTGATAAGAGTGCCACTATACAAGCGCTCCATGTAGAGGCAAAAGGTCAATTGGATTGGACTCAAACTAAGTCCCCACTACTGTTAGGCATGCTGGGAGGCAGAAGAGAAGAAGAAGAGGAGCAGTGGAAGGACATAGATAGGAAGGTAGGATTCTATGGCGAAGAAGAACAGACCACATCAGAAGCTTGGGATCCTAGGGAGGCCACTAGGGCCATAAAAGATGAGGAGATTGACTAGGTTGCTCAGAGGATGAGCAACACTTTCAGTAGAGGGATGATGATGAGCCTCATAAAAGGGTAATTATATGGGCTCATTTTACCTCATAACCTAGTCAAATCAACCATTCTCTTAGCTTATTGTATGATTTTCTTATTATATTTATGCTTATAGAGTGAGTTGAGTCAGTTCTTGTGCCATGTGGTCTAACATACATTTAATGCAGATTATTGATGGATTTCGAGGTCAAAGTCAAGGATCCAGTGGACAAATGGCAGCAATAACTCGAAATGGACAGAGGAGAGGACTTATAGGAGGGAATCACCCTCATTTATTACTCCTCATTTCTAATTCCCCTTCACTTAGCTCGAAGTGCAAGCAGCCGAATCATGCACTAGAAGGCAATCGAGCAAGTGGAGGATGACTGATGATTATCTCGAATTGTGGGAGCCAAGCCTCCCTGAATTTAAGTAATTTGTTGGTAGCTTCATTTGTATAAGTAGAGAGGCATAGAGCCTCACTAGAGTCGGATTTTTGCTTATGTAAACTCTGCTCAAACTTCGAGCTTATTATTTTTGTGACAGTTTCATGTAACCTTGCTATTGTTTGAAAATAAAGATAGAATCCATTTTGAGCTAGCACTGAGTTACCTCAGAGGGATAAATCTCTTGGGTTAGGGCCCAACCCAAGCAGCCAAGCTCCTCTTTACTTGTATTTGTATGCCTTGTTTCAGTTTGTAGATTAGTTTGTTGTTAGATTTATTCCTCTTATGGTTAAGAATAAGTTTCTTTTGATGATTTGGTAGTTTGCTTCCATTTGTGCTTTCTGTAGCAGGTTAAGCAGGGATAAAGAAAAGATTTAAAAAGCTAGAAACAGTGCTTGGGCCTCTCTTCCTCCCTCTGGGACCATGATTTCAGGAAAAGACTCTCTTGCTGCCACAAAAACACAGATTTTCCTCATTCATAGCACTTCTAGTGTTTGCAGCTTTTTGGTAGGATAATAATCCAGTTCTGCTTCTCTTCCGATCTTCTTCATCATGCTTACATCCTGATTTGCAATAGTCTTCTTTTATGATTTCCTTTCTTGCAGCATTTCTCAGCATTTCCTTTCATAGATCATAGTTTAGACTATTTTGATGCAAAACTCTGTTTTTCTAGATGCACTCATTTCATTGCTTACTTGATTTTATTGGGTGATTGTCAGTTCCTTTGCAATAGATCTCTTCTAGCAGTAGGCCAACTTATCAGCCATCACATCCTCCATCTGATCCATGCCCTATAGGTCGCCCAAACCTCACCTCAATTCTGCCTTAGTTTCTTGCATTTTCCATAGAACTTCTTCCTCTCTCCTTGAGCAAACCCAATCATCTTCCTCTCTCCTAGTGATTCATAGTAGACTTTAGGTGCCCTAACACCTCATTCCAACCTTCATCCACCTTTTTCACCCACTCTCACACCCTCAAAACAGTGAAAACTGTTCTCAGCCTCCTCTTGTAGGCCTCCTGTAGTTGCCCTGCTTTCCTCCTGTAGATTTCTTGTGTCTTCCTGTAGATTTTCCTGTAAGCTTTCTTCTGAAGGCCGAGTGTAGGAAAAGCCTCTAGAAGGCCACCTGAGACCTCCTAGGACCCATCCACACCATCCTACATCCTCTCAAGTCCCAAAACCACCCTTCAACACCACCTATTCACTGCCACATTTACACACAATAAATTACATGCATGTCAAATTCACATAAAAATACATAAAAGTCCAAAAATATGTTTTTTACTTATTTACTTCCAGAAATCGCTTAGTTAGATGTTGTTTATCTCCTTGAGTAGGTAATGGCATTCCTTTCATGGTTTTCATAGTGCTTTCCACAAAGGTAGAATTAGTTGGTTAATTAGGGTTCACTAGGTTTGCTTTACATTTCAGTCTTTCTCCTTTCTGCAGTTCGATTAGCATCTGTAGAGTAATCTTTCTCTCCTTTCATCACATATAGAGCTTCTTCTGGAATCCATAGAAGTTGGCTTGAGCTCCTAGTGATCTTGTGCCTGCTGACCAAGTGACAACCTGCAGTGAGAACTAGTACTTGTGCATATAACACCGACGCTTCCAAGTTTGTTACGAACTACCAGATTGATAAGAGTAAAGTAGGTATCCCAGGAGTTGCAGCATTATTGCTGCAATACTGGTGCTCACTAGATGCATGGGTCTTAGTTACTTTCAATTATATGCATAATCTAAGTATGACCTCCCCTTAGCTGATTTGAAGCTAGGCTCCAAGGTAGGTTGTGGGAAGGAGGCCAACAAGAAGCAAGCAATGGCTTGATTAATGATACCTCCTATTAGACTCTTATTGTTAGTTTTTTTTGTAGCATCAAATGTGTTCTAGCCTTGAAATTTTGTGGAGAGGCTAGAATACATGAGATCTCCAAAACACAGAAATAGTTTCTGAAAATTCTACCTAGAAATTACTTAATTAGATTATTAACCATTTTTTACATATTTCCTAAGTCTAAACTTAGGGAATATGGTTAATTAATCAGTATTGATTACGTCAAAGCAAGAATCATCTAAAAACTAACACGGATCAATCCAGAGATGATCCTAGTCATCGATTATGTTTTAATCTTTGTCGTTGGTGCTCCAACAGAGGATTATAAGAGGAGATTGATGTGGTGATGGAGGAGACACTTGAGAGGTTTGATTTATGAGAAGATCAATTTCTAGAGTAGCAGTAGTCAGTTGCTAGAGAGAGAGTTAGAGATCAAAGCAGTGTGAGAGGGGCAGGGACAGTGAAGACAGAGGAAGATTTCCAGATCCAGTGAGTGCATTTGTAGAGAGGCAGAAGAGCCACAGAGAGATTGACATTGGGCCGCAACAGCCTCTATAGGAAATTTTGATTATGTTGGGGAAAACTGAGTTTCAGTTCCAGAAGCTAGACATAGGTTTCGAGGACCAGGAGAAACATTTTCCCAGAGAACAATAGACTAGATAGCTTGAGGAGAGGCTGATTCAGACTGAGCGTAGAAGGACTATGCTAGGGTGACGCAGAGCCAGCACAAAGGAATTTTAGACGACTCACTTGGAGCTACACTCAGAGCCCGAAGTTTCTTGTGGGGTGAGGAAAATCCCTCACTAGATTTTTGCCAGTATTTTCTCTACAGGATTGCCAATATTTGGCATCCAAATTGTACTCAGATTATTTCACTACTTCATAATAATAAATCCCTCATCTGCTACACCGGTTTTCCCAAGTTGGGGTTTTCCAAGGACTTTGTCCAAAAATAATTGTGTTATTTTTGTGTGTGTGTGTGCTAGCATTTCTTTCAACGTTTATTCTTACACAATTTTATTTGTGTAGATTGCAGTGTGATTTATTCAGTATTTGTTGTAGAAAACAATAAATAGATTAAGTAAATTAACAATTAGGAGAATAATTTCCAATTGTTGCAATAGGATTCCAATTTGGAATTTTCACATAGTATCAAATCATAAGTGATCAGTCAGAATCTCAGAAGACAAGGAAATAATTTCACTGCTCGGAAGGAGAAATAGGCCAAAATTCTTGAGGCAATACAGTTCATTGCCAGGCAGGCTGAGTCGCTTGGGGAAGTTCAATTTTTTCAGTGCAGGAGATAGAAAAAGTTTGAAACTCCCAGATCAGTCATTCCAGCAAGCAAAGGGAGCTGCAACAACTTAATTTTTTGATGACCAGATTCTTGGTTGGATGCAAAGGGTTTTTTTTGTAGGTTGCAGAAGCAAAATCCACGTCGGGTGGAAGAGAAACACACACACAACAGAGGGAAAATTTCTCTCAGGGAACTTCGAGTTTCAGAATTTTTATTTTCCATTGCATACTGGCACTAGCCGTGAGAATATTTTCTTAGTCTAGGAAGGGGTGCGAATAGCAAAGCAACAACCAAGTAGAGGGAAAGAGGGAGATTTTTGAGGTGTTGAATTTTCAAATGTTGTAGCTCTATAGGGATGACCGTACGATATTGCTATAGGAGGTTGTTCGAATTAGCCAAAATGCATATCTAGGTAGAAAATCAACTTCCAATTGCCAAAGGCAAATATCGGAGGAAGTGCGAGTTGTCTAGAGCGAGTTGCAAAGCTAAGGGTCCCAGCTAGGGACTAGACTTGAAAGGAGATAGTTGGGCACTAGATCTAGGAGGTGGATGAGTATGAGACTCCAGTGTGCCATATGGGCAGGTTCCAACGCAGGTGCAATAAGGAGATTAGTCAGATCAGTTCCATATTGTTGCATAGGGATGATCACCTTTGCTACAGGAGCCCACAATATCATAGTATCAAATTCGGTGTCAGCAGAGACAACCAGTCATTCAGATGACAATTGCAAATCTAGTTGTAGTCAGTCCATGTGAGATAGTTGCAAAGCTAGATGCAGTGACACTGGCAGTGAGAATTTCCCAATTGTAGTATGCAGGTACAGTTCTAGCGAGAAGAATCCCAGTGTAGAACTTCACAGTCTAGTTTTCTGTACAGAGGACAGTGCAAGTTGCTAGGAGGGAGCAAAGAGATTTCCCATAGGGAGAACGAGACTCAGAGGGAGTCTATCTTCAGCGGGAACAACCACATTGAAGATAGTGCGTAAGGATATGGGGAGATCGAGACTCAGAGGGAGTCTATCTTCAGAGGGAACAACCCCATTGAAGATAGTGCATAAGGATATGGGGAGATCAGACTCATTATTGAAGTAGTTGCAGCAGCATTGCAAAAGCATCAGCAGAGCAATATCAACAACAATATAAGTAGATCAGATTTCGTTATGTTTGCAGTTATACCTCTAGAAGAGAGGTGGGGATATATGGTATTGTAGTCCCAGAGAAATACATAGATTGGGTAGGGTCCTTGAGGAGTCCACCTCATGGATTAATACCTTCCTGTGGGAGCCCACAGTATTCAATAACAGGATGGATCAGTGACATTTGATGTATTCAGATGTCAGAGTGACAGTTGCAGAAACTAGTAACAGTCAAATGTTAGAGTGACAGTTACAGAAACTAGTAGCAGTCAGATGTTGGGGAGCGCAATGTAGAGTTGGAAATAGTGTAGAGTTAGCAGCAATGCAGATTCCTAAGTGACAGTGTAGACACTAGCAGCAGTCCAAGAATTGGTTGACAAATGCATTATACTGATCACAGTTGATTCAATATTTTAGATGTTTTTCAATTCCAAATGTTGTAGTTGCAACAACAACAGATGAGAGAGAGTTGCAGTGCAGATGCAGTGTTGGCAACAATACATCAAGGTCAACGGCAACAGTGATGCAACGTATATCAAAGTTGCACAGTGATTGGTCGTCAATATGGCCAGATATCAGCAATGTGACAGGAGATGATGCAGAAATAGCCTACTGCTACAGGAGGTGCAGTAGCACTAGAACAAATTCCTCACTAAGAGGGAGTTATTTTTTTGTAGCATTAGATGTGTTCTATCCTTGAAATTTTGTGGAGAGGCTAGAATACATGAGATCTCAAAAACCCATAAATTGTTTATGAAAATTCCACCTAGAAATGACTTAATTAGATTATTAACCATTTTTTAAATATTTCCCAAGTCTAAACTTAGGGAATATGGTTAATTAATCAAGTTTAATTAAGTCAAGGCGAAAATCATCTAGAAACTCACACAGATTGATCCAGAGATGATCCTAGCGATCAATTATGTTTTAATATTGGTCGTTGGTGCTCCAACATAGGATTATAAGAGGAGATCAAAGTGGTGATGGAGGAGACACTTGAGAGGTTTGATTTCTGAAAAGATCGATTTCCAAAGTAGCAGCAGTAAGTTACCAAAGAGAGAGTTGGAGATCGAAGCAGTGTGAGAGGGGCAGAGACTATGAAGGCGGAGGAACATTTCTACATCTGATTAGTGCATTTGTAGAGAGGCAGAAGAGCTACAGAGAGGCTGACGCGGGGGCAACGTAGTAGCCTCTAGAGGCAAATTATTTCTATTATGCTGGGGAAAGTTGAGATTCAGTGCCAGAAGATGGACAGAGGTTTCGAGGGCTAGGAGAAACATTTTCCTAGACAAACGCAGGCTAGACGGCTTAAGGAGACACTAATTCAAACTGAGTGCAAAAGGGACTACGCTAGGTTGACGTAGAACCAAAGCAGAGGCATTTTGGATAGCTCACTTGGAGCTGCAGTCAGAGCCCAGATTTTCCTGTGGGGCTATGAAAATTCCTCACTATATTTTTTCCTGTATTTTCTCTACAGGATTGCCAGTATTTGGCATCCAGATTGTACCCAGATTATTTCAATGTTACATAACAATAAAACCCTCAATTTTTGCACCAGTTTTCCCAATTTGGGTTTTTTCCAGGGAATTTTCTTCAAAAATAATTGTGTTATTTTTTATGTGGCTGTGTGCTAGAATTTCTTCTAGCATTTATTCTTCCACGATTTTATTTGTTTAGATTACAGTGTGATTGATCAAGTATTTGTTGTAACAAACAAAAAATAAATTGTTGAATTAAATTAACAATTAGGAGAATAATTTTTATTTTCTATAAAAGGATTCCAGTTTGGAATTTTCACACCTATCACCCGATGCCCCTGGCATTAAAGAGACTGTGGCTCTGATGACTACAAGGTCACTGTGTTAACCACCGAAGAGTTGCTAATCCCCTCAAGCTATATGAGAAGGATGGCCATAGATGTCTATCATCCAAGCTTATGGTTGGAGGTAAGTTATTAGTGCAAGACTAGCTTGAGGATTAAATCCGAAATGATTCAGTGATTCCAAGGTTACGATTTGCTCAATGTTTTAAGTACTTAGTTAAGACTAAATCTTGAGTTAAGAAAACAAGTAGGTAATAAATGATATTCAAAGACAATCTTAACCATAAGAACAAGTGCCAATACGATATCAAGATGTGTCCAACAAGATAAATGATTTATCAATATGCTCAGCCCAAAGTAACTATTAGAGCACTTATCTATTTAGAAAACACTTAGCCAGTGATTATTAAATAACAAACACCAATGTTCTTTCTTTTTAATTAGGAAATACCATTCAACTTAATAGATTCTCAAATTAAAGTGCCAATGTAAATCTATCACTTAACGCTAGATATTAGCAATGAAACAAGGATGATAGTTATTCCAAGTCTCCTATAGAAATTAGAGTAATTAAGACCACCAGACTTCGAAACACGAGAATGTAAAATAAGATGATGGATAAGAGATGAAATAATACTATCAACATAATGCCAAAAGTTGTAATCAGACCTTTCAATGCCCACAATTATTTAAGAGATATATGATTAGCACAGCAACGTCCTCAAGATGGTGAGATTATGAAAATTCATTTGTCAACGCCTTGAGTGAATTAGTTTGAAACTCCTTGAGATCATACACAACAAGAATGTGTTAATTCCTTTGAACGCAAATAAAATCAATATAACAATAGCCCAACAATGAAATCACTATGATGTTAGCTATCTTCTTTAGTGAGGCACAAGATAAATTATGACAACAATGAGTTACTTATGAGCAATACGTTAAAGTGTGTCAAAACATTCTAGATTGTGTAGTTCCTTTTCTTTAAAGTTAGATTAGAGAGAAAGTAGTAAAAATGTGCTTATCCCACTGATGCATCTCAGACCCTAAGATGCAGTGATAACAATCACCAAACTTGCATACTTAATCCAAATAAATAATGAACAAATTATTTAATCCGACTTATTAATACACTTGACAATGTATGAGGATTTTTTTGTGTCAGATTGATGAAATAAATGTCACAGTTATGGATTAGACTTCGATATGCAATTCAAATAGAGATGATATTCATGAGAACATATAGAATTTTAGCAAGACAGTGAATGCCCAACTTGCCTAGGTAACTCATCAATGTATTTGACAATATGGGAGTAAATGTTTATGTCAATTAGACCACTTATTAAATATTTATAGCACTGTTGTAGCAGAATGGTGAAGTAAGAAAGGTTAGGAGATCAAACCCTTGAGGCTCAAAACCTTGGAATCCACTTGCCCACTTTTTTCCATAATTTATCTTAACGATAGTTTAACTTCAATGCCTCTGTAAAACCACCAGAGATTAGCTCAAGATATAAATGTGTATTAACTGTAATTGATATAAGGGAAAAGTGGGGATATAACAAAGAGAAGAGGCCTAGACAACTTGGACTGAGGGAGAGAGGCTAACAAGGCCTCACAGTAAGGAGGAAAGATACCAAAGAGACTTGCTAAGGACAAGGAAAAGCCTGAATAGGCTTACCACAGAGAAAGAAAAGTTTGAATAGGCCTACAGTGGAGGGGTAAGGGTTTGACGCAGAGGTGAAGAGGGGGTAGGCAAGAAGGAATGAAGAGGGTTGAGGTAGGGGAGAGGGTTAGGAGGATAGGCGATGGCTGTTGTGAAGGGATGAGGGAAGAAGGAGGGGATCCAAGGAAAGAAAGGGTAGGATGGAGAGGATAGGAGGGAGAGTGGAAGGTTGGGAGAGGGTTAGGAAGAAACACAAGGCTGCTGGGTAGGGAGATATATCTAATACAGGGGAAGAAAAGGAAGAAAAAGTGGAGATAAGGGATAGTGGAAGGGATAGGAGGCTTGACGGAAAGATAAGGAGGGAGATGAGGGTAGGAAAAGGCCCAAAGCGATTATGGAAAGCCTGAAGATGAGTTCACGGAGGAGAAGGGGGAAAAGAAAGGCCTGCAGTTGGAGTAAAATCAACCTAGAGAGCTCCATAAAACATTTAAACCCCAACATTAATTTTATTTTTGCTTCTGACTTACAAAATTTTCCAAAAAATACCACAAAATTTATGTTGAGTGTTGATGTCTTCTCCTTGGGCTTGAACGTTGAGCTTGGAGAGGAAAAATATGGTGGATCTTGCCTTCCTAGGTCTAGATCCACCTCTAAAACCCTCACAAAAATATTCCAAGGACTAAAACCCTTGAAACCCTATAAATTTTTCAAATCTAGCTTGAAGCTTACTTGCACAAATAAAATTACAAGAACCCAAAACCCCGATATATACAAAAATTCAAAAAAAAAAAAATCAAACCCCAAAACCCCAACTGTAAAACCAAGATTAGAAAAATAAAATAATTTACAAGTGTGTTATACAAATTATATTTACAAAATATACATGTAAAATGCTTGAAAATTTTTCTAAGTTTTATAAATCTTTAGTAGTGGCTAAATGTATTTTGAAAGATAAATGAGAAACTACAACCTTAGCGAAGTTAGAACACCATAAAAATAATTAGAGTCCAAACACAAACTATAGTGCCCCGCTCTAGTTGACTGACAGTGATATGAAATTAACATTTATTTAGCCCTAAGGCCCGCACTTTATTCTTTGAGGACCTCAGGGTGAGGATCTGAACACATGACTCTATTATTAGTGGTTGTGATGTTTATGTATATTCTCCATTGATATTATGATGATGATAACATTAATGGTTATGTATGTTATCTAGTGGTATTATGATGATTGTAGCATTAATGGTTATGCATGTTCTCTATTGATACTATGATGATTGTAGCATTAATGGTTATGTATGTTCTCTATTGATATTATGATGATGGTAGCAGTAAAGGATATGTATGCTCTTTATTGATATCATGATGATGATATCTTTGATAGATGTGTATTTTTATATTGATGTTACGATGATGATAGATTTAATGGATATGTATGTTTCCCATTGATGTTATGATGATAATAGCCATGATGGATGTGTCCCCTATGTTACCTACTTACATTAGTTCTGGTTCGCAATAAACAATGATGTGAATGACTAGGTGATGTTGATGATGTTATTATGACAATGACTAACACTGAGAAACTTTGTTACTGATGATTATTGAGTATGAAAAGAAACCACCAGAGACACTCGCATATGATGAGTTGATGACACCTGGTTCGATGGAAATTAATATTTTGTCTTTGAAATTCTAAGTCAATTTTGAAACCTGTTATATATGTATATACATATTATGATGATATGTTAGTGGTTGTAAGCACAAATTAATTGCTTGGCCGAATGACTCACATATGGGTGATGGGGTTATACAGTTGGATGGAACTGCAGGGTTGGGGTGGGGCAGTGTCCCTGATGTCACCCGTTAGCACTCCCACCGTGACTTTGGCTGGAAAGGTTGAAACACCTTAGCCTTGAAGATCACAATGTCGTGGGGGCAAGTCCCAAATTTGGGTCGCTCATGAGGATTTCACTGAGGGGCACGAATCAAAGCGGATTCCTTGATCCCTAGCACCATTAGTCTCACTATAGTAGGCAACATAAGAGATGATAATGGTCTTTGTCATTGCACCTATACTTTCCCCTCGTAGCCACTGGATGCTTGAAGGGAAAGTGGTGTGGCACCCTTGGAACTTCAAGGGAAGTTCTTGAAGGGCATGACCAACTTGGCACCCTTGGCATCACAAATAAACTGTTAGGCCTGACACCCTTGAAACTTCAAGGGAATTTCATAAAGGGCACGACAAACTTGGCACCCTTTGAATCATTAAAAATAAATAAATATAATCAAGATATGAAAACTTTGTAAATTCACATCAAGTGATAAATGACGTTACAACCGAGGTAATTAAATCAAGAATTAAACTTGGGGTAGGGGCAAAATAGGAAGAAATAAAATATTTTACCTTGAGAACTCTACCCTATGTTGGAAATGATTAGCCAGATAATGTACATAAGTAACTTAATTAAGTAAGAGAGGGAAATAGGGACATAGAAGTAAGTATAAATATTAATCCTAAAATAGTTAAACTTCCTTAAGAGAAGAGGATAGTGAATTAAAATTGTTGGGCGCGGATCCCCCAAGGCAAGTTTTGGGGTTTAAAGCCCAGATTTTGACCAAATTCGATGTAAAGACTCCACGTTTTGTGGGCGCGGAGAGCGAAGATTATAAATGAGTCATAGGGTTGTCCGCCCTCATTCTTGTAATGTAATGTTGACTTTAGATATCTACCCATAGTCTGTGGACCATGGGATTGTATAAATAGAGCGAGGCTCTAAGTTGTAAATCAGCGAAGAAGAATCAATGGGAGTAATAGATGAAGAATTGAGTCTTATCTAAGTGTAGAGTCAAGTCTTTGGGTCATAGAGTATAAGAACACTGTGCAGCTGAGTGCGCAAAGGCCTAGTAGTCCGCAACTAAGTGTGCAGGATAGGTCGAGTCTGTAACCTTTGGAGAAGTAATAAAGATAAGTTTTACATCATTTTTGTGTATCTTTTTCATATTTTGTGCATTGAATGTATCAGATATAAATTTCATTTCTATTGTTTATATGATGCGCAAACTTATATGAATGTGTTGATAAAGTGAATATAAGATAAAGTATATGTTTATGCGAAGATAACTGATTGTTATAAGAAGATAAGTAAGCTACATGATATAGCTTGAGGGGGATGCTGGAACCAAGTTTTCGCGCCCTGGAGATGTCCGAAGTGGAATCGCGACGGGAGATGATAAAGGCAAATAGCTCGAAGATAGTACTTAGGTTCGCAAGGCTCCGACGAAAGAAGCAGAGTTTGATTTGGAACGTGCTAAGAAAACCTTCATAGAAGCTAAAAAGAGCTTCGCAGATGCCTCCACTTCAGGAAGAAAAGATAGACCGGAGCCGGAAATGGACCCATCTATGTTACGACGTTCCTGAAAACGTGCATGAAGATACTACGCGACAGTAAGGCTGTAAAAGGATTGCAGGAACTTATTAACAGATGCATTGGGACTGCGCCAGGAGAACCGTGCGCAGTCAGGGAGATTGGAAAGCATGTGAAGAGGACGGGAAGAGAAATGAGGCTAATCGCGCAGATTGGAGAATATGAGATGCACCAAGTAATTATGGACTTAGGATCAGATGCGAACGTTCTGCTGAAGCAGACATGGAAACGCATGGGGAGGTCTAAGCTGCAATGGTCTCCTATTCAACTGCGAATGGCGAACCAGCAAAAAATAATACCTATGGGGCGATTGTAGGGAATCATAGTGGATATTGAGGGAGCGAGCGTGCTAACAGACTTTGAAGTAATAGAGATTTTTTATGAAAGCAATCCCTACACTGCGCTCTTAGGAATTGATTGGGCCACTGACATGAACAAGGTGATTAATCTGAAGAAGCGCAAGATGATTTTTCAGAATAAGTCTCTGCATGTAGTTATACCCTTGGACCCAGCAGAAGGATCGCGCTATATAGAGCCAGTGTGCGACTATGAAAGTGACGATGATTTGGACTGCATCTACAAAATAACCGCGTGAGCAAGACTGGATAAATCCCACCGCGGATGGACGAATATCATGGGAGCGTGAAAGCTCCTGCACTTTAGATTCTGATGAGGAGATAGAGCGATGGTAGAACCAGTTACACGAGGTAACCACGCCGAACTGTAATATGATGACAATATCATTGCGTTGTGTATCGACAGAAGTGAGGGATCTGCCTACATATGATGGTTTAGGTGAGGTAGATGCTTTCTTGGATAGATTTGAAAGGGAGGTGCTGGAAAAGTAATGTTTCTAGGCCTTGAATGGGGCACTAAGCGCTACGCCCGCAAGGTGGTGGGGTACGCACAAAGGGAGCTTTGAATACTGGCGCAAATGTAGGAGGATGATGTGCACACGATTTGGGAAACCTATAGTGCAATTGGCAAATAAATACAATGGACGGGATGGTCCGCGCGCACATCTGTCCAGGTGGGTACAATCATATGGTAAACAACCTACGCGAATGCACATCAGCTTCGCGTGGGGAAATATGGGCAATAAGCATGTGTTGGGGGGGCAAATGCGTGAATGGTTCCTCAAGTTGGAATGACAAAGTGTGGAAAGAACGAGCATGTCGAAAGTTATCCACGCGGAAGCATTTAACGAAGTGTGTGAAGCACTAAACAAGTTATGTAGAGTGCAGCGAAGTGATTGGGACCTACGCGTACTAGCAGTTTCATGGGCTTATAAGACAATGTGCAAGAAACTGACAGGACAGATGCCTTCTAGGCTAGCCTTTGGAGCGAACACTATAATACCGATGGAGTATATCATGCCTAATCTGTGCATAGCAGCACCCACGGATATGACGGATCGCGGAGCCTTGGAAGAAGGGATCACACAGCTGGACGAAGAAGAACGCCTGGGACCTTGATGAAGAGATTCAGCAGGGTGATCTTAGGCTCCAAGCACTCATGAATGCAAGAGTTCGGTTGAGGGAAAAAAGCACCATGGTGGAAGCAGAAGTCAAGAAGCTTGAAGAAGGAATAAGGAAAGACTTTCTTGATAAAAGGGTCGTGGTGATAAGACAGGAGATGCATAGTTCCATTGACAAATTTAGGAGCTACCACCGAGAGTTGATCAGTGTGATGCCTTGGATCGGGTTGTATACTAAAAGGATCACCGATGGTGGCGCGATGCAAATGGTAAAGTGGGCGATGCAGATAGTAAAGTTAAATGGAGAACCTTTCCCAGAAAGAGTGAATGGAAGTCGGTTGAAGCCATACACGGGTGGCCCGGCTATCTGACTAACCCACCAAAGTACAGTCTTAGTGCTCCAAGTCGCTGAAAGGAGGCGTGGGACTATAAACAGATGCAGGTAACGCAGGAGCAAATACAAGGAAGCAGTTCAGATACTCTGAACAGTGCATGCAGGAGATACAACAGGCAGCTGCTCAGTGTGTTGCCGATCTTGACACAGTTCGAACAGAATTGGGAGGTCTCCGCATGAAGATCTCTGCACCAACAGAGTAACTCGAGGGCGAGTCACGATGTTTGTGTTCGGGGCGTGTTGGGCGCAAGATGCCCTAAGGCAAGTTTTGGGGTTTAAAGCCCATATTTTGACGAAATCCATTGTAAAGACTCCGCGTTTTGTGGGCGCGAAGCTCGAAGATTGTAAATGAATCATAGGGTTGTCTGCCCTCATTCTTGTAATGTAATTTCAGCTTTAGAGATCTACCTATGGTCCATGGACCATGGGATTGTATAAATAGAGCGAGGTTCTAAGTTGTAAATCAGCGAAGAAAAATCAATGGGAGTAGTAGATGAAGAATTCAGTCTTATCTAAGCGTAGAGTCGAGTCTTTGGGTCGTAGGGTAGGAGAAGGCTCTGCAGCTAAGTGCGCAGAGGCCTAGTAGTCCATAACTGAGTGCGCAAGGTGGGTCGAGTCTGTAACCTTTGGAGAAGTAATAAAGAGAATTTTTACATCATTTCTGTGTATCTTTTTCCTTTTGTGTGCATTGAATGTATTGTATATAAATTTCATTTCTATTGTTTATATGATGCGTGAACTTATGTGAACGTGTTGATAAAGTGAATATAAGATAAAGTATCTATTTATGTGAAGATAACTAATTGTTAATAGAAGATAAGTAAGCTACGCGGTGTAACTTGGGGAAGTAGCGCAGATCGCTGCTAGAGCAACGCGAAATCACCTCAGCCCCTGGTTAGGGCTGCGCGAAAGCGATTATAACAGATCGCGAAGGCCTTGCAGGCCAGGATAGTGCGCGAAGGTATTTACAATTGGACTAAATCGACCCCTCAAACATCTCCAAGGTGCGGAAACTTGGTTCCAACATCCCCCCATACTGCTTCAGGTGAGACGTCAGTCTGCGCTCCACGCACTGTTCTCGAAAGGGCCAATAGTACAGGGATTTGTTTCGCTAATTAACTCCGAACCTGGGTCAATCCCCCTCAAGCCAACAAAAATAAGATTAATAAGTTAAATTTTAGAGAAATTTAGGGAACCTCCATGTGACAACAACCAACATAAGAATATCCATCTAAGAGAAAAATTGAGTTAAATTATGAAGTAGTTAGGGGACCAAATCTAAGGCTTATCAATTGAATTTAGTAATGAACACAAATTAAGGAGTAGAAAAGGGGAATCAACAGACAACTAGGAGAAGGAGAAGAAATTAGAAGTCTTGTTGGGGTGAGGAAAAATATTATTTTTAAATTAAAATTTAAGTAATTAATTTTGGAAATCCTTGGTGAGAGAGTGACACATGGGTGGATGAATAATCAAACTATTGGATTAACAAAAATAATTAATTATGCATGAAATGCCAAGTGTCACCTATGAAGCCTCCTATAAAAGGAGGGGCAAGCCATGGGAGAAGGGACCTTTTTTACCCTATTGTTGGATGGATAAGACTATGCCAGAGTAGTGACTATGTGCTATAGTTGAGTTTGGTGAGGTTCAGGACTTTAGAAAGGAGACTCTGGAGCCAAAGAGTGATCTTCTCTACCAACGAGCACATTTCTTCCATTGTACAACCATATTGTAGCTCGGGGGTCCAAGGGGAAAGAGAGTACCCAAGGAGTAGGCTGAGAGGTCAACCAGTGGGTCAATACATTCAGATTAAACATGTCAAAATTCACACTTGGAGGCGAACGACAACAAAGGAGTGAAGGTGGCGGCAAGTCAAGATTGAATCTTGTCTCCTGGAGAATGGTACCTATGTTATTATAATGTTCTTTTATATAACTTCGTTGTGACTATAGTTAACGGCATGTAAAATAGATGATATGTGTAATGCAGTGAATTTCATGGATGTTTTATATAAGTGCTTAATATTTTTGAGTCCTCAATACTATCTTTTTATAGTTATATTCTTAGTTTACTGTATTACTCTTAAATATATATATATATATATATATATATATATATATATATATATATCATAGTGTAGGTCCCTACACAAACAACCTCTATCCAAAGTTTGTGAACTTGGAGTCCAAGGGTTAGGGAACCTACAAACACTATATATTTCTGAAGAACAAATCCTTAAAACACCCAGTGAATCAGATCACCTAAGATAAGCCCACAACATATCAATAGAATGTTCCTATCACCTATAATGAAATAACGATAAAAATATTTATAAAACACAATATAAGAATACCAGCACCCAACACATACCAGAAATCATGACATCAAAGACACCCTAAACTGCAACACAAAGTCTTTATTTATTATTATTCCAATGTTCCCAGCGGTACAATAATTTACATTAGCTTTTCGGAGTCTGGATAAATTGATACATAAATGACTCTCAATTTACTTTTGTCAAAATAACCTTAGTCATCGAAACATATTTTATCATATTTTAATCTCCACCGTTGAAAATATTTATTTTTGACGAATTTTCGAATTTTTTATTTAACCCAATTTTTATTAGCTCAAATTTTATTATTTTGAGCTAATTTCCTCAAAAAATGACTTTGACTTAACCACGAGGCCTAAGAGTTCAATTTTTCTTGAAATTTCCAATATTCCCTTAATGGGAGACCTCTAAAACTTAATTTCCTTAATACCCACAATTTTTTCCACTTAGAGAATTTAATTACTCTAAGACTCTAAATTTGATTCTAATTAATTAATTTGTTGGCTTATGATTAATTTAATTTTTGTGAGCTAAATTAATTAATTGACACTTGAGGGAATTAAATATTTTTCCACCCTATAATATTGTATCCATGGTGTCTAAGTATGAAGGATCATGCATTGAAATATTTTTTACTTAAAATGATTACATTTTCAAAACTCAAAGAGCGAACACATGTTCGATATAGACCCTCAAATAAAACACCCAATTCTACCACACAACATGATCTAATAGACTAAGTGATTTGTAATAAAATAATTTAGCCAATTAGCTTAAATTATTAACAAAATAACTTTTACATAAGACTCTATTAAAACGTCAGGAATCACCCAAGGCTTTGATGACAAATTCTGCTCTAGCTTTGGGGTGAGGTTGGAGGGAAAAACTCTGCTGACCATCTGTTATTAGAAACAAAAATGAATGAGTGAGACAAAAAACCTCCTTGGATGAAATTTTCGTCAAAATAATAGTCTTACCTAGGTTGTTACATACATACATGGTCTTACTAGCATCATCTACATTATAAGTTTGCAGAATGGGTTTACAATGACTCAATAAATTGATGCTCTAACAATCTTGATCCTATGAAAAAATTAGTACATCTACTTCTTTGGATCCATGACAAAATATGTTAAACATCTAGCTCCATACGGGGACACGTTTCTTCCATGAACTAACATGAGAACCCAAAAATCATGCATCCAAGATAGTAAAAGTCCATCAAATATATATCCATTTAGAATATAAATCATCATGCATACATAGAAAATTCGTTGGAATAAAAGAAGTCTACTCTAAGAAACTAGAAAATATAAAGATACGAAACTTTATACGAAAAAATCACTATGTAAACTAACTAATGACATGAAAGAAAAAAAAGGAGTAAGGTTAAAGATATTATACAAAGATGCCCCATGGAATCATATGTCTTCAACATAGCGCATACTGAGCATATGTCGACCCTTCGACAATGCTATAGGATGTTTCTCGGATGTGTCATGCTGAATTTTGAAAATGCTAGGAGTTTGACTTATCCGAATTTTGAGATGGTCTCGACCATAAGATGAATGAAGCATATTCATTCTTCTTCTCTCATTTCTTTCATACGGGGCATATCATGGAAGATTAGCGCTACCTTTTTCTTTGTTTCTTTTCTTTCCTTGTTTCTTCTTGGCGAATTGTGATGTGGGTGATGATGTGATTAATATAGATCTTCCTGCCTGGTGTTGAAGATGGCAGGATGGAATGTCTAAGGCTTGTGTAACATGTCTCCCCTAATTTTACACCAAAATGGGATATGTGACTCCCTCATAACAAGGCGGGTCTTGGGTCAGCTGGTTGGAAATATTGTGATCTGTTGAAAGTTCTGGATTAAGCTGCAACTTTTGTAATTTTTCCATTTCATCTTCCTTTGCATGGAACTCATTTCCTTGCATGTCTTGCTATTAATTTTGCTTGATTGATTTATGTATTTATGAATATGTCTTGAATAGTGAAATGCTTAGCTTCCAAAGCTTTCATTTCCTATGTGTGATTGTGCTATGTGGTCTTTATCTTGTCAGAGTAGTTGAACTCCATGGAACCGATTACACGTAATTTTATTTCTGCCATTGTTCGAATTTGTTGCGTGTGATCATCCTTCATGGTCTCTATCGTGTTCTGAAAACTAATCCTTTGATTATGCTGAGTAATTTTCATTGCATGTAAATTGTTCCCCATGGAACTCATTTCTCTTGTGTGATCTATTATTAATCTTTCTTGACTTGATTGCATGTCCTTGATCATTTGAGTTAATTTATTCACAAGACGCTTATCATGATCTTCCATAGGCAAGAAACGTGATTATTGATTAATGTTGTAAATTTAACCACTTGTCCCTACAATGCCATTACCCAGGATTCCTCTTGCAAAATCACAAGTAAATTCATCATGAAGACTTTCACAAGTACTGCGATATGGCCAAGATTGACCATTATTATCCTCCAAATCATTATCTTGAGACTCCTCCATATTAATTAGGTGATTTTGCATGATAGTGACTTGATTTTTATGTTCAACTTGCATACTTTTAATTCTTTGAGCTATTTCTTTAACAAGATCACTTTCCTTTTATTTTGTATCTGGAAGCCCAAACTTCCCAGATACTTTCTTGTCATTTTCTAATTCCTCAGCTAAAGTCTGAGCAACCCTTACATTAGCGGGTCTTTCGCATGTTGTCTCCCTGATTGTACAGGGACCGTGATAATGGCTCAGGGCAGAGGCTATCACTCTGATCCCTGCCCACTCTGTTCTCATTGTCTCCTAGCAACAGGGCTAACAGGGGTAGTCTTTATGGAAATGAGATGATGGAAAGCAAGTTGGAACCAACTTTCCCAAGAGACACAGTTGAGTGGCCTAGCTACTTTGTGAAAATTTTAGCAAGATTAAGGATTCAATTAGATTTAGAGTTTGAGATCAGTGCCTTATGGAGTAAAAAATTCTTTCTTATTATAAATTATAACCAAGTAACCACATGGAAAATCACTGCTTATATGGTGAACTAACTTATATGAAGTGCAATTCGTAAGTCTAGGTGAAATACAAGGATCTTGGTTAGTTTTAAATTATATGTCTAATCTAAATGGAATCTTTCCCTTAACTATTTTGAGAAACAATCTTTAGAGTAGGTTGTGGGAAGGAAGCCAACAGGAAGCAGGCAAAGGCTTGATTAATGATATCTCCCTGTGTTCCAATCACCCAATGCATGTGGTGCTATAGAGATTGTGGCTCTGATGACTACAAGGTAACTGTGTTAACCACTAAGAAGGGTTGAATTCCTCAAGACAGATAAGAGAGGGTTGTCCTAAGAGTCTATCAACCAAGCTTATGCTTGGAGGTAAGTTATTAATGCAACTATGCTTACGATGAAATGCAAGATTATGGGAGTCTTAATTTAAGATTGTTTATGTGATTTAAGTATTTAATGTTGATTGATTTATGGCAAGAGTACTTAACAATGTATTGAAAGACAATCTTAAACAAGAAAAATTTCTCAATGATACAAGTGCTAATAATAAACAAGAAATCATTTAGATACAATTGCTCAAAAGTATAGATCCACGATAGATAAATAATAGAGCAACAATTAACCAGTGAAATAGTATCATAAGTCAATGACCATTATCCAGAATAAGACAACACATGTTCTTAGCCAGTATTCTTCAATAGGAGATGTGCAATTAGATTTACTAATCTTCAAGTTAAGAACACTTAGATGCAATTTGGATCATCACTGGTTAAAACAATTTACTTCAATGCCACTTATCCATAGATGCTTATTGAATTCACAAGATGTCAATATGCCCAAAGATACCAAGGAAAGATATGATTAGAATGCTCTAGTGAGTGAGCTTATTAGATGTGGAGTATGAACTTTATACCATATAAAATCACAAGGAAAGCACAATGTTAGCTACTTCCACAATATCAATAGTAGCAATAAGAATGTAAAACCATGAAAGCACTTATGCAATTTATATTTCAATGACCCTTTAATGAGAAATAAATGACTAATATGACAACAATAAGCAAGTTTTCTTTAGATGCCAATTTCAAGATGTATATGTTTGCCCAATGTAAGAAAGAGAAATCCAACTATCAACCCAGTTTTTCCAACTCAACAATTTAGATGTATTAAACTTTCTTATGATGAGATTACCACAATTATATTAGATTTGAAATGCCTATCATAGCAATAGGAAAAGGTGCGAACATTGAGCTATCTATGCCACCACAAGTCCCAAAATATGCCCAAAACCTAGAAATATCTTGTGAAACTGAAAAATATGATTTCTAAGTCCTTTCAGGTGTGTTATTCAAAAAATATCAGATTTGATTCAGAGATTATGAAAAAAATTTCTAGCAAGAAAAAATGTAGGTCTAGGCTAGATAATCAATGCCCAAGTGGCCAAAAATTTAGGAAAATTTTGTTTTGCAATTTTAGAGTATTTTGACCAACTATATGTGTTTTTAGGGCACTTATATCACTATTATGAATCAAAATTTATAGTTGTAACAAAATAGAGAGAAAACAGGTTTAGAGAGAAAACCATAGGCCCAAGGCTTTAAATATAAACTTGTCCAAGTTGCCAAAAATTCTCCAATGCTCTTGCAACCTAAAAAAATTAATTTTGAACAATTTTCTCTTGAAAAACCACCAATTATTTAGTCCCAAAAAATTCAGATGTCAAAATAGGGCTAGAAGGGAGCCAAGGGCAAGGGAAAGGGGGACAAAGAGGATCACAGAAGGAGGAAGGAGGCCAATTAAGGCTATCAGCTCAAGGAGGAGGGGGAAAGCCTAAAAGGCTAGACGTAGGGAGGAGGAAGCCCTCTTAGGGATTACAGCTAGGGTTAGAGGCCCTAAAGGGTTTTCGTGGGCCCAAAAGGGCCATGACCTAGGGAAGGAGGGTTGCAAAGGGAGGTCGAGGCCTCTAGGCCTCACGACCAGGCCTAGAATGGCCCTAAAACTTTGACATAGAGGGTAAAAGGGGAGGCCGAAGCCCCTAGGGATTACGACCAGCTCTGAAACTAGCTTAAAAAATGGTGCAGAGGACCAGAAGAGTGATGTAGGGGCCTTATAAGCTGACGTTGTTCTTGGCGAGGCTAGATCTACACTCGGGAAGGATGAAACTCGAAACCCCGACTTCAAAACAAATTGTTTGCTTCAGATCTAAATTTTACTACAAATTCTTCAATGAATGGCCCTGCGAAAAAATTTAGAGATTAGATCTTACCTTAAAGGGCCTAGATCTAGCTCTATTCTAGCTTTCTCCACTTGATCTCACATGCAAAAATGGATTTACAAATACCCAAAACTCCAAATATATGCAAAATCTCAAAACCCCAAAATCCCAATTGGCAAAAATAATTTACAAAATTTACAAATATACAAGGGTTTTAAAATAAATTTTGAGAAATAAATTTTTTTAGAATTTTCTTTGATAGATGGCTAATAATACTTTGGAAAATTAAGTTGAGACAAGGCCGCCCCCTCTCTCCCTTCCTATACATCATCATGGCAGAAACCTTGAGCATACACCTGGAAAATCTTCGAAAGCAAAAGGAGATCACAGGGATCAGCATAGCGAGAGGGATAAAAGAAATTAATCATTCGCTCTTTGCCGATGATACCCTTTTAATTGGGGGAGCCTCAAGCTTAATGGCAAGAAGATTCAAGAGAACTTTGGACACCTTCCTGGCAGTCTCAAGGGGATTGCTAAACAACAATAAATGCAAAATCTATACTTGGAATGTCCCTCTCCAAATCATGCAAAGAATCTCTCTGATCATGGACATCCCAGTTCAAAGAAACTGGAGCCACTTCACATATCTTGGTCTGCCCTTGGCAAAATAAATTGTCAAGTCTGAGATTTGGAATAAGCAGATCGAAAAAATGAGAGGGCTTCTCCAAAGTTGGGGGCTGTCTTGGCTAAATCTGGCGGGCAGGACCACCCTCATAAAGGCTCTCCTCTCAGCTCTCCCCATATACCAATATGTTGTCACTCTGGCCCCTGCCAGCACTCACAAGCACATGGAGTTAATCATGAGAAGTTTCCTCTGGCAGGGAGGGAAGCAAGACTCAAAAAAATTCAGTCTGGTCAGATGGGATCAAGTTACCCTCCCTTTTGAAAAAGGGGGCATAGCAATCAAAATCCCTAGCCTTTCCAACAAAGCGATGGGCTTCAAACTGGTGTGGAGAATGCTAACGGGAAAAGGTTCCTGGTGGGTTAAGGCTCTTAAAAGAAAATACCTCAATGGGCTGCACTCCAATGTCCTCACTGAGGTAATAGTGGAAAGGCCTTGCACTCCAGTTTGGAAACTTATCAAAAAAAGTCCTCCCCCAAATTAAAAATCACATCTCTAAGTCGCCTGGAAATGGAAAAGAAATAAATATATGGACTGACAGAATTATGGGATCGGAACCAAGAAATCTTCTCCAGTAGTTCAGTACTTTGAAATTATGGATGGAGGCCAAAAATTTGCATTCTTTATTTGACATTTCAGTTTGGGAGCACAACAGTTGGTTAGCTTGGAGGGATCTCCCTCTCTCAAATAATCTCAGGAAACAATGGGCAGACCTCAAGATCTCTCTGACGGGATCAGCTCCTTTAAACAAAGATGCTCGTGACAGTTTCATCTGGGATCCCAGCGGAGGCCATTTCACTGTAAAAGATGGGTATAAAATCCTTCAGTCCAGCCCCACTGTTGTTGGGAAAAGTATCCAATATGGAATGCCCCTATCCCACTCTAAGAGGTGATAGTGCCTTAGCAACAAACAAGGAAAGCTATCTAAGTATTCTTCTTTATGAGATGTAAATAGAGAAAGAAGGATGTAACTAACCGGTGTCTTCCGCTAGTTTGTCGATCCAATCACTCTCTCTCTTTCGTTCGCTTCCCACTGCCTGCTCTTTCACTGGTCCAGCTTCACACGGTTCCTGCAAGATCACAAGAGAAGAAGACTACACGAAAGATATAGATTCACATTCATAACTAGTTTAGGATCAGATATAAACTAAATATGCAAATATAACAAAACATCATTGAAATACAAGCATATAGGAGAAACTCAAGTAGCTTTATTGATATGATAAACAAGGTTCAAGAGGAAATACAACCAAGTGAGTCCCGATCCAGCATCTACCTCCCAGCAAAAGAATCCCTTCCTCTCCTCCAACAAAGCATAAATCACCCAATGTACTAATCTCAATCTCAAACCAACAGCAATTCTCTGCAAAGTACAAAATTCCAGCCTCCTGAACCTCTGGGTGAGAGATCCATATATAGATGTGAGCAGAGAGGATGAGTCAGCTCATGTTTTGACTTGTGGCTTCTCTCTGTCAGTTCTTGCTTCCACTTGGAGGTTGAGAACCTATTACTCATCACTAGTCGAATTCATTGAGGCAAGTGTCATTGAGGAAGATTTTGGAAGCTTCCAGGGTCTTTCCACCTCGTTGAATGAACTTTCCATTTGTCATTTCCCGCTCAGCGCACCCTGGTAGTGCTTCTACCTGCGTTGCAGTGCAACTGGCCAGTGTAACCTCTGCATTTCAGCGCAGACAGCTAGTGGAGCCTCTGAATTGATCCTGAATTGACTGTTTCTGAGTGGTTTTTGGTGGAGAACTTCTGGGAGAAGCTGTCATTGGTTGACCTTGTTCCTTTAGGGGTAGGAACAACTCATTTAGGGACTTTGGATCCCTTGGATTATTGACATTTCATGCTCAATGTTGTAAGGCACAAAAATGTCTATAACAGTTGCCCCCTAAAGTATGAGGTCGTTTATCGGGTGAAATGCTTTATTAGGAGGATCCGAAGTTCTTATAATGCTGGGAGGAGACCTGTTATAAGATACAATACAATACATTATTTTTCATACTGCTTTTATGATCTAGCTGAGCTGGGCATTCCCATGCTCAGCGTTATAAATTCATTTTTTTGTACATAGAACAGACAATCGTCTGATGTTAGACTGATGATTTTGATGAAATCATCATCCTTTTTGGTAGGATGATCATCTGCTGAAATGATGTACATGTCAATGTCTTTATCTTTCCTGAATATATATCACAGCTGTTATAGACATTTTTGTGCCTCGTAACATGGAGCATGAAATGTCGATAATTACAGGGATCCTCAGTCCCTAAATATGTTGTTCTTGCCCCTAGAAGAACAAGGTCAGCAAACCACAGCACTTCCCATCAGTTCTCCACCTGAAAACACTCAAAAACAGGCTATTTTTGGATCATGTCAGCTGCTCCACTGAGCATCTGCACTGGAATGCAACTGCTCCTCCTTGTACATGCGCTGAAAGTCAAATCTAATGAAGGCTACCTGCGCTGGGCGAGATTGGCCAAGTGGCACAGTCATTCTGCAAGGTGTCAATTGCCCAGGAAGCTTCCAAACTGACACTTGGTTCAAGGGATTCGCCCTGTGATGAGTAAGAGGTACTTGATCTCCATGTGTAAGCAAGGATCTCCAAGTGGACTCAAGAACTGAAGTTTAACTGAAGAGGGAGAGGACACAAGGCAGCTTTATGTCAGTCTCAAGCTGACTCATCCTTTCTTCTTCTATCCTATATATAGAGCTCTTCTATGAGGTCTAAGGAGGCTGGAATTTTGTGCAAAGCAAGGAAGTGCTGTTGGTTTACAGTTAGAGCTATTGGGTGATTGCTTTTATAGAGGTGAAGAGGAGATTTCTTGCTGCTGGGGAGGTGCTGCTAGATTGGAGCCATTGATGGTTGTAACCTTCTCAGAACCCTGTTACTTTATCAATAAAGCTTTGAATGTTCTCCTATATACTTGTATTGCATTGATGTATTGTATTTACTTGTATATTTGATTCACTCTAATCCATGCATCAGTTATGAGTACATGTATCTTGTAGTTTTCTTCTCTCTGTTGTGCAGGATCTGTGTGTAGCTGGACCGGCAAAAGGAGCAAGGAGCTGGGAACAAGAGACAAAGAGAGAGGATAAGGATCGACAAAAGCGAAAGACACCGGTTGGTTAATCTTTTCTTCCTTCTCTCTGTACTTTCATAAAGGAAAACATTAAAGCTTTACTTTCAGTTGTTGCTAAAGACTGTCACCTTTAGAGTAGGGATAGGGTCATCCGAGTCGGATACTTTTCCCCACAACAAACTGGCGACTCCGCTGGGGAGCCTAGTATCTTGTTGGTGTTTGTAGTATCTTTGCTATTCATTTCCTGAAGAAAAGAGTACCAAATCGAAAAGCTTTTGACTATATCAAAAGCGAAGTAGAGGGGCTGCTACTCTTGCTCATTTTCTGAGCAGATTCATGATTTGAAGAGCTGATCTACAAAAGACTCTTGTACTCTTTGTGATAGCTTTTCATCCTCTTGATCATCCCTTAGCCTGTACTTGACCTATAGCTTTTTATTTCAACAAAAACAGTGCATTTTTGAGCTTTTTATGACCCGGAAATCCTTGTAAACGCAACTCTCGTGTCTCAGTGCAGGCTGTCCACAGGAAGTCTGCATTTCAGCGCAGGTACTCCCTTCGGGAACTGCGCTGAGAGTCAATTTGACAGACCAGAGCCTGCGCTGACCCAGTTAGGCTATGTCTTCCTGAGGTTTCCTACTGTGTCTTAGCCCTGTTTTCACTGACTTTTGCTGCTGATTGCTGGTCATTGTACTTGCTGTAAACCAACTTTCCTTGACATTATTCCGCCTCAGTTGTGTGATGAAACTGTGAGTGTTCTTTCAGTATTTCTTGCTTCAGTTACAGTTTCCCATTGTGAAAAACGAACCAGTATAGCGGTGACCTCTTAGATCCTGAACTGTAAAAGTGTCTTTGTGATCTTAAGAGCTAGTTTTATTACTGTTCATGGCTGTTTGAGTTTGTTTGTTTTTCATTTTATGGTTTGAATCTATACATTTCCAGTGTCTAAACAAGTCGATCTTAAGGTGTCTTTTGATTTTGGACAAGCTTGTTTATTTTTCGCTTGAAATTAGATTCAAAAGTCATACAACAGTTTTCCTTTCTGTCTTACATCAACATTAAGGATAACGAAAAGAAATACATGCATTGTGCATATTTGCATTTGACTGTGTGCTTGACGATTTAGGAAAATTTGCATTTTAGTGTGTGTTCTATGATCTGTGCGAAAAGTTGTGTCTTTCTTTTCCCTCAGTAGCTTAAGGTTTTCAAAGTTGAAAGATTGAAAAGTTTTTCTTCTCATCTTAGATTGCATTTAGGAAGTTGTATATATACATCTCGTGGTGATCCTTAAAGGCAAACTGCTAAGCAATATCAACATTAAAATAAATCCAATTTACATAACAACGCTTTGTAACATAACGCAAACATCTAGAGGTCTAGGTAGAGACGTGTTCCGGCGTCGTTAAACGTAGTGACTGTCGATCTCTACGAAGGTGGGTGATTCCTCCTGAGAGTCGGTGGCACTAATACGGACTTGTGCTCCCGCGTACCGTCGCGTATATTGGGAGACCCCTATAGGCATTTATCCTTTATCCTTAGGAAGCCGTGTCGGCCGCCCTACTGATCGCGATGCAGTGAACACAGCATTCACGAAGATCGACCACCCGTACTGTAAAACGTATTCTGTGGTTTCGCGAAAGGTTTGGCACACCCTCTGCCTAGATCTCCAGAGCAGTTTCTTTTGGCCTTTTTCAAACTCTATAACTGAAAAAGTCCAACCGAGCATTTGTCACTTCGGGCTCGTTAATACATCGAAGTCGACTAGAGTCATCTTTAGCTTTTTCTCGACTCTTAAAACATGAAAAAGCAAGTTTGTGTCTAAAAGCGTCGTTAATAAAATTTATTTTAAGCGGAACATAATCACCTGTTATTCCCACGTTGATCTTTCAGTTGAAAAGTATGGAGCCCACCAACCAAGGAAGTAACCTTGGCGGAAGTCCAAATCCCTTCTCCTCTTGGGGAGATGTTGGTGCGCCTCATATGGCAACATTGTCACTTCCAGGATTGACAATCGGCCTACCTGTATGGCTCTTTTCAACTAATGTAGTCCAGATCGCCACTAATCCTGAGCAGTCGAATCAACAGTCAGAACAATCTAGAACTACCCACCAGCCTTCCACTTCTTACGATACTTCCTCTGATCCTTCATCTTCGCAAGGTAGAGCTGGCAAGAGTCAGCCTCCCAAGGAGAAGAAGGAAAAGAAGAAGAGAGAAAAGAAGCAGAAGGAGCCTCTGGCGAAGGCGACTGGGGGCAAGCAGAAGAAAGCTGACAAAAACCCACACACTGCACCGACCGGGCCTAAATCGCCATGTGTCATTTGCAAAGGGATCCACTTCCATCGTGATTGTCCTTGTATTCCCCGGATACTAAGGGACTGGTCCCCAAGGTTGCACAATCCGGTAGCATCAACCTCTGGTTGTCATGTTGATTGCAGTCCGTCAACTAACGAGAGTGAAGGACGAAGAAGGGGACCAAGATCACCCTGTCTATTGTGTGAAGGCAATCATGCCATCCACAAATGTCCATTCTTAGATGAGGCAAAGAGAGTTTTGGAAGATCGCCCGGTTTCACCGTTGCGACTTCCTCCTGGATATCAAAAACTCGCGCCTAATCCCTCGATAGTTGAAAATCCAGTTGACCCGCTCAAGTGGTCAGCTGAAGTGTCGGTCATTGAGAATGAACCTACTGAATCCAGACCAGACGAAAGTCTAAAGGTCGAAACGGCAGTTGACCCGGTTCTTCCTTCAGAGGTTTCATCGTCCAATGACTCCGTCATTGAAGACCCGTCTTCAAATGACACCGTCGCCGAAGAGTCAGCTTCATGCGACACCCTCACTGAAGAGAATAAGGATGACACCATCCAGGTTCTTTTCATCAGCACCGACTCTAATGAGCGTCAGGGCAATGCGCCCATTCCTTTATCGCAGGAAGGAACATCATCAGGGTCATACCCGGCCGTATATTCGGTCCCACCACCAAGCAACCTGGTTGTATCCTTTGATTGGAATCAACTAGGCAGACCCCGGTTACCAGCCAGTATACCATTCAGAATCATTGTCCAGATCTATAGAATGATTATGGCTGGTACTATCATTGATGAAGGGGCGTCTGTGAGTATCCTTTCCTCTATTGCTTGGAAAGCACTGGGTTCCCCAGCGCTTTTACCTGAGTTAAGAAATCTCTCAGGTTTTGATAAAGGAACCAGTCGACCATTAGGAATCCTCCCCAATGTACCTGTTACATTGAAAGGGAAGACCGTCAATTTAAACGTGATGGTCGTCCAGGGACCCTTGGATTATAACCTACTCCTTGGACGTGACTATATTTATTGCATGGGAGCGATAGTCTCCTCACTCTTTAGAGTAATGTGTTTTCCACATGAAGGAAGGATGGTCAAGCTCGTAGACCAACTTTCATTTCCGGGATCTCGCATCGCAAATAGTCAAATACCAATCCTAAATGGTCTGTTCACTCAAGATTCGCCTCCACCCCCAGTCCTCCTTCCCGATGAGTGCGAGTGATTCGGAAAGAAAGACTGGAACCCAGGGGGCATGCACCCTGGTCTGCTTCGGGCAGAAGAAACCCTGGGTATAAGGAAGAATTTCCGCAGAAGAATGGACTAGTCCGTACCCCGTCCGGCGGTGGAAGAGGGGTTGTTCTAGAATAATATTCTTTTGTCAAAGTTATGCGAGTGAGATAATCTGCTTCTCGCTCCCCTTGTCTAGATAATCAGGATACCGAGGATGAGGACCATTTGCTGTAGCAAGTAGTAACCATCTTTGAAGACAAGCCTCACCCATTAAAACATATGTTTTGAAGGATAAGTAGGGGCAGCCTCCAAAGAAAGAGATTCTATTGTTACAACCGGCGGCCACCATTTTTAGTAACCTAATGTTAGGCATCGCCGAAGAAAGAGATTGATTTGCGGCAGCAAATAGAACCCTCTTCGGATAATAAGAAAGAAGCAAGCCTCCCTCAATAATACCAATGTTTTGTCTTTGAGTAGTGTTCTTCTCTTGTCACAAATAGCTGTTCGTTAAAAGTTGGGCTGACGGGAAGCCTGAGTACCGCATAAGACCCCTTAAAATAACGAGAAGACTAGTATCGTTAACATTAGATTAGCAAGATGACAAGTAGCTGTGAACACCCAAAGAAAAGCAGAGGTAGGGGAGAGGAGGGGTAGCCTCGAAATTCTATCCTATACCTGGGGGCATGCAAACTTTTGGAATGTGAGCAAGGGACGACTATTTATTTTTTAAATTTTTAGGTCCTCCCTTTAAACCTGTAGGTCTAACCCTTTAAACTCGTAGGATTAGCCGTTTCCGACCTTGCATGAAGAAAGCCTGTGGGGCAAAGGTAAAAACTTGCCAAAATTGGAGCATAGCTTCGTGAGATAAAGCTCCTTAAAAAATAGTTATCTCACAGGGGGCGTTCTTATTATGATTGGTATATCGAGCAGTTTTAGCACATAGTTCATGCTCGTTAAAAAATAAACGCAAGATCCGAGCAGTTTTAGCGCATAGTTCATGCTCGTTAAAAAATAAACATAAGTTTATGAGCAGGCTTTCCCTTAGAGTTCAAGCTCACTCAGAAAAAATGAACCGGTAAATACCCTTCTGAGATCGTAAATTCATCAGCCATAAAAGCCTTGGTCGTGTTTGTGCACCGTCACCTCCACCGTCATTTGGCCGATCATTCACTTCCATTTGTGTGTTTACCCTTTTTGAGGAACATCTGCGAAGAGTGATTTCACTTAGCCATCCTTGTGACACTGCCGTGATTGGAATATTCCAACTTGTACCTGGAATCAGTTGTTATCCCTGTTTATCACTCGTTCCTCAAAAGACGAGTCTTCTTTGAGCTCTTTTCACTGACTCGTAAAATATGAAAAGTTTGCCGAGTTTTGGCCTTCCAGCTCGTTAAAGCGACCGGAAGAGCTATCCCTCATTTAGACTTTAATCTTTTTGGACCTGAGGGATTATTACACAAAAAGATCGAGCGCTTGTCTTGTTCGGCTCGTTAAAAGTACCGAACACCCATCCCTTCTGTATTGTTTTATACTTTTTCGGACTTAAGGGATTAGATGACGAAAAAGGAATTTTGGAGTTGACTTTATGTACCTTTTCAGACTCTCTAAAAATGAAAAGGACCGAGTTTTCCTTGTCGTTAGACTCGTTAAAATGATTAAATAGCGACAAACTTGTCTTTAGACGAGAACGAGTTTCCCTATCGCTAAGCTCGTTAAATCATAGCGATGGGCTTGCCCGAAGGGCAGGTTATAGAACAAGCATATGTTATCCTCCTCAAGCTTGACAAAAATAAAGAGGTACTGGTCAGAAATGACTGGGGAAAAATTGGGAGAACATCAAAGCTTAATGGTAGCAAGTCACTCTTGAACATGACACTTTTCCTCCGTTCCACATCGGGTTGGGTTGTTTCATTCACCGGTCTCATCACCATGGTCTTCGCCAAACCATCCACATTTGGGGTAATGCTACCGATCCATCGCATCAGTGTCGTTATATGTTCAAGAGGGGTCATTCTGAAAGTGTCAACCGTGTCCCATCCACTGCCATACATTATCCTTCATCCATTCATGATCGCCACCCTGAATCATATATCACAGTTTGTTTTCACCTCCACTAAAATCATTAGCTCCGTTCCGTGTCATTGATGTGGGATTCATTAAGGCCCTCCTTTGACGGATCGCTTCTTGTCGACTTCAGCTCATTATCCAAGAAGTTGATCTAGGAACAACCCCATCAATACTTTGAAGCTTGCATGCCTCAATGGCAAGTTTCTCACTTCTGGCGACAGGTATACATCAATGACCTTCGACCAGAAGATTTTGCGTGGCGTTCGACGCCAAGTCCTTTATTCACGCCACGTGAATTGTACTGCGGTACCTTGAGGGTCATTATCATTATCGGTGATTCCTCTCACGCTTGTTAATGGTTTTCATTATTGGCCGGTAATCAAGCGATGTCTTTCCATGTTCGACTTCAGCGCAATTCTCACATGGATCGACTTGTACTTAGAGTGAAGATCGAACAATTTTGAAGACCCCGGATCTAGTTTCATCCATCCGGGCTGCGATATATATTCAGGAAATATAAAAGCATTTGTCATGTACATCATTGCAGCAGATGATCATCCTATTCAAAGGATGATAATTTCAGCAGAAAATTGTCAGTCTACTATCAGACGATCGTCTGTTCTATGTACCAAAATGTATTTATAAAGCTGAGCATGGGAATGCCCGCCTCAGCTAGATCATGAAAACAAAATGAAAAATAATGTATTGTATTGTATTGTATTACAGGGCGCCTCCTCAGCACTGGAATGAACTTCGGACCCTCTGGATAAAGCATTTCACCCGATAAACGGCCTCATACTTTAGGGGGCAACTGTTATAGACATTTTTGTGCCTCGTAACATGGAGCATGAAATGTCGATAATTACAGGGATCCTCAGTCCCTAAATATGTTGTTCTTACCCCTAGAAGAACAAGGTCAGCAAACCACAGCACTTCCCATCAGTTCTCCACCTGAAAACACTCAAAAACAGGCTATTTTTGGATCATGTCAGCTGCTCCACTGAGCATCTGCGCTGGAATGCAACTGCTCCTCCTTGTACCTGCGCTGAAAGTCAAATCTAATGAAGGCTACCTGCGCTGGGCGAGATTGGCCAAGTGGCACAGTCATTCTGCAAGGTGTCAATTGCCCAGGAAGCTTCCAAACTGACACTTGGTTCAAGGGATTCGCCCTGTGATGAGTAAGAGGTACTTGATCTCCATGTGTAAGCAAGGATCTCCAAGTGGACTCAAGAACTGAAGTTTAACTGAAGAGGGAGAGGACACAAGGCAGCTTTATGTCAGTCTCAAGCTGACTCATCCTTTCTTCTTCTATCCTATATATAGAGCTCTTCTATGAGGTCTAAGGAGGCTGGAATTTTGTGCAAAGCAAGGAAGTGTTGTTGGTTTACAGTTAGAGCTATTGGGTGATTGCTTTTATAGAGGTGAAGAGGAGATTTCTTGCTGCTGGGGAGGTGCTGCTGGATTGGAGCCATTGATGGTTGTAACCTTCTCAGAACCCTGTTACTTTTATCAATAAAGCTTTGAATGTTCTCCTATATACTTGTATTGCATTGATGTATTGTATTTACTTGTATATTTGATTCACTCTAATCCATGCATCAGTTATGAGTACATGTATCTTGTAGTTTTCTTCTCTCTGTTGTGCAGGATCTGTGTGTAGCTGGACCGGCAAAGGGAGCAAGGAGCTGGGAACAAGAGACAAAGAGAGAGGATAAGGATCGACAAAAGCGAAAGACACCGGTTGGTTAATCTTTTCTTCCTTCTCTCTGTACTTTCATAAAGGAAAACATTAAAGCTTTACTTTCAGTTGTTGCTAAAGACTGTCACCTTTAGAGTAGGGATAGGGTCATCCGAGTCGGATACTTTTCCCCACAACAACAGCCCGGATGGATGAAACTAGATCCGGGGTCTTCAATCTCGTTCGATCTTCACTCTAAGTACAAGTCGATCCATCTGAGAAATGTTCTGAAGTCAAACATGGAAAGACATCGCATGATTACCAGTCAATGATGTAAACTGTTAACAAGCGCGAGAGGAATCACCGATAATGATAATGACCCTCAAGGTACTGCAGTACAATTCACGTGGTGTGAATAAAGGACTTGGCGTCGAACACCACGCAAAATCTTTCGGTCGAAGGTCATTGATGTATACCTGTCGCCGGAAGTGAGAAACTTGCCATTGAGGTATGCAAGCTTCAAAGTACTGAAGGGGGTGTTCCTAGATCAACTTCTTGGATAATGAGCTGATGTCGACAAGAAGCGATCCGTCAAAGGAGGGCCTTAATGTATCCCACATCAGTGACACGGAACGGAGCAAATGATTTTGATGGAGGTGAAAATGATCTGATGATATATGGTTCAGGGTGGCGGTCATGAAAGGATGAAGGATAATGTATGGTAGTGGATGGGACACGGTTGACTTCTCTGAATGACTTCTCTTGAACATATCGGCGACACTTGTGTGATGGATCAGTAGCATTTACCCCAAAGATGGATGGTATGGCGAGACCATGGTGATGTGACCGGTGAATGAAACAACCCAACCCGACTCAGGCACGGAGTGGAAGTGTCATGTTCAAGAGCGACTTGCTACCAATAAAAGTTCCTTGAGTTTCTTCCCAATTTTTCCCCAGTGATTTCTGACCAGTACCTCTTTATTTTTGTCAAGCTTGAGGAGGATAACATATGCTTGTTCTATAATTTTCCCTTCGGGCAAACCCATCGCTATGTTTTAACGAGCCTAGCGATAGTGAAACTCGTTCTCGTCTAAAGACAAGTTTGTCGCTATTAATGCTTTTTAACGAGTCTAACGACAAAGATAACTCGGTCCTTTTCAATTTTAGAGAGTCTGAAAAGGTACGTAAAGGTAACTCCAAAGTTCCTTTTTCGTCATCTAATCCCTTAAGTCTGAAAAAGTATAAAACAATACAGAAGGGATGAGTTTTCGATAGTTTTAACGAGCCGAACAAAACAAGCGCTAGATCTTTTTGTGCAATAATCCCTCAGGTCCAAAAAGATTAAAATCTAGAGGAGGGATAGCACTTCCGGTCGCTTTAACGAGCTGGAAGGCCAAAACTCGGCAATCTTTTCATATTTTACGAGTCATATGAAAAGAGCTTAAAGAAGACTCGTCTTTTGAGGAACGAGTGATAAAACGGGTTAGCAGCTGATTCCAGGTAAGCTTTGGAATTTCCAAATCACGACAGTGTCACAAGGATGGCTAGTGAAATCACTCTTTGCAGTTGTTCCTCAAAATGGGTAAACAATCAAATGGAGGTGAATGATCGGCCAATGGAAAAGTGGAGGTGATGGTGCAAACACGACCAAGTCTTTAATGGCTGATGATTTACATTCGCAGTGGTTATTTACCGGGTAGTTCATTTTTTAACGAGCTTAAACACGGGTTGAAACACTTGCTCGATCTTATGTTTATTTTTTAACGAGCATGAACTATGTGCTAAAACTGCTCGATTTTATGTTTATTTTTTAACGAGCATGAACTATACGATAAAACTGCTCGATTAATCCAATCATATGATAAGAATGTCTCATTTAAGATTCCATTTTTTATGGAGCTTGCGCCTTATAAAGCTTTGCTCCGGAATCCTTTCGTTATGCAAGTTCGGAAACGACTAATCCTATGAGTTTAAAGGGTTATACCTACAGGTTTAAAGGGAGGACCTAAAAATTTAAAAAAATAAATAGCCGCCCCTTGCTTGCACTCCGAAAGGTTTGCATGCCCCCAGGTATAAAACAGAGTTTCAAGGTTACCCCTACTTTAGTCCGGTAAAACATTTGTTTTAGTGAGAGAGGCCTACCTCTTACAGGTCACCCAAAGATTGTTCTATTCACATAGCGAACAAAACACTTCTTTGGCTATGTCTACCGAGATAGAAAAAGGTGATTGACTCAGTTCTGTCAACTCACATGACTTTGACAAGAGAATCTTATTCTAGAATAACCCTCTTCCAGCATGGGCAGGGTACAGACTAGTCATATTCTCCCGCGGAAACCTACCCTATACCCAAAGTTTTCCTGCCGAAGCAGACCAGGACGCATGCCCCCTGGGTTTCAGTCATATCCTTCCGAATCACTCGCGCTCATCGGGGGGACGGACCGTGGGTTGAGACATTTCTTACGCGAAGAGACCATTTAGGGATGGTACATGACTATTTGCGATGCGCGATCCGGGAAATGAAAGCTGGTCCACGAGCTTGACCACTCTTCCTTCGTGCGGAAAACACATTACTCTAAAGAGTGAGGAGACGATGGCTCCCACGCAATATATATAGTCTCGTCCAAGGAGTAGGTTATAATCCAAGGGTCCTTGAACGACCATCACGTTCATTTGAACGGTCTTCCCTTTCAATGTTATCGGCACATTTGGGAGGATCCCTAAAGGTCGACTGGTTCCTTTATCGAAGCCTGATAGATTTCTCATTTCAGGCAAAAGCGCTGGCGAACCAAGCGCTTTCCAAGCAATAGAGGAAAGGATACTCACAGATGCCCCCTCATCAATGATTGTGCCAGCCATTACCATTCTGTATATTTGAACGATAATTCTGAATGGTATACTGGTTGGAAACCGGGGCCTGCCTAGTTGGTTCCAGTCGAAGGACACAACCAGGTTGCTTGGTGGTGGGACCGAATAGACGGCCGGATATCGCTCTGACGAACTTCCTTCCTGCGATAAAGGAATAGGTGCATTGCCCCCGTGTTCGTCGGAGTCTGTGTTGATGAAAAGAATCTGGATGGTGTCATCCTTATCCTCTTCAGTGACTGTATCATTCGAAGATAAATCCTCTGAAGGCAATACCGGGTCAACTGCCGCCTCGACCTTTTGACTTTCGTCTGGTATGGATTCAGTCGGTTTATCCTCAATGATAGATGCTTCAGCTAACCACTTGAGCGGGCCAGCTGGATTCTCAACTAACAAAGGACTTGGCAAGAGTTTTTGATATCCAGGAAGAAGCCGTAACGGTGAAACCGGACGATCTTCCAAGACTCTTTTAGCCTCGTCTAAGAAGGGACAACGGTGGAGGGCATGGTTGCCTTCGCACAGTCTACAGGGAGGTCTAGCCCTCCCTTTTTGTCCAGGGACCTCACTTTCGCTAGTTGACGGTGTACTTTCAACATGGCTATTAGAGGTTGATGACACCGGATTGTGCAAACGGGGAGACCAGTCCCTCAGTATCCGAGGGATGCAGGGACAATCTCGGTGAAAGTGCTCTCCCTTGCAGATGACACATGGCGATCTAGGCCTGGTCAATGTTGTGTGTGGATTTTCATCAGACGACACTTGTTTTCCCTTATTTGCCTTTGGCTCCTTCTTCTTTTTCTCTTTCTTCTTCTTTTCCTTCTTCTCTTTAGGAACTTGGTTTTTGGTCTTACCAGTTCCATTACGCGAAGAGGAAGGAAGAGAGGAAGAATTATAAGAAGTAGAAGGTTGGTGGGAAATTCTAGACTCGTCTAATTGTTGATTCGACTATTCAGGAATAGTGGTGTTCTGAACGACATTGGTTGAGAAGAGCTAGACCGGCAGGCCAATTGTCAGTCCTGGAAGCGACAATGTGGCCATATGGGGCGCACCAACATCTCCCCAAGAGGAGAAGGGACTAGGATTTCCACCAAGGGGAATTCCTTGGTTGGTGGGCTCCATTTTCTCAACCTAAAGATCAACGCAGGAGAAAGGGGTGATTGTTCCGTTTAAAATAAATTTTTAACGATGCTTAGACACAACTTGCTTTTTCAATTTTAAAGAGTCGAGAAAAAGCTAAAGATGACTCTAGTCTCCTTCGATGTTTTAACGAGCCCGAAGTGACAAATGCTCGGATGGACTTTTTCCGTTATAGAGTCTGAAAAAGGCCAAAAGGAACTGCTCTGGAGTTCTAGGTAGAGGGTGTGCCAAACTTTTCGCAAAACCGCAGAATACTTTTTAGGGTACGGGCGGTCAATCTTCCTGAATGTTGTGTTCAGTGCATTGCGATCAGTAGGGCGGCCGACACGGCTTCCTATGGATAAAGGTTATATTCCTATAGGGGTCTCCCAATATATACGCGACGGTACGTGGGAGCACAATCCATACTGGTACTAATCATCTCTCAGGAGGAATCACCCAACCATCAGTGAGGCGACCAGTGACCAGGTTTTACGACGCTGGAACACGTCTCTAGCCTAGACCTCTATGTTGTGCGTTATGTTGCAAAGCGTTGTTAAGTTCATTCAATTTATTTTAGGTTGATCTTTTTTAGAAGTTTGCCTTTTTGGATCACCACGAGATGTATGATACAATTCCTAAATGCAGTCTAAAGATGATAAGCAAGCTTTATATCTTTTCAACAATGAAAATCCTAGCTACCAGGGGAAAAGAAAGACACCATCTTTTCTCAAAGAGCATAGAGCACACAGTAATGCACTTTTCCCTAAATCAACATACAAACTGTCTAAATGCAAATACACATATGCATGTATTTGTTTTCGCTTTCTTAATATCGATGCCTAAAAAGAAAGTTGTTATATAAATTTGAATTTGATTTCAAGTGAAAACATAAACAAGTTCCTTTTTTCGAAATCAAAAAGACGATTACGACACTTTATGATTTACTTGTTTCGACACTTTGAAATGCATAAATTCAAACCAAAAGACAAAAGTAAAAGCTAAATCAACTATGAACAGCGAACAAACTCACTCCTAAGATCAAAACGACACTTACGACAGGTCTAGATCTAGGGGCGACAGTATGACTAGTTTACTTTTGTAATGGGAAACTGCAAATGATGTAACAAATACACAAAGAACAAATACAGTTTCTTTATATAACTGAGGCGGAATTGAGGCAAAGAAAAGGGGTTTCAGATAGGTACACTGACTGATAACAGGCTTCAAAAGACAGAGATAAAACTGAGCAAAAGGAAGTAGGGAACCACAGCTGCACAAGGCAAAGACTGATCAGCGCACTCCTAACACAGAGGTTTTGACATTCAGCACAGGTAGCCTTCACGGGACCTGCGTTGAAATGCAGAACCTCTTCACAGAGTCTGCGTTGAAGCAGAAATGAGAGTTGTTTCTGGGTTCTGGGTTACGGTTTGCAGTTTTTTCTACAGTTTTTGGCCGGATAAAAGCTGTCAATTACGTACAATTAGGAGGATGATTTATAGGAGGACTAAGATCTATCACAAAGGGCTGTTAGAGCACTTGTGGATCAGCTTCTCAGATCATAAAGAGGCCCAGTGAGAGGGCTAGAGTAGTTGATCTCTACTTTGCATTTGTAAATAGCAAATGCAGTTCGATTCGGCACTCTTGAGTCTATGAAATGAATAGCAATAGAAACACAAGTAAACTAATAAGATACTCTCCCCAGCGGAGTCGCCAATTTGTTGTTGGGAAAAGTATCCAATATGGAATGCCCCTATCCCACTCTAAGAGGTGATAGTGCCTTAGCAACAAACAAGGAAAGCTATCTAAGTATTCTTCTTTATGAGATGTAAATAGAGAAAGAAGGATGTAACTAACCGGTGTCTTCCGCTAGTTTGTCGATCCAATCACTCTCTCTCTTTCGTTCGCTTCCCGCTGCCTGCGCTTTCACTGGTCTAGCTTCACACGGTTCCTGCAAGATCACAAGAGCAGAAGACTACACGAAAGATATAGATTCACATTCATAACTAGTTTAGGATCAGATATAAACTAAATATGCAAATATAACAAAACATCATTGAAATACAAGCATATAGGAGAAACTCAAGTAGCTTTATTGATATGATAAACAAGGTTCAAGAGGAGATACAACCAAGTGAGTCCCGATCCAGCATCTACCTCCCAGCAAAAGAATCCCTTCCTCTCCTCCAACAAAGCATAAATCACCCAATGTACTAATCTCAATCTCAAACCAACAGCAATTCTCTGCAAAGTACAAAATTCCAGCCTCCTGAACCTCTGGGTGAGAGATCCATATATAGATGTGAGCAGAGAGGATGAGTCAGCTCATGTTTTGACTTGTGGCTTCTCTCTGTCAGTTCTTGCTTCCACTTGGAGGTTGAGAACCTCTTACTCATCACTAGTCGAATTCATTGAGGCAAGTGTCATTGAGGAAGATTCTGGAAGCTTCCAGGGTCTTTCCACCTCGTTGAATGAACTTGCCATTTGTCATTTCCCGCTCAGCGCACCCTGGTAGTGCTTCTACCTGCGTTGCAGTGCAACTGGCCAGTGTAACCTCTGCATTTCAGCGCAGACAGCTAGTGGAGCCTCTGAATTGATCCTGAATTGATTGTTTCTGAGTGGTTTTTGGTGGATAACTTCTGGGAGAAGCTGTCATTGGTTGACCTTGTTCCTTTAGGGGTAGGAGCAACTCATTTAGGGACTTTGGATCCCTTGGATTATTGACATTTCATGCTCAATGTTGTAAGGCACAAAAATGCCTATAACACCCACTCTAGGTAACTAGAATCTTTGGTCAGCTGTGTGGAACACCGAATGCCTTCCAAAGATCAAATTCTTCACCTGGACCCTCCTTAAAGGAAAGATTCTCACGGCCGAGAATCTCAAAAAAAGAGGAATCCATGGTCCCTCAATTTGCTGCCTCTGCTGCGCAGAGGAGGAGAGCAGTCAACACCTCTTCTTAGAATGTCATTTTGCTCAAAACTGCTGGAAGCAAATTATCAATCCGCTCAGACCTAGAGAAACCTTCGACCAGCTCTAAACCCTCAACAGAAACTGGGAGCAAAGCTACCCTCACACAAGAAAAGGCAAGACTACCATTACTCGCTTGTGGAAATGCATCCCTTCAGCTCTCAGTTGGAAAATATGGCTCACCAGGAACAACTGCATCTTTAACAATCAAAAACCAAACCCAGCTCGCACCCTGGCCAAAACTATGGGCCTAGTTGCCGAAATGATAAGTGCCAACTCTGTTTCTCAACCTGATCGCTCCAGTTGGCAGAAGGAAGAGGAAGAGTGGTTTAATAAATTCCACTTAAACTATGTCAAGAATATGCAACCTCTATCAACCGCAGGCAAGAGGGGGAATAATTGGAAACTCAGGGGCTCTCAAGAAGACATAGAACAATGGATACAAGAGCAAAAGAAAACTACTCTCCAGTTTGACGGTGCATCCAAAAACAACCCGGGGCAAGCAGGGGCAGGGGGAATAATCAAATATCAGAATGGCCAAGTTATCATAACCTATGAATGGGGACTAGGAAACATGACGAACAATATGGCGGAGGCCTACAGCCTTCTTCTAGGTATCAGCATTATGAGAAAACTGCAAGTAAAAAACCCAATCATAATCGGCGACTCGGCAATAGTGATTGTTGTTATGGCTTCAGGGGGAGAATTCAAGAAACAGGCTCTCAAAAGCATCAAGCACTAGATCAAGGATAACTCAAATCAGATGGGGGAAATTCTCTACAAGCATGTTATGAGAAACAACAACGCAAAGGCGGATTCACTAGCCAACAGGGCTGTCAATAGACCCACAGGACAGGTTCGTGAGAATGATCTAATCTATGACAAACCAATCCCATAAGCCGACTCTCTCCTCAGCCAAGCCCGTGAATCATGACTACATCAGTCATCTCAACAATACTTCCGCCTTCCCTCACAACGCTGGCAACCAGACTGTTGACTCCTCCCCTCCTGACATTGTACCCCATCTTATCGAAGGCGCTGCCAATGAAATCTACAGGGATCAAGGAAATCAGTACGGGACTATGGATTGGGAGAGGTCTCGTGACACAAATAACCAGAAGTTAGGCAACAGTCCTCTCATAATACAAATTGGCTGCACAAGCAATTCACGAAATGACAACAGGGACAAGAAAATCTCTGAGCTGCCCAATCCGAATCCTGAGGTCCAGCCTCTTGAGTTAGTATATATCCAGCAGGAAACTTCTCAGTTCATCCACCCCAGAGCTTCAGTATCCCTCCGCCATAAGAGAAAAGGTTTGTGCTCCAATCGCGCTCCCTCCAGATCGTCTCAGGTGGTCTTCAGCTCGAATACCAGCCGGCCTAGATCGTGCTCAGTGCTCCGCAGCCGAAGAGGTTTATCAATCTCTGCCTGGCGCGGTAATGACCGTGATTTTCGTGCATTTCTTTTCTTTATCTCTAACAGTCTCTTTGTCTATTTGAAGCAGATTCTCCCATCATCGTCGCACCCCGCTTCTCAGAACTCTGCCTCTCCCTTTTATTGTCTCCTCCCCCCCTTCTCTCCCTGCAGCAGAAGTCGTTCTCCTGCCCCGGCTCCTCCCTGTTTCTCTTCCCTCTGTGGATCATCGAACCTCTTCCTGATCAGCCCTTTTTCCATTCTCCTGAATCGTCAGTCTTCTTCCTTCTTATCCCCTGTCACCCCTTCATCCCTCTTTTGTAATTCCTCTCTCAATCTCTGTCTCAAGATCCCCAAGCCTACTCAAGGCCTGTCAGCAATGTCTGAGAACCCCCTGGAACGTGTTATTACCAATAACAGCTGCACTCTGTGCAAAGCTCATTGTTTCATGATCGCTCGTTTTGTCAAGCACTTCAATGATCTCAAGGAAGAATTTCAGGCAGACAGCAAATCTAAGAGGAAAAAGCTGGAGAAACAGAGGGCGGAAATAGAAGGCCTTAAAGAAAAGTGCAATCACCTGGAAGAAGCTATCAATCACATAAAAACAATGACTCAAAGTATGCAAGGAGAGGCCTCTACAAAGATCAGTGAGAAAAAAGAGCCTCCGCTCGATGATTCAGTAAACCAATATATGTAAAACACCTTATGTTCTGTAAATACTGCTTTCTTTTAGGACAGTTTATACGGCAATATAGCCGTTATCTCTTCCAAATCTCAAAACTCAAGTCTAATGATTCGGATCAAGGGTCTGCGCACCCATTTTGGATCCATTCTACTTCGCTCCTTCCATCTTATGTAACAGGACTTGTTCCTCTTTTGAAGTTTTTATAATATAATAGTAAACGACCATGTTAAAAAAAAATACTTTGGAAAATTAATGCACACTATAGCCTTACGAAGTTAAATCAACCGTATAAATATTTTGAGTCCAAATAAGGTCAGTCTATGCCCATAGTTTGTGTACTTGGGGACCAAGGACTGAGAAACCTGCGAATATTATATATTTTTTTCAAGAAAAATTGTTAGACATATAACGAATCAAACCATCTAAGATAAACCCAAAATGTATCAATTATCTCCATCTAATGAAAAACAAATTTTAAAATTAATAGGCACAATATATGAAAGCACATACCTCGCACATACAACAAATCAATGAACATTGAACACCATGAACTGCACCGCAAATCCTTTATTATGATTCAAATCAATGTTCCTAATGGGACTGTAATGTTACATCAATTCTTTTGTAGCAATGTATTAGCCAAACATCAGATGGCTAGAGACTCAAAAGACTCTAATTTATAGATATATCCTCCAAATGGAAAACTAGTGGTTAGTTTGCTTGATCCTTGTCAAAATAATTCCGGCCATTAAAAATACTTGATCATCATTTACTCTTGGTCGTTGAATTTTTCTTGTTTAAAGAATTTTAAAATTTATCATTTAATTATATTTTTGAAAATTCCTTAAAAAATAAAAATTATTTTTTTGCTGCAAACATCAAAAATTTGTCAAAAAATGCCAAAACATTTCTCTCGAGAGTTGATGCCTTCTCCTTGGGCTTGAACGTTGAGCTTGGAGAGGCAAACGATGATGCATCTTGCCTTCCTAAGTCTAGATCCATCTCTAGAAGCCCTTACAAAAATATTCCAAAGACTTGAACCCTTGGAATCCTCGAAATATTCCAGGTCTAACTTGAAGCCTACATGCACAAATAAAATTACAAGAACCAAAATCCCCAATATATACAAAAATTCAAAAAAAAAAAATCAAACACCAAAAACCCCAACTTTAAAACCAAGATTAGAAAAATAAAATAATTTACAAGTGTATTATACAAACTATATTTACAAAATATACATGTAAAATGTTTGATTTTTTTTTTGAAATCTTATACATTTTTAGTAGTGACTAAATGGATTTCGAAAGATAAATGAGAAACTACAACCTTAACACACCATAAAAATAATAAGAGTCCAAACACAGTCAACCTTTATCCAAAATTTGTGAACTTGAAGCCCAAGGGCTGGGGAATCTGCAAACATATTATATTCCTGAAGAACAAATTGTTAGAACACCCAGAGAATCAGATCACCTAATATAAGCCCACAACTTATCAATAGAATGTTCCTATCACCTACAATGAAATAACAATCAAAATATTTGGCAAGCATAATATAGGAATACTCATACCCAACACATACCACAAATCATCATATTAGAGACACCATGAACTGCACCTCAAAGTATTTATTATGATTATAAAAAAGTTCCCAATGGAATTACGTAAGCCAAAGCGAGATGGCTTGTGACACAAATGACTCTCAATTTATAGATAAATCCTCCAAGTGGAAAAATAACAACTAGTTGAATTGATCCCCATCAAAATAATCTCGACCGTCGAAAAATATTTGATCATATTTTAATCTTCACATTTGAAAATATTTATTTTTGAAGAATGTTCAAATTTCTTATTTAACCCAATTTTTATTAGCTCAAAATTAATTATTTTGACCTAATTTCCTAAAAAAAAGATCACTTTGACTTAACCACCAAGACCCAAGGGTCCAATTTTTTTTTAAATTTTCAATATTTCTTTGGTGGGGGACCTCAAAAAAATAATATCATTGATACCCACGAATTTTTCCACTTTGAGAATTTAATTTTTTTTAAGACTCTAAATTTGACTATAATTAATTAATTTTCTAGCTTAGGATTAATTTAATTTTTCCCAGATAAATTACTTAATTTACGTGGATTGAATATTTTTTCCGCCCTCTAGTATTTTATCCATGGTGTCTAAGTATGAAGGATCATGCATTAAATACTTTTTACAAAAGATGATAACATTTTCAACCATCAAATGGGGTACACCTACTCAGTATAGACCCTCAATTTACACACTCAAATCTGCGACGCAACATGATCTAGTAGACCAAGTGATTTGTAATAAAATAATTTATTCAATTAGCTTAGATTATTCCAAATCGCTTTTACGTAAGACTCTATTAAAACGTCAAAAATCACCTAAGACTTTGATGACAAATTCCACCCTAGATTTGAGGTGAGGTTGGAGGGAAAAAATATGCCAACCATCCATGTTTAGAAACACAAAAGGATTAGTGAGACAAAAAACCTCCTAGAACAGAATTTTCACCAAAATAATAGGCTTACCTAGGTGGTTATATACATACATGGTATTACTAGCATCATTTACATTACGAATTTGCAAAATGGGTTTACAATGACTCAATAAATTGATGCCCTGACGATCTCGGTCCTTTGAAAAAATTGGTACATCTACCTCTTTGGATCCTTGATAAAATGTCTGCAACATCTAGCTCCATATGGGGACACATATATTCCATGAACTAACTTGAGAACCCCAAAATCCTACATCCAAGAAAGAAAAATTTCGTCCATACATATCCATTCAGAATTTAAATCATCATGCATACATAGAAAATTCACTGGAATAGAAGAAGTATACTCTTAGAAACTGGAAAATATAAAGATACGAAAACATAAGTGCGTAAACTAACTAATGGCATAAATAAAAAAAAGAGTGGGGCTAGAGATCCTATACAAAGATTTCCCATGGCATCAGATGTCTTCAACATAGTGCATACTAAGCATCTACCGACTCTTTGACAAGTCTGTCGGTTGTAACTTAGATGTGCCATGTTGAATTCTGAAAATGCTAGGACTTTGACTTTCTGAATATCGAGTTGCTTCCGTCCATCAAATGCATCAAACCTTTTCCTTCTTATTCTCTCATCTCTTTCATATGTGGTATATTGTGGAAGCTTAGTGTTGCCTTTTTCTTTGTTTCTTTGCTTTCTTTATTTCTTTTCTTTCTTTGTTTTCTCTTGGTGAATCGTGATGCGGCTGATGATGTGATTAATGTAGATATGACTGCCTAATGTTGAAGATGGCGGGATGGAATGTCTAAGGCTTCTGTGACCTGTCTCCCCTCATTTTGCATTTGAATGAGATATGTGACTGCCTCATAGTAAGGTGGGTCTTGGGTCAGCTAGTTGGAAATACTGTGATTTGTTGAAAGTTATGGATTAAGCTAAAACTTTTGTAATTTTTCCATTTCGTCCAACTTCATCTGCATGGAACTCATTTCCTTGGCATGTCTTACTGTTAATTTTCCTTCATTGATTTCTATCTTTAAGAATCTATCTTGAAGAGTGAAATACTTAGCTTTGAAGGCTTTCAGTTCCTATGTGTGATCGTGCTCCATGGTCTTTACTACCGCTCAAACTAGTAGGGGCCTAAAAAGGGGATCCTTGAAGGGTTACTATTACGCTAAGGGCAACAATGGAGTGATAGCCCACTATCACCTTGGATAAGTATCCCGACTCTTTACGAACTTTCACCAATGGGAGGAGACCCGCTATGATAAGGATCACGAAATGGATGGACCAATGATAGAGCGAGGGGTGATCCTGGAACCCTATTCACAAGAGAGCCTCAAATATGTGGCTTGCTTGTCTTGGAAGACAAGATGGAAGGCTCCCAAGGAAGGGCTTGAGGAAAATTTCTAGGGTTAGGTTTTGAGTATGTGTCTTATAAAGGAGATACCTAAGCCCTAGAATTCTTGTGGAAACTTGGGTTCCAGGTGATATTTGAAGAATTAACCTTAATATTGCATGGGACCACACAGGACCAAGTGGACCCGAAGTTCAATCAAGGGGATAGGATTTATCAACTAACAATATCATTGACCTAATTAGGGAGAGGAAAGGGATCAAGGAATTAATTTTCAATGAAAGGAAATGCAAGGATCCTAGTCAGGTTTCTAGCCTAAGGGAAACCAAGGGCAATAATTGGTCTTCAAGCTAGGGCTTGTGATATCTCAAGATTCCACCATCGAAATATCATGAAATTTGGAGGGTTTCTTGAGGACACACCAACATAGTTCTGGACCAAAAATTGAAGTATTTGGATAGCCAGATCGTGAGATAATTGATGCCCTAGTTGACCTAGAGGACTAGACCTAGAAAAAAGGAAAGGGGAGAAGGAAAATAGGTTTAAGATGATCACCTTTGGGTGGACCATTCCCTAATACTTTTGGGAGATTGAAGTCACATAGAATTTTGACTATGGACCTCTGAATTTTCTAGGTAAGGAAGCCTTAAAGACAACTTTGCTTAGCATTAAGACAACAACAAAAGCAACTTCAAAACTTTTACTTTGTTTTCTAAGATAAATGGACTGTTAAGATGAATTTCAATAATGAAACATCCCTAGGAACATTCATTCATTATACATGGCACATACATGAAACATTCACTATCCAGAGACAAAATTTCCACAACTTCACATAAGAGATGCGACAAATAAGCCCTAGTATAGCGAAATCCCAGCAACATGTATGTGACAAAATTATAAAGAAATAATAGCATTAAAATGTACTTAAATGTATAAGAATATATCTAACCATCCAAAAACTTTCCATTTAGAAGCTCCAAGACATGAAAATTATCCAAACATCAAAATTCATTCTATGCTCCAAAAATTCATCCTCCAAGAAGGATCGCAAAAATCTCTAAAGAGATATTAGTTCTAAATCCAAGTGATGATGCTAAAATGTGTTCACATCGCATCTATTTATATACTTGTAATGAGTTTGATTTAGCTACTTGGGCCTACATTAGCCCCTAAAATACAATAATGTGCAAAATAACTAGCTTTTGGTGACAAACACACCAAACTAGCTCATAAACAATATAATAAGCGTCTCAAGAGGTCGAATGATCAATAATACATGTCATAGACAATGGTGAACCACGTGCATCTTCCTCATCCAATACGTGAATCTGGATCAATCTCTGAACATCTCTGGGGATCCATGGAGTGTTGTCTATTGTTGTGGAAACCCATGGCTTTCAACACACACCCTACATGTGCCAATTTATTCCTTTGGAGTGTTAGGACCTTGTATAGGGAGACCAAATCCTGAATGGAGACCATCTGCAATTCTACATAAGATCCAATGCACCCCCTAGCCTTCTAATATAACAAGTCATCAAAGGAAATGGAGTAAAAGAGCTTACCAACCATGGACAAAAAGTGAGCATTTCATAATAGCATGCCCTTCCATAGTGGGCTTTAGCATGTGTTAATATCTCCAAGCTCCAAATGGGGTTAACCAAGTATCCTAGTAGGTGGTTTCTACTTCTGAAGGGGATAATATGCCCAAGGTACATCCTTTAAACGGTGGTGGCATGGGATAAATAGATGAATGGAGTAGGGAATCAAAGGGGTAGCCCTAGTCTAGATGTTGGGGTACAGGTGTAACTAATAAAAGGGAAGCCCACACTTGAGTATATAATGTATAAGAGGGATAAATCTTGGTACATGAAGTTCCTCTACCTTGATTTTTCCACCCTTTTTTTGTATGCTTTTTTTCCTTTTATGATTTTTCTTTAATTGATTACTTGGGGCTCAAGGGATAAGAGCATGATGTGTAAGATATAACAATGCATACCGACTTTGAGGTGGGTCGGTTCATTTCCCACCAAGGGTTGGGGAGATCATGGGTTCCTCGATGATAAAAGAGGCTCATCTAAGGCCTATATGAACCAAAGTGATGGCCATGAGAATGGGTTAGAGCTCATGCATTGGCCTTTTCCCATGTGCTAAATGTGTTTGTCCCAACCATCTTTTGCATTTTGTGGTACATTTTCCTGTTGAATGTGGTCAATTATGCTTTTAATTTTCTTTTCAGCTGCATCAACCTCCAGGGCATCGTTCCAGGCCTAACTCAAGGTGTGGGCAAGGGAAATGGGAAAGCCAACCCTATGTGGACCCAGTGGAGGAATGTGGACCCAGGTGGGAGGAATGATGAATGGGGTTATATTGAGTGGAAAGGGAGTGATGTATGTGGACAAGGGAGAGGGACCATGCAATCAAAATCAAGGTTTCCCATGTAATACCACACTAAAATCCAAAGGCCAATAAAATATATCCCACGAGACCAATATCCAAGGGTAACATCCAAAAGAAGTCTAGGGGACATAAGCACAGACCTAGCTCAATCTTTCCACCGAATCCCCACATTAATCCATGCTCAAAAGTGTCCATGATAAGAAAACTGCAATACTCAATTACCAAATGACATGGCATATCTTTAGGTTCGGGAGGCCCATCTTCAAACATATAAACATGATAGATGGGTGAGGGACCACATGGTAGGCTCAAGTGGCGGAGAAATGACACAGCAAGCTAGTTGGTGGCTGGAAGGGGCTGTTGGCTATCGGTTGAGAACCATCTTATAGAAAAAATTTCTCCTAGTGATATTACCCACAAAATTGTCGGTAATTGTGTTTATCTTGTCAGATAAGTTGACCTCCATGGCACTGATAAAATGTAACTATAAAATCACTTGATTATATATGTTTTTAGTAGAGGAAACTGGTATGTAGTGCCACATGTCATTGTTTCGACCTTCGGACCTAAAAACAATACACAGAAAAATAAAGTTTGTCCTCTTTCTATAACTTCTTACGAAATTTCAATCTGATGCTCAGCGAAAAAGTATTGACGATTTTCACAAGGTCCCCTGCTTTGGATGTAATTTGGGAGCCTGTAAAAATCCTAAATCCTTAGATCGTATCTCCAAAAATATGGCGAGACAAGATCTAAAATTCAGACCCGAGGTTTATCAAGATTTCGGCTCAAATGGGTTTTAACTTCAGCTTCTAAAATGTCGTAAAAAAAAATTATTGCGAAAATTCCACAATGACCTATTTGGAGTAGCGAAACCCTAAAATTCAAAGCTCTAATACCAAATGTTATGAAACCAGCTCACAAAAAGATAGAAAAGATAGATCAACGACTTCAAAGTCAGCCTCTTCAGCCTCTTCGAGGGGAAAACCTCTTTTATATTACACAAATGAACAATTCTTGGATCATACAAATGGCAATACCTCCTTTCTATATATAGGAGTCTAAGAGGTCCCAATATAATCAGAGCAAGCATAACAATAATATTGTAGGGGCATAATAATAACAATAGCGGACTTCTATGGGGCATAATAATAACAACATGGGACTACATGGGCACAACAATACAATAAGGGGGTTGCACTAATAACAATAAGAGGCTAGACTAGTAGTATAGGGACCTAACAGTAATTTCCTTTCTTCCATCATTCTTATTTGTTGTGCGTGATCATCCTTCATGGTCTCTATCATGTTTTGAAAACTCATCCTTCAATTATGCTGATTAATTTCCATTGTCTGTAATGTGTTCCCCATGGAACCCATTTATCTTGTGTGATCTATTATTAATCTTACTTCATTATATTGCATGTCTTTGATCATTTGAGTTAATTTCTTAACCATATGCTTCTCATGATCTTCCATAAGAAAGCAATGTGATTCTTCAATAATATTGTTAATTTGGCCACATGTCCCTACAAAACCACTACCTAGGGTTCCTCTTGCAAAATTAAAAGTAAATTCATCATGAAGACTTTCACAAGCACTGAAATATGGCCAAGATTGATCATTTGATCATTATTATCCTACAACTCATTCTCTTGAGACAACTCCATATTAATTAGGTGATTTTGCATGACTGTGACTTGATTTTTATGCTCAACTTGCATATTTTTAATGCTTTGAGCTAGTTATTTAACAAGATCACATTCATTTTCTTTAATATCTAGAATCCCAAACTTCTCGAATGCTTTATTTTCATTTTCTAATTCCTTAGCTAAAGTTTGGGCAACCCTTACATTAGCGGGTTTCACGTGTGTTATCGCTCGAATTGTATAGGCACCGCGATGACGATTCAGGGCGGGGGTTGTCACTCTCATCCCCATGCACTTCATTCTAGCTATTTTCCCACAACATGCTATGGGGGGTAGTCTCTATGGAAATGAGATGATGGAAAGCAAGTTGGAACCAACTTGCCCGGGGGACACAGTTGAGTGGCCTAGCTACTTGGTGAAAATTTTAGCAAGATTAGGGATTCAATTAGATTTAGAGTTTGAGATCAGTGTCTTATGCAGTTGAAAAATCCTGCTTATTATAAATTATGACCAAGTAACCAAATGGAGAACCATTGTTTATATGATGAACTAAATTATATGAATTGCAATTCCTAAAGTCTAGGTGAAATGCAAGAATCTTGGTTAGTTTTAGATTATATGGCTAATCTAAATGGAACATTTCCCTTAACTGATTTTAGAAACACTCTGCAGAGTAGGTTGTGGGATGGAAACCAACAGGAAGTAAGCAATGGCATGATTAACAATACCTCCCCCTGTGTTCCAACCACCCAGTTCCTACAAAACTGCAAAGACTGTGACTCTGGCAACTGCAAAGTCACTGTGTTAACCACTTAGAATGATTGAATCCCTCAAACTAGATGAGAGAGGGTTTTCCTATGAGTCTATCAACCAAGCTTATGCTTGGAGGTAAGTTATTAATGAGACTAGGCTTAGGATGAAATGAAAGATTATGAGTGAGTCTTAATTTGAGATTGTTTATGTGATTTAATTTCTTGATGTTGATTGATTTATGGCAAGAGTACTTAACAATGTATTGAAAGACAATCTTAAACAAGAACAATTTCTCAATGATATAAGTACCAATAATAAACAAGAAATCCTCAAGATACAATTGCTCAAAAATATAGATCCAAAATAGATAATCAATAGAGAAACAATTAACCAGTGATTCAATATGATAAGCCAATGACCATTATCCAGAATAAGACAATAAGTGTTCTTAGCTAATATTCTTCAATAGGATATGTGCAATTAGATTTACTAATCTTCAAGTTAAGAACGCTGATATGCAATTTGGATCATCATGTATTAAAACAAGTTACTTCAATGCCACTTATCCGGAGATTCTTATTAAATTAACAAGATGTCAATATGCCCAAATATACCAAGGAAATATATGATTAGAATGTTTTAGTGAGTGAGCTTATTAGATGTGAAGCATGAACTTTATAGCATATAACATCACAAGGAAAACACAATGTTAGTTACTTCCACAACATCAATACTAGCAATAAGAATGTAAAACCATGAAAACACTTATGAAAATTATGTTTCAATGACCCTTTAATGAGAAATAAGTGATTGATATGACAACAGTAAATAATTTATGACAGCAATAAGCAAGTTTGCCTAAGATGCCTAAGATGCCAATTTCAAGATGCATATGCTTTCATAATGTAAGAAAGAGAAATCCAACTGTCAAACCAAAATGAGAGCAATAAGCAAGTTTGCCTAAGATGCCTAAGATGCCAATTTCAAGATGCATATGTTTTCATAATGTAAGAAAGAGAAATCCAACTGTCAAACCAAATTTTCCAACTCAAAAATTTAGATGTGTTCAACCTACTTATCATGAGATTACCACAATTATATCAGATCTGAAATGTATATCACAAAAGTAAGAAAATGTGTGAACAATGACCTATCTATGCTACAACAAGTGCCAAAATATGCCCAAAACTTAGAGATAGCTTGCCAAACTAAAAAATATGATTTTTAGGTCCCTTTAGGTGTGTTATTCAGAAAATATCAGATTTGATTCAGTGATTATGCAGAAAATTTCCAGCAAGCAAAAATGTAGATCTAGGCTAGATCTTCAATGCCCAAGTGGCCAAAAATTTAGGAAAATTTTATTTTGCAATTTTAGAGTATTTTGACCAATTAGATGTGTTTTTAGGGTACTTATATCACTATTATGAATCAAAATTTATAGCTGTAACAAAATAATAAAAAATAGGGTTTAGAGAGAAAATCCTAGGGCTAAGGCCTTGAAGATAAACTTTCCCAAGTTGCCAAAAAATTTCCAATGCTCTTGCAACTTGAAAACATTAATTTTGAGCAACTTTCCCCTGCAAAACCATAAAGTATTCAACCCCAAAAAATTCAGAGGTCAAACTAGAGCTAGAAGGGAGCCAAGGACAAGGGAAACGAGGCCAAAGAGGATCACGAAAGGAGGAAGGAGCCCAAGAAATGCTAGCAGCTCAAGGAGGAGGCCTAAGGAGGAGGGAGAAAGCCCAAAATGCTTGACGCAAGGAAGAAAAATCCCTCTTAGGGCTTGCAGTTAGGGTTGGAAGCCTTAAAGGGTTGGTGTGGGCCCCACAAGGGGCAAAGGAGGGTCGTAGAAGGAGGCCGCGGACACTAGGCCTCATGTTCGAGCCTAGAAAGGCCCTAAAACTCAGACGCGGAGGGTAAAAGGGAGGTCGAGGCCCCTAGGGCTTATGACCAGCCTTGAAAAATGCTAAAAAAACGACGCAGAGAGACAGAACAGTGACACATTGGCCTTAGAGGCTGACGCTGGCCTTGGAGGGGCTAGATCCAGGCTCGGGAAATATGAAACTCGAAACCCCAACTTCAAAAAAAAATATTTGCTTTAGATCCAAATTTTACTACAAATTCTTCAATAGTTGACCCTGCAAAACATTTTAGAGACTAGATCTTACGTCAAGGGCCTAGATCTAGCTTTATTATAACTTTCTCCACTTGATCTCACTCGCACAAATGGATCTACAAATACCCAAAACCAAAAATATATACAAAATCTAAGAACCCCGAAACCCCAACTAGAAAAAGTAATTTAAGAAATATTTACAAAATTTACAAATATAGAAGGGTTCTAAAACAAATTTTGACAAATAAAATTTTAGAATTTTCTTTAATAGATGGCTAATAATACTTTGGAAAATTAATGCAAATTATAGCCTTAACGAAGTTAAATCAACCATATAAATATTCGGAGTCCAAACAAGGTCAGTTAATGCCCATACTTTGTGAACTTGGGAACCAGGGCCTACATCAGCTGGGAACATTATATATTTTTATCAAGAAATTATGTTAGACATATCGCGAATCAAATCATCTAAGATAAACTCATAATCTATCAATAGAATTATTCTATCAGCACTGTAATGTTACCTGCAACAATTTCTTAGCCAAACATCAGATGGCTAAAGACTCAAATGACTCTAATTTATAGATAAATCCTCCAAGTGGAAAAATACCAATTAGTTTGTTTGATCCTTGTCAAAATAATCTCGGTCATTGAAAAATACTTGATCATCTTTTAATCTTAGTCGTTGAATTTTTATTTTGTGGATGTTTCAAATTTATCATTTAATTCCATTTTTCTTAGCTCAAAATTAATTTTGTTTAGAAATCTTCGGCAAAATCACATAACCAATATTTTGTCGACGCGTTTCGAACCAACCAGTGTGGTTCATCGTCAGGACAAGATGAAGAACTGATCTGGCATAGCGAGAATAAATAGATTGTGCAGAGATTCCAACAGCTAAATCCTAACGGCTAATTTTGACCAGGTCAAACCCCTAAATTAGATATTTAATATTTCTCGAAGAAAGTAAAATAAGGTAAATTAAGGAAATTCAATTGTTAATTTAATTTCATTAATTTACCTTATTGTTAATTTAATTTTCTTAAATTAACAATTGAATTTCCTTAATTTACCTTATTTTACTTTCTTCGAGAAATATTAAATATCTAATTTAGGGGTTTGACCTGGTCAAAATTAGCCGTTAGGATTTAGCTGTTGGAATCTCTGCACAATCTATTTATTCTCGCTACGCCAGATCAGTTCTTCATCTTGTCCTGACGATGAACCACACTGGTTGGTTCAAAACGCGTCGACAAAATACTGGTTATGTGATTTTGCCGAAGATTTCTAAACAATGTTATGGATCACAGAAGTCTAAATTCCTCAAAATTAATTATTTTGATATAATTTCCTCAAAAATTCTCCAAGTATTAATTCATTTACGACCCAAGAATTTTTCCACTTGGAGAATTTAATTTTCCTAAGACATTTTAATTTGACTCTAATTATGGATACTTTGGGTATTAAGTACGTATGCTTGTTGTAGAATCATGATGGCAGGTTGTAGGATCATCTGGCAATTGCAATCTAGAAACCCCCAAAAGGTTCAATTTACTTATTGGGTGGGGGGGCTTATGGTCGAGCCTGCTTGCGGATCCTGGTTAGTGTCGGGCTAAAGGCAGTTCTCGGGCTAAAGGTCGAGGCCTTGATTCAGGTCAGGGCCTTTATTAAGGAAAGGGCCTTTAAGCCATTCACTTCAACAAATTCTTCCAGCCAGCTCAAGAAGCTCGCTCAACAAACTCAAAGCAAGAGAAAGAGAAAGCCAAAAGCTGTTGTCTTAATTTTCTAGCTTATGATTTAATTATTTTTGCCAGAAAAATTAATTAATTGACACTTGAGGGGATTTAATGTTTTTTTCCACCTTCTACTGTTTTAACCACGGTGTCTAATTATGAGGGACCATACATTGAAATGTTTTTTACATAATATTTTTAACAATTTGTTCACTTTAGGTATGCTCTATGCTTAGAGCAATTTATTTTAATTCTCACAGTTAGCTCAATATCTTTTCCAGATTAGCAATCACATCAGCATTAAAGTAAACTGCAGATACAACATAAACATAAACGCAGAAGACAAACCAAGACAAGAGGACACAAGATGTGGCGCTAGCCAATGACAAACCCCAATGTGGGGAAACCCTTGATCAATTCTTCTTCTATGTTTTTCAATAGTTCAGCGCAGAGAGAGAGATAATATATTTACATCAAAAGTCAACAGTTTAACTTTCTAGATAAGAGAATAGATCATCTCTACATGAGATCAGTTAAAGACATGCTGCTTCAACTGATTCTCCAAGGTGACTCCACCTATCATTGTGCTGCATCTCGTCCATCTGCCGCACCTCACCATGTTGCAGCATGTTGCACCCATCATTACTATGCTGCATCTCATCATGCTTTACCAATCATGATTGTACCCATCATTGTACTACATCATGTACCTTTGTTGTCCCAATGTGCTTGTTGTACCATGCTTGCCACCATGTGCTTGTTGCACCTTGCTTAACATATTGTCCCTAGCATGCTTGTTGTTGCATGCTAGTTGTCCCTTGCATGTTAGTTGTAACATTGCATGCTTGGTGTATTTGTTGTTAAGTACCATACAACTGTCTCAATGTTAATTAGTTGTCTCTTGCATGCTGCTCTCCTTCGGAGACAGATGCTCTGGTTGTTCCGGCAGTTTCCAATAGTTCCGACAGTTCCAGTTGTTCCCGGCAATTCTGGTAGTTCTGACTTCTACCCTCTGCGTCAGCTTTCCCACCTGTTCCGGTAGTTCCGGCAATTCCGGTTGTTCCCGACATTTCCGGAAATTCCGGCTATTCCCAGCAATTCCAACAGTTCCGGCTTCCGCCCTCTACGTCAGCTTTCGCGGCAGTTCCGACTTCTGCCCTCTGCATCAGCTTTCCCGGCTGTTCCGACAGTTCCCGGCAGTTCTCGGCAATTCCGACTTCTGCCCTCTGGATTAGGGCAGCATTATCCCTTAGGATCTCTCATCCTACTAAAACACAAAGACAAGTAGAGAAAAAGAGATCCCAAGTGCATTGAAATGACTTGAAGGCCACCTCTATTTATACTAAAACGTTGAGCACAAGTGGAGTTTATTTGGTTGTTGGCTGACCTTGACGAATTGTCCCATTACACAAATAAATTCATATCTCCATGAACACTTATCAGAATCAGATGATCTTTAGATCCATCCTACACCTCTTGATGAGAGGGATCTAAGAAAAATATAGGCTTCCATTAATAAGATCACCCACATGGAGTTTGGCCCTAGTTGCCAATTTAACACTCCCTCTCAACTAGGGAGAACTCCCTCCGTTGATCCATATGTCCGATTATACTATCTCTTCCATCAGTGCCTTGCACTGCTCTGCTCTACTGAGATCTGCTTTGCTCGGTTCTGTTGAACCATGAAGAAGAAGAATTGATCGAGAATGTCTCATACCATTCTCTACTAACCCGAAGTCAATTTCATCTAAAGAGAGTGTGTCACATCACTCTTACTGTCCCGAAGTCAGTTTTATTGATCCTAGATCAATATCACAAGAGAGTGTCTCAAACCACTCATACTAATCCCAGATCAGTTTCATTGATCCTAGATCAATGGAGGTCATCCTAGCATAGGGAGCACGGTAGATACATCGATGCGTCCATCAATAGTACTACTATGGTCCCTAACCCCATTTCCCTGCTCATTGATCAGATGAGAGGTACTTCCCATGAATCCCAAACTACATGGGTAGGATGCCTCAACAGGAGAACTAATCATCCAGTCCACAGGAGAACGAATCATCCTGCCCCACAGTCGCCACGGGAGAACTAATCATCCCGGCCCACAGGAGAACTAATCATCCCAGCCCACAGGAGAACTAATCATCCTGTTTCACAGTTGCCACGGGAGAACTAATCATCATGTTTCACAGTCGCCACGAGAGAACTAATCATCCCGGCCCACAGGAGAACTAATCATCATGTTTCACAGTCACCACGGGAGAACTAATCATCCCGACCCACAAGTGAACTAATCATCCTGTTCCACAGTTGCCAAAGGAAAACTAATCATCCCGGCCCACAAGAGAACTAATCATCCATGATATCGAAGCAAAATCCAAAGAGAACCAACACTTAGAAGTGCTCTAGTGATACTGCACATTGCCTACCCAGTCAGCATTCGAATAATCATGCAATTTCATATTTCCAACAATGTATCTCAATCCATGAGAGATTGTGCCCCGAAGATATCTCAGAAGATTCTTGGCACCAATCCAATGAGGCTCAACCAAATATGAGCTCACCATGCTAACTGTAAAACATATGTCCGGACGGAAGTTCACCAAAAACATCAACGCGAATGAGTTTGTGAAACTCGGAAGCATTTCCCAAATCTGGTCCGACATCACTACCATATAACTTCTAAAAGTTAAGATCCTCAAGGTAGTCACAGGCTTGCAGTTTACCATTCCAAATCCGGAATCCAACTCCCTCTTACTTCTCCAAGTGAGAGGGTCTACACCTGTTTGAAATGGGTCGTCCTAAAAAGGTGCTGGTATGATAGTTCTATCATCCACAAACTTCAAACAATGGTTTGGATTGGCTTCACTCTTAGTGAATCTCAGCTTCATCTGACAGCTATCATTCCTCTCATACTACACTCAGGGAATTTTGCTTCAAGCCATAGAGGGCTTTCTTCCACCTGCATACGTGAGATTCCTGATCATGAATCTCAAACTCCGCGGATTGTTCCAAACCTGTGGACCTATTACATGAGGGGAATGGTCCCCTTGTAAGATTTTCCTTCGGTACATCTCAGACATGCACTTTCATGCTCTTTTTGAATTCAGGCATCCCTGTCACCATCTGACTCACAGACCTCAAGTGTTATGTGTCAATGGACATGGTTCGGAGTGGACTTCCTGCAACTTGATACAACCCTGAACTCAAAAACATCTTTGAAAATTCTATTTTCAAACATGTACCTTTCCATCGATGAGTACCACCCTGTAACCTTTGACTTCCATTGTCAAAATGGACACCATGTTCTTCTTGCGATCAGGTACATAAAAGAGATTCTGTAAATGAATCGAGTTACCCTCATTCAATTGAGGGGTAACATTCCCTACACCCTTTCTGGGATAGGTAGCATCGACTCCAAGTATAATCCCACGATTGTTTCCGTCTCTACCAAATTCGAGAGAGCACCCTTTTATCCGATGAGGTGCCTTGAAGCACTACAATCAATAAGCCAGATTCCCAAAGAATCTGAAGGAGAGGGCCAATACAAGATAACGCTTCTTTATCTTATCAGAAACAACATTTCATTCTTCATACCTAGGGTTCCTTGCTTTCTCTGAAGAGTCGGTTGTTTCCTTGATGACCTGCATTACCTATCATTCCTTTGATCATTGAAGATGTCCCTGGAATGATTGTTATCTTCATCAAGAGATGTGTCCCTGCCATTCGGACACTCCTTCGCATAATCGCCGAACTTAATGCAACCAAGGCATCTGCCTTTCCTTCCACCCTTAGATCCAGACTTCCCATTTGAAGTGATCTTTAAGTAGGCCATCAGAAACTTCCGCTGCGCCATTCTGATAATATTTTCTGCTTCGATTTCACCCTAGGTGAATTTGAAGAGGGATGAGGAATCCACTAATCCTTTTGTCCTTTCCCAATTGTCTTCGATGATTGCTCTCACTCTTGCTTGGGCATTGCCTTCACCTTAACTCTGATCCCATGTTAATTTTAGGTATTTTCTATGCTTAGAGCAATTTATTTCAATTTTCACAATTAGCTCAATATCTTTTTCAGATTAGCAATCACATCAGCATTAAAGTAAACTGCAGATAGAACATAAACATAAATCGTGGAAGACAAGCCAAGACAAGAGGACACAAGATGTGGCGCTAGCTAGGGACAAACCCCAATGTGCGAAAACCCTTGATCAATTCTTCTTTTATGTTCTTCAATAGTTCAGCAGAGAGAGAAAGAAAGAGTACATTTACATCAGAAGTCAACAGTTTGACTTTCTAGATAAGAGAATAGATCATCTCTACATGAGATCAGTGGAAGACATGTTGCTTCAACTAATTCTCCAAGGTGACTCCTTCACTTATCATTGTGATGCATCCCGTCCATGAGCTGCACCTCACCATGCTACACCATGTTGCACCCATCATTACTATGTTGCATCTCATCATGTTTTAGCAATCATGATTGTACCCATCATTGTAATGCACCATGTACCTTTGTTGTCCCAATGTGCTTGTTGCACCATGCTTGCCACCATGTGCTTGTTGCACTTTGCTTAACATATTGTCCCTAGCATGCTTGTTGTCCTTAGCATGCTTGTGGTTGCATGTTAGCTGTCCATTTTTCATGCTAGCTGTAACATTGCATGCTTGGTGTATTTGTTGCTAAGTATCATACAACTTGTTATCACTCAGAAGTATTCCCTAAAAGTTATAAAAAGAAAAAATAATCCGAGATAACCACAAACCTAATCTTTTAAACTCGGGTTCTAGCCAACCTAAGTCTAAAGAGGGCTCTCTCTTTATAATTTAACTTTGTTTTGGGTGGGATTCTAGGCTAGTTCTTAGTGCTCATAAGGTTTTGATTTTGGTTGGGTGGTGGAATTCTAGGAACATATGGACAGAACAAAGCCTTCAAGCCATTGGGCTATGGAGTCAATCAAAAGATGGCTTAACTGGATCAGATCAATCACTAAAGGGAGAGTTCACAGGGCAGGCTAGCAAAGCAAAAGGCAAATCTTCAAGTTCAAATCGATAAGGTAGTCCTAACCATGGTGAAACGGCAATGAAGAATCCTTAGACCGAGATCAAGATGAAGAGCAAAAGGTGATCATGAACAAAGGGCAATTAAGAATCATTTACTATAGACCTAGGGGGGACTACGGAAGTAAGGGAGCAGTTAAGAATTCCCAAACTAAGATAGTTTAGCAGAAAACATTAAAAATGTAAACAGTGAAAACAGAGAACATTAAAGCCAATTCTGAAATATCATTCCTGGTTTACCATTCAGATTTCATAGAAACACATATGATTATTAATAAACATAAGAAAAACAATAATACTCATGAGAAAAAATACTTATTTGATTTCTGCTTTACTCAAAAATCTTGTGAAATGTCTTTACTTTATTCATTGATCCAGCAAGCCAATCCAGTCTTGATACAATAGCACTTTAACTTGAAAGGAAAATGTCTATAGAAATGTCTTTGAACCCACCCTAAATATTTCGAAATGCGAAGTATTTATACAAAAAAAAATATTACAAAATATCTCATAATAGCACTTTAACTTGAGAGGAAAATGTCTTTAAATCCACCCTAGATATTTCGAAATGTGAAGTATTTATACAAAAAATATTACAAAATATCTTATAACAGTTTGAGAATTAATCTAGGAAATTAAAATATCATCAAGCATAAAGATAGAGACAAATATTACAAAATATCTCATAATAGCACTTTAACTTAAAAGGAAAATGTCTATAGAAATGTCTTTGAATCCACCATAAATATTTCGAAATGTGAAATATTTATACAAAAAATATTACAAAATATCTCATAACAGTTTGAGAATTAATCTAGGAAATTAAAATATCATCAACTTAAGAGGAAAATGTCTTTAAATCCACCCTAAATATTTCGAAATGTGAAGTATTTATACAAAAAATATCACAAAATATCTCATAACAGTTTGAAAATTAATCTAGGAAATTAAAATATCATCAAGCATAAAGATAGAGACAAATATTACAAATATCTCATAATAGCACTTGACAAATATTACAAAATATCTCATAATAGCACTTTAACTTAAAAGGAAAATGTCTATAGAAATGTCTTTGAATCCACCATAAATATTTCGAAATGTGAAGTATTTATACAAAAATATTACAAAATATCTCATAACAGTTTGAGAATTAATCTAGGAAATTAAAATATCATCAACCATAAAGATAGAGACAAATGGAAAACTACATCATGTTATCCCTTTTATTATGATTGTGCTCGATGTTTGTAGTTTGAATTTAGCTTTTTAAGCTTTTTTAATAGCTCTGTAGACCGGATGGATATTTCCTCCATGGCTTTCAGAAACTCTGCTGTCGACATTTCCTCCATGGCTTTCACAAACTCTGCTGTCAACATTTCCTCCATGGCTTTCACAAACTCTGCTGTCTTTTTTGTTGATGTACCTACAGTAGTAGACTCGGTTGTGATTGGCAATGATGTAGCAGGTGGAGCTGTTGGTGCTAAAGAGGCTGCCAATGTTAAGGGAACTGCAGTAGAGACTGTGGGAATAACAGTCACTGGAGTGGTGGCCAACTCACTCTGTTTAGAGTGAATCCATGTGTCCCACTCCTCCTCTATTTCTTTCCACTCATCAATTAATTTGTCCTTAAGCTCTTCTTTGAGTTGTCTTTTCAAAGCAGCTATGTCATCATTCTTCATTTTAATTAATCTTTCTACAGCGTTCACACCTTTGGAATCATGCTCTATGATTAAGTCCTGCAAAAACTTGATTCTAGTATCCTTGGCCTGTGAGGAGGCCTTTTCTAGTTGAAGTTGTGCTGATATATTATTCAGCGAATTTTGTAACTGGTGCAGCTGGTGATCTACAATGGCTTCGCTTGTTAAAGTGGAATATTCCATCTCTCCTGTCTGTTTATACAATTCAATCTCATCAATAGAATGTATATCCTTGGCCATTAAGTTCAAGGAAAATTTTATATCCATAATTTATGTATTGATATAGACATAATGGCCACTAAGTTAAAAGGAAAATTTTATATCCATAATTTATGTAACAATTTAAGACAATTAAATTAACAAAGACATATTGGCCTTGGCCATTAAGTTAAAAGGAAAATTTTATATCCATAATTTATGTAACAATTTAAGACAATTAAATTAACAAAGACATATTGGCCATTAAGTTCAAGGAAAATTTTTATATCCATAATTTATGTAACAATTTAAGACAATTAACAATTTAAGACAATTAAATTAATAAAGACATATTGGCCATTAAGTTCAAGGAAAAATTTTGAAAATTTTTATATCCATAATTGAAAATTTTTATATAAGTTCAAAGGAAATTTTTGAAAATTTTTATATCCATAATTTATGTAACAATTTAAGACAATTAAATTAATAAAGACATATTGGCCATTAAGTTCAAGGAAAATTTTTGAAAATTTTTATATCCATAATTTATGTAACAATTTAAGACAATTGTATTGACAAAGACATAATGGCCACCAAGTGGAAAAAAGACATATTGGCCATTAAGTTCAAGGAAAATTTTTGAAAATTTTTATATCCATAATTTATGTAACAATTTAAGACAATTGAAAATTTTTGAAAATTTTTATATTTATGTAACAATTTAAGACAATTGTATTGACAAAGACATAATGGCCACTAAGTGGAAAATTTTATATCCATAATTTATCTAACAATTAAATTGACAAAAGACATATTGAAATTTTTATATCCATGTAACAATTTAAGACAATTATATTGACAAGGACATAATGGCCACTAAGTTAAAAGGAAAATTTTATATCCATAATTTAAGACAATTATATTGACAAGGACATAATGGCCACTAAGTTAAAAGGAAAATTTTATATCCATCTTATATTGACAAGGACATAATGGCCACTAAGTTAAAAGGAAAATTTTATATCCATAATTTATCTAACAATTTAAGACAATTAAAATATCCATAATTTATCTAATTAAATTGACAAAAGACATATTGGCCATTAAGTTCAAGGAAAATTTATATCCAAGGCTATCAATTGAGCCTCTTTAGGAAATTAGGAAATTATAAAATATGAGACAGAAGTCCATGATAGTGAAGGAGTACAATGAAAAATTCTACAAATTGAACATCCAAGAAGGTCACATAGATGAGGATGTCGAAAAAGTTGTGAGGTATATAAATGGACTAAGGTGTGATATCCAAGATGAGATTATAGTGGAAGATGAGATTATAGTGGAAGATGCTTTCTAGGAAGGCTTAAGAGCAGAGGATAAATTGACTAGAAAGCAAAGCCAAAGAAGCATAGGGAGGAGTCCAACAAAGGAAAGAGGATCTTCCAACCGAGGAAGATTTTATACTCCAAAAGAAGTAGCATAAAGCTCTAGCAGCCAATCACCCAAGGCAAGAGAAGCATAGGCAAAAAGCTCTAGCAGCCAATCACCCAGGGCAAGAGAAGCACGAGGCAAAATATTCCTCTCGAGACAAAAAGGTGTCAAGTAAAATGCAAGTGGAATGGCCAATGACATTGTTCTAAGTTAGGATAATAAGCCTATTGCTTATTTTAGCAAAAAAAATGAATTAAACCAAGTACAAATATTCTACTTATGACAAAGATTTTTATGAACTAATAAAATCTTTTAAAAAATGGAAGCATTATCTCATACCTGGAGAGCTTATCTTGCATATTAAGAAGCATGCCTTACAATTCATAACCAAGTTGGAGAAGTTAAATAAAAATCATATCAAATGGGTAAAGTTCATGCAAAGTTTTAGTTGAAAATGTAGTGAGCAAATTCTTCTAGCTCGTGCCTTAGAGCTCGTGGAAGCATTATCGCATACCTAGAGAACTTATCTTATATATTAAGAAGCATGCCTTACAATTCATAACCAAGTTGAAGTTAAATAAAAATCATATCAAATGGGTAAAGTCCATGCAAAGTTTTCGTTGAAAATGTAATGAGCAAATTCTTCTAGCTAGTGTCTTAGCTAGACTAGCTAGTGAAGACGTCGAATTGTCCTCGTGAGTTAGACTTCGAATTGTCCTAGTGAGTTAGACTTTGGTTAGGATGAGTTATTGCGAAAAGAATGAAACAAAGTAGAAATATTCTACTTATATTCTACTTATCACAAGAGTTAGACTTCGAATTGTCCTCGTGAGTTAGACTTTGGTTAGGATGAGTTAGACTTTGGTACTTATATTCTACTTATCACAAGAGTTAGACTTCGAATTGTCCTCGTGAGTTAGACTTTGGTTAGGATGAGTTAGACTTTGGTACTTATATTCTACTTATCACAAGAGTTAGACTTCGAATTGTCCTACTTATCACAAGAGTTAGACTTCGAATTGTCCTCGTGAGTTAGACTTTGGTACTTATATTCTACTTATCACAAGAGTTAGACTTCGAATTGTCCTCGTGAGTTAGACTTTGGTGAGTTAGACTTTGGTTAGGATGAGTTAGACTTTGGTTAGACTTCGAATTGTCCTCGTGAGTTAGACTTTGGTTGGGATGAGTTAGACTTTGGTTAGGATGAGTTATTGCGAAAAGATGAATGAAACAAAGTAGAAATATTCTACTTATCACAAAGATTTTTATGAACCAATACAATCTTTAAAAAAATGGAAGCACTATCTCATACCGGGAGAGCTTATCTTATATATTAAGAACCATGCCTTACAATTCATAACCAAGTTGGAGAAGTTCAATAAAAATCATATCAAATGGGTAAAGTTCATGCAATATCTCATACCGGGAGAGCTTATCTTACATATTAAGAACCATGCCTTACAATTCATAATCAAGTTGGAGAAGTTCAATAAAAATCATTTCTTCTCAGAAAGTGAAGACCTCGAATTGTCCTCGTGAGTTAGACTTCGGTTAGGATGAGTTATTTCCATTTTCATTTTGTTGGAATAATCATCAAGTTAACATCGTGAGTTAGACTTCGGTCATTTTGTTGGAATAATCATCAAGTTAACATCGTGAGTTAGACTTCGGTCAGGATGAGTTATTTCCAGTTTGTTGGAATAATCATTAAATTAACATCCCTAGAGTTAGGGCTTCAATTAAGTGGAAGTCTTCATTAGTTTGACTATGGAATGAGGTGACAGTTAGTAGTTCAGTTAGAGTGAGATAGCCTTTAGTCTTGATTGAAGGAAGAGCAAGTTAGATATCTAGTGTTGATTGGAGAGAGCATGAGTTAACAACTCTAGTGATGATTGGAAAGAGATCGAGTAATACTCTTAAAGGGATCGAGTAATACTCTTAATGAACTTGTTATCACAACTTCACAACTCGAATTCTAAATTTGAACTAGCCTAATTTAACATGGATCAAATCTATAAAGAGAGGACGAAGGGCCAGAAGTACGCTAAGAACGCAGGTTGTGTGGAGTTCGGATCCTATAAAATAGGAGCTCAAGTCCGCTAAGAAATAGGGCCAGAAGTACACTAAGAAATAGGAGATCAGTACAATACAAAGAATAGAGAGGCCAAGTGCACCAGGGAGGAGCAAAATTGAAGCAAGACAGTAGGGTCTGCAAAGCTAGTCAAGGAGGTAGTAGAAGATCAATTGTGTGTAGGAACCGAGATCAAGTAGTGATCAAGGCATGCCAAGGTCAATTGTATTAGTTGAGATTTGTATGAGAAGAAAAACGCTTTCTCAAGTGAAACAGCCATGTTCGATTTCCTGAGAAAAGTGTGTCAATTTGTGTGATGTATAAAATAGCCACATCAAAAAAGTAGGTTTTCCATGTTCGATTTCCTGAGAAAAGTGTGTCAATTTGTGTAATTTGTGTGATGTGTTTTTATCTGTGTGTTTTTATTATGTTTTTTATGAATTGTTAAAAGACTTTGTATCTTGGTGAAAGTGAACTAGATTTCAGTTTTCAGATATTCATTTAAGTAGTTGCAGAGTTTCATGGAAATTTAACATGGTATTAGAGCAGAGATCGATATAAAGACCAGCACCAAGTTGATCATTTAGTGAAGAACGCAAAACAGTGAGGAAGGCTAGTTATAGAGTTTGAAGGGAAGAGCAGAGCAGTTCTTTGGATAAGAATATGGTGTTCTTAGGACTAAGGTCAGATCACAACTTAGAGGGAGCCTCGAATTTTTGCGCATGGAAGGAGTGGATATCAATGGTGTTGGAAGATAATGGAGTGCTAGAGTTTGTGAGACAGCGATTAGTGCCACCTACAAATGCCCACATAACAAGAATGACACCAAGGCGAGGAGGATCATTCTTGATGGGATCAAAACCATATTATTCCTCATCTCCATGATAAGAAGACAACATATGACGTGTTTAAAGTCATCTTAGATTTGTATTAAAGTTCCAGTGATGCCAAGAAGCTTGCGCTCAAAGAGAAGCTAAGAAGCATTTGGATGAGAAAAGGAGAGCCCATCATCACATATCTTTCAAAGTTCACTCAAGTTCGGGATGAGCTAGGTAGTGTGGCCGAGACAGTAGCAAAAAAGACCTTGTGATTCTTATGCTTTTGGGAACCCATAAGTCTCGATATAGTTTCCAAGATGCAATAAGTGGCAAAGAGAATATTCAAGAAAAGATTTGAAGAAGTACGAGAGTTGGTAGAGAAGCTCTAACAAAGGATGAGGAGAACTTTACCCTAGAAGGCAAAGGTAGTAGAGCCAAGGGAAAAAAGGGCCAACGAGAGGTTGAGTCTAGTCAGAAGGTGAGAAGAAGGAGGAAGAGTTGAGAAAAATCAAGTGCTTCCATTGCCATGAGTTTGGACACTATGCCACTAAGTTCCCTAATCAGAAGGAGTCGAATAAGGATCATGTGGCTACATCAGTAGCGGTAAATGCATTTTCTACCCAATTTTAATTAGAAGGAGTCGAATAAGGATCATGTGGCTACATCAGCAACGGTAAATGCATAAGGATCATGTGGCTACATCAGCAACGGTAAATGCATTTTCTGCCCAATTTGAGAAATATTTCTAATTGATAAATTGCATGGAAAGCTTAGTAGACAACAATGTATGGTATATTGATTTAGGAGCATCTTTCCACATGACCGGGAACAAAAAGTATTAAAAAGTATTTCATCCACCTGAACGAGAAGAACATATAGTTTCAAATTGAGCTAGGATACGATGGCATGTATGCAAATAGAGGAATTGGTACTGTCATTTTCTAGAGGGAGTCAGGTAATCCTCTTCATATCAGAGATGTCCACTATGTTACAGACCTGAAGCAGAATCTTGTCTTCATATCAGAGATGTCCACTATGTTACAGACCTGAAGCAGAATCTTGTTTTAGTAGCTACCCTTGAGGACAAGGGTTATGATGTCATATTCAACAGAGGTAAGGCTTACCTCATGCACTTAGATTTTAGATATATGAAATAGATAAGTGCGAGAATGAAGAATCTCTACAATTTCTAGGTAGAGAAAGACATAGCCCTGAACAACAAGGCATGTTCAAGGCAGGAAGTGCGCATAGTAGAGAAGTGATGATCGAGGAGAGCAGAGCTCTGAGAGAGTCCTTAGAGCAAGAGAAATTTAGAGTACGTGAGAAGAAGCTACTCAAAATGGAGCCTCAACCAGTGTCTCGGTTTGAGTCTCACCTAGGACAATCAACAAGTTGATAAAGATGAGAGCCTAAGGCGAGTGGAGGCAGCCACTCAGTCAGTGACTCCCAGTATAGGGAAAGTTTGAGCCAAGTGGGCAAAGGAGTTGTTTAGGGAGAATGAGAAGAGAGTTGAACCTCCTAGTACCACCTTCAACTAGAGTAAGTAGCCACAGAGATACACAAGGTACATGTCACTTATGGATGAGGTGATAGACTCACGGAGCATGGTTGGAAAGAACAGGTCTTCAAAGCAGATTCCACAGGAAAAAGCAAGGAAGTATTCTAGTTCAAAGGGAGCAATTGCAACAACAGAGAATGTGGTAGTGTTGAAGACAAATCCAGGTGGACAGGGTTCTTCCAAAAGTACCTTCCTCGCTAAAAGGGAGTGTTGAAAATGTAGTGAGCACTTCCTCGCTAAAAGGGAGTGTTGAAAATGTAGTGAGCAAAGTCTTTTGGCTTGTTCCTTACAAATAAAGACCTCAAATTTTCCTTGTGACTTAGTCTTCAATTATGAAGAGATATTTCATATTTACTAGAATAATCATTAAGTTAACCATGTGTATTGTTGGAGCTTCATTTAAGTGGAAATATTTCTAATTGATAAATTGCATGGAAAGCTTAGTAGACAACAATGTATGGTATATTGATTTAGGAGCATCTTTCCACATGACCAGGAACAAAAAGTATTAAAAAGTATTTCATCCACCTGAAGGAGAAGGACATATAGTTTCAAATTGAGCTAGGATACGATGGCATGTATGCAAATAGAGGAATTGGTACTGTCATTTTCTAGAGGGAGTCAGGTAATCCTCTTCATATCAGAGATGTCCACTATGTTACAGACCTGAAGCAGAATCTTGTCTTCATATCAGAGATGTCCACTATGTTACAGACCTGAAGCAGAATCTTGTTTTAGTAGCTACCCTTGAGGACAAGGGTTATGATGTCATATTCAACAGAGGTAAGGCTTACCTCATGCACTTAGATTTTAGATATATGAAATAGATAAGTGCGAGAATGAAGAATCTCTACAATTTCTAGGTAGAGAAAGACATAGCCCTGAACAACAAGGCATGTTCAAGGCAGGAAGTGCGCATAGTAGAGAAGTGATGATCGAGGAGAGCAGAGCTCTGAGAGAGTCCTTAGAGCAAGAGAAATTTAGAGTACGTGAGAAGAAGCTACTCAAAATGGAGCCTCAACCAGTGTCTCGGTTTGAGTCTCACCTAGGACAATCAACAAGTTGATTATAGGGAAAGTTTGAGCCAAGTGGGCAAAGGAGTTGTTTAGGGAGAATGAGAAGAGAGTTGAACCTCCTAGTACCACCTTCAACTAGAGTAAGTAGCCACAGAGATACACAAGGTACATGTCACTTATGGATGAGGTGATAGACTCACGGAGCATGGTTGGAAAGAACAGGTCTTCAGAGCAGATTCCACAGGAAAAAGCAAGGAAGTATTCTAGTTCAAAGGGAGCAATTGCAACAACAGAGAATGTGGTAGTGTTGAAGACAAATCCAGGTGGACAGGGTTCTTCCAAAAGTACCTTCCTCGCTAAAAGGGAGTGTTGAAAATGTAGTGAGCACTTCCTCGCTAAAAGGGAGTGTTGAAAATGTAGTGAGCAAAGTCTTTTGGCTTGTTCCTTACAAATAAAGACCTCAAATTTTCCTTGTGACTTAGTCTTCAATTATGAAGAGATATTTCATATTTACTAGAATAATCATTAAGTTAACCATGTGTATTGTTGGAGCTTCATTTAAGTGGAAGTCTTCATTAGTTACTACAAAACAAGGTCGCAGATAGCAGCTCAGTTAGAGCGAGTTAGTCTTCAATTTTGATTGAAGGAAGAGCGAGTCAGATCTAAAGTGTTGCTTTGAGAGAGCACGAGTTAACAACTCCAGCGATGATTGGAAGGAAAGCAAGTAACACTCGCAGTTAACTTGCTATCACAACTAGAATTCTAAATTTGAACAAGTCTAATTTAGTATGGATCAAAACTATAAAAAGAGGACAAAGACCCAAGTAAATTACTATTTAGTATGGATCAAAACTATAAAAAGAGGACAAAGACCCAAGTAAATTACTATAAAAAGAGGACAAAGACCCAAGTAAATTACTATTTAGTATGGATCAAAACTATAAAAAGAGGACAAAGACCCAAGTAAATTACTATTGTTTTGTGCACAAAGGTTTGTGACAACACAGATCTCACGAGTTAGTGTGAGAGAGCCTCGATTATGGGGTGCATGAATTTTGTCCTAAGAAGTTGGAGCCACAAGTGCGCTAGAATTTAGGAGAATTGGTTGTGCGCAGGTTGGAGTTGGGGTCCCAAGGTTGTGTGGAGTTGGGGTCCCAAAATATAGGAGCTCAGGAGCGCTAAGAAAGAGAGCCAAAAGTGTGATAGGAAATAGGAGATCAACACAAAGAATAAGGAGGCCAAGTGCGTAAGGAAGGAGAAGCAGAATTGAAGCAATACAATAAGGTTTGCAAAGCAAGTCAAGGAGGCAACAAAGGATCAATTGTTTGTAGGAACCGAGATCAAGTAGTGATCAAGGCATGCCAAGATCAGTTGTATTAGCTAATATTTGTATGAAAAGCAGAACACTTTTTTAAGTGAAGCAGAATTGAAGCAATACAATAAGGTTTGCAAAGCAAGTCAAGGAGGCAACAAAGGATCAATTGTTTGTAGGAACCGAGATCAAGTAGTGATCAAGGCATGCCAAGATCAGTTGTATTAGCTAATATTTGTATGAAAAGCAGAACACTTTTTTAAGTGAGACATTTTGCTCTGTATTATATTCAGTTGTTACATGAACAATCAATAAAATAGCCACATCAAGCAAGCAAGTTTTCCCTATTGGGTTTCTTGAGAAAAGTGTGTTAATTTTTGTGATGTGTTTTTATCTTGAGAAAAGTGTGTTAATTTTTGTGATGTGTTTTTATCTTGAGAAAAGTGTGTTAATTTTTGTGATGTGTTTTCAATTGTTACATGAACAATCAATAAAATAGCCACATCAAGCAAGCAAGTTTTCCCTATTGGGTTTCTTGAGAAAAGTGTGTTAAGTTTTCCCTATTGGCCACATCAAGCAAGCAAGTTTTCCCTATTGGGTTTCTTGAGAAAAGTGTGTTAAGTTTTCCCTATTGGGTTTCTTGAGAAAAGTGTGTTAATTTTTGTCTGGAGAAAAGTGTGTTAATTTTTGTAGTTTTCCCTATTGGGTTTCTTGAGAAAAGTGTGTTAAGTTTTCCCTATTGGGTTTCTTGAGAAAAGTGTGTTAATTTTTGTCTTGAGAAAAGTGTGTTAATTTTTGTTAATTTTTGTGATGTGTTTTCAATTGTTACATGAACAATCAATAAAATAGCCACATCAAACAATCAATAAAATAGCCACATCAAACAATCAATAAAATAGCCACATCAAGCAATCAATAAAATAGCCACATCAAGCAAGCAAGTTTTCCCTATTGGGTTTCTTGAGAAAAGTGTGTTAATTTTTGTCCCCCTATTGGGTTTCTTGAGAAAAGTGTGTTAATTTTTGTGATGTGTTATTGGGTTTCTTGAGAAAAGTGTGTTAATTTTTGTGATGTGTTTGTGTGTTAATTTTTGTATTATGTTTTTATTGCATTGCTTATGAATTGTTAAAAGACTTTGTATCTTGGTGAAAGTAAACTATATTTCAATTTTGAGATATTCATCTAAATAGTTGCAAAGTTACTATCGAATTTCCCTTATTGGGTTTCCTAAGAAAAGTGTGTTAATTTTTGTGAGTTAATTTTTGTGATGTGTTTTTATCACGAGAAAAGTGTGTTAATTTTTGTGATGTGTTTTTACCCCTTTCAATTTTCGAATTTCCCTTATTGGGTTTCCAAAGAAAAGTGTGTTAATTTTTGTGAGTTAATTTTTGTGATGTGTTTTTATCACGAGAAAAGTGTGTTAATTTTTGTGATGTGTTTTTACCCCTTTCAATTTTGAGATATTCATCTAAATAGTTGCAAAGTTACTATCGAATTTCCCTTATTGGGTTTCCTAAGAAAAGTGTGTTAATTTTTGTGATGTGTTTTTATCACGAGAAAAGTGTGTTAATTTCGAATTTCCCTTATTGGGTTTCCTAAGAAAAGTGTGTTAATTTTTGTGATGTGTTTTTATCACGAGAAAAGTGTGTTAATTTTTGTGATGTGTTTTTATCCCTTTCAATTTTGAGATATTCATCTAAATAGTTGCAAGTTACTATCGAATTTCCCTTATTGGGTTTCCTAAGAAAAGTGTGTTAATTTTTGTGATGTGTTTTTATCACGAGAAAAGTGTGTTAATTTTTGTGATGTGTTTTTATCCCTATGTTTTTATTGCATTGCTTATGAATTGTTAAGAGACTTTGCATCTTGGTGAAAGTAAAATATATTTCAATTTTGAAATATTCATCTAAATAGTTGCAAAGTTTAGAATCTATGTTTTTATTGCATTGCTTATGAATTTCACCATATTTCAATTTTGAGATATTCATCTAAATAGTTGCAAAGTTTAGAGTCTATGTTTTTATTGCATTGCTTATGAATTGTTAAGAGCCTTTGTATCTTGGTGAAAGTAAACATTTTGAGATATTTATTGCATTGCTTATGAATTGTTAAGAGCCTTTGTATCTTGGTGAAAGTAAACATTTTGAGATATTCATCTAAATAGTTGCAAAGTTTAGAGACTTTGTATCTTGGTGAAAATAAATTGTTAAGAGACTTTGTATCTTGGTGAAAGTAAACATTTTGAGATATTCATCTAAATAGTTGCAAAGTTTAGAGACTTTGTATCTTGGTGAAAGTAAACTATATCATCTAAATAGTTGCAAAGTTTAGAGACTTTGTATCTTGGTGAAAGTAAACTATATTTCAATTTTGAGATATTCATCTAAATAGTTGCAAAGGTTAAATTCATTATTAAACATGTCAAAGTTTCATCGAAATTTAACAATGTTACTTTCATTATTAAACATTTCATCGAAATTTAACAATGTTACTTTCATTATTAAACATGTCAGTGGGAATCCTAACTAAGTTGGGAATCCTAACTAAGTTGCAGATGCTTAGTTTCATCGAAATTTAACAGTGTTACTTTCATTATTAAACATGTCAAAGTTTCATCGAAATTTAACAATGTTACTTTCGTTATTAAACATGTCAGTGGGAATCCTAACTAAGTTGCAGACGCTTTGATTAAGCACTGCATGGTTTCGCAGTAATTCCAAGTGAGTACTTTGGGATTAAGCATCTCAAGGAAATGTATAAGGAGGACCCAAAAAGAAAATGTATAAGGAGGACCCAAAATTTAGAGAAGATTATGAATCATGCGAGAATCTAATGTTGAGGGATAGAACTAATGTTGAGGGATAGAACTATTTCCAAGTGAGTACTTTGGGATTAAGCATCTCAAGGAAATGTATAAGGAGGACCCAAAATTTAGAGAAGATTATGAATCATGTGAGAATCTAATGTTGAGGGATAGAACTATTTGGATTGAATATATGGTTCAAGAGGGTGTTGAGGGATAGAACTATTTGGATTGAATATATGGTTCAAGAGGGATTGTTGTTAGAGGGATTGTTGTTCAAAGGTAGCCAAAATAAATTGCATTCTTAAGTGCTCAATGAGGGACACCTTACCATTCCAAGTGAGTACTTTGGGATTAAGTATCTCAAGGAAATGTATAAGGAGGACCCAAAATTTAGAGAAGATTATGAATCATGTGAGGTAAGGAGGACCCAAAATTTAGAGAAGATTATGAATCATGTGAGAATCTAATGTTGAGGGAGAAGATTATGAATCATGTGAGAATCTAATGTTGAGGGATATGTATAAGGAGGACCCAAAATTTAGAAAAGATTATGAATCATGTGAGAATCTAAGTGCTCAATGAGGGACACCTTCACACCTTACCATTCCAAGTGAGTACTTTGGGATTAAGAATCTAATGTTGAGGGAGAAGATTATGAATCATGTGACACCTTGACACCTTACCATTCCAAGTGAGTACTTTGGGATTAAGAATCTAATGTTGAGGGAGAAGATTATGAATCATGTGAGAATCTAATGTTGAGGGAGAAGATTATGAATCATGTGAGAATCTTGACACCTTACCATTCCAAGTGAGTACTTTGGGATTAAGAATCTAATGTTGAGGGAGAAGATTATGAATCATGTGAGAATCTAATGTTGAGGGAGAAGATTATGAATCATGTGAGAATCTAATGTTGAGGGATATGTATAAGGACCCAAAATTTAAAGAAGATTATGAATCATGTGAGAATCTAAGTGCTCAATGAGAGACACCTTGGGACACCTTACCATTCCAAGTGAGTACTTTGGGATTAAGTATTTCAAGGAAATGTATAAGGAGGACCCAAAATTTAGAGAAGATTATGAATCATGTGAGTGAGTACTTTGGGATTAAGTAAGATTATGAAGTACTTTGGGATTAAGTAAGATTATGAATCATGTGATTGAGTACTTTGGGATTAAGTATCTCAAGGTGTCCCTTGGGACACCTTACCATTCCAAGTGAGTACTTGGGATTAAGTATCTCAAGGAAATGTATAAAGGAAATGTATAAGGAGGACCCAAAATTTAGAGAAGATTATGAATCATGTGAGTGAGTACTTTGGGATTAAGTAAGATTATGAATCATGTGATTGAGTACTTTGGGATTAAGTATCTCAAGGTGTCCCTTGGGACACCTTACCATTCCAAGTGAGTACTTTGGGATTAAGTATCTCAAGGAAATGTATAAGGAGGACCCAAAATTTAGAGAAGATTATGAATCATGTGAGGTAAGGAGGACCCAAAATTTAGAGAAGATTATGAATCATGTGAGAATCTAATGTTGAGGGATAGAAGATTATGAATCATGTGAGGTAAGGAGGACCCAAAATTTAGAGAAGATTATGAATCATGTGAGAATCTAATGTTGAGGGATATGTATAAGGAGGACCCAAAATTTAGAGAAGATTATGAATCATGTGAGAATCTAATGTTGAGGGATATGTATAAGGAGGACCCAAAATTTAGACCCAAAATTTAGAGAAGATTATGAATCATGTGAGAATCTAATGTTGAGGGATATGTATAAGGAGGACCCAAAATTTAGACCCAAAATTTAGAGAAGATTATGAATCATGTGAGAATCTAATGTTGAGGGATAGAACTACCAGGAAATGTTGAGGGAATGTTGAGGGATAGAACTACCCAGAAATGTATAAGGAGGACCCAAAATTTAGAGAAGATTATGAATAATGTGAGGAGGACCCAAAATTTAGAGAAGATTATGAATAATGTGAGGAGGACCCAAAATTTAGAGAAGATTATGAATCATGTGAGAATCTAATGTTGAGGGATATGTATAAGGAGGACCCAAAATTTAGAGAATATTATGAATCATGTGAGAATCTAATGTTGAGGGATAGAACTAGAGGACCCAAAATTTAGAGAAGATTATGAATCATGTGAGAATCTAAACTAGAGGACCCAAAATTTAGAGAAGATTATGAATCATGTGAGAATCTAGAGAAGATTATGAATCATGTGAGAATCTAAACTAGAGGACCCAAAATTTAGAGAAGATTATGAATCATGTGAAGATTATGAATCATGTGAGAATCTAATGTTGAGGGATAGAACTAGAGGACCCAAAATTTAGAGAAGATTATGAATCATGTGAGAATCTAATGTTGAGGGAATCTAATGTTGAGGGATAGAACTAGAGGACCCAAAATTTAGAGAAGATTATGAATCATGTGAGAATCTAATGTTGAGGGAATCTAATGTTGAGGGATAGAACTAGAGGACCCAAAATTTAGAGAAGATTATGAATCATGTGAGAATCTAATGTTGAGGGATAGAACTAGAGGACCCAAAATTAGGACCCAAAATTTAGAGAAGATTATGAATCATGTGAGAATCTAATGTTGAGGGATAGAACTAGAGGACCCAAAATTTAGAGAAGATTATGAATCATGTGAGAATCTAATGTTGAGGGATAGAACTAGAGGACCCAAAATTAAGAGGACCCAAAATTTAGAGAAGATTATGAATCATGTGAGAATCTAATGTTGAGGGATAGAACTATTTGGATTGAATATATGGTTCAAAGAGGGATTGTTGTTGAAAGGTAGCCAAAATTGCATTCTTAAGTGCTCAATGAGGGACACCTTACCGAAAGAAAAGCCCAACGAAGTATTAGTTGGTAGCCAAAATTGCATTCTTAAGTGCTCAATGAGGGACACCTTACCATTCCAAGTGAGTACTTTGGGATTAAGTATCTCAAGGAAATGTATAAGGAGGACCCAAAATTTAGAGAAGATTATGAATCATGTGAGAATCTAATGTTGAGGGATAGGACTATTTGGATTGAATATATGGTTCAAAGAGGGATTGTTGTTCAAAGGTAGCCAAAATTGCATTCTTAAGTGCTCAATGAGGGACACCTTGCATTCTTAAGTGCTCAATGAGGGACACCTTGCCGAAAGAAAAGCCCAACGAAGTATTAGTTGGTAGCCAAAATTGCATTCTTAAGTGCTCAATGAGGCACACTTTACCATTCCAAGTGAGTACTTTGGGATTAAGTATCTCAAGGAAATGTATAAGGAGGACCCAAATTTTAGAGAAGATTATGAATCATGTGAGAATCTAATGTTGAGGGATAGAACTATTTGGATTGAATATATGGTTCAAGAGGGATTGTTGTTAAAAGGTAGCCAAAATTGCATTCTTAAGTGCTCACAGAAAAGCCCAAAAGCCCAACGAAGTATTAGTTGGTCACTTTGGACATGACAAAACTTAAGTTCAAGTAAGTTCTTTTTATTTCTATTTCTAGCCAAGTGTGAGATCTAATGTTAAAAATAGCCCAACGAAGTATTAGTTGGTCACTTTGGACATGACAAAAGTTATGTTCAAATGTTTATGTTCAAATGTTCAACTAAGTTCTAGCCAAGTGTGAGAGATCTAATGTTAAAAATTCTGTGTAAGTGTAAAATTTTGTCAATGCTAAATTTTGTCAATGCTGGGGAAGCAATGAATGATGGGTTATATCATCCATGAGGGACACCTTTGAAAGAAAAGCCCAACCCAGTATTAGTTGGTCACTTTGAACATGACAAAAGTTATGTTAAGTTCTTTTTATTTCTAGCCAACTATAAGATCTAATGTTAAATATTTTGCAAAGTGTAAAATTTGTCAATGCTGGGGAAGCAATAGAATGATGGGTTATATCATCCATTACGCATACCAAATAAACCAAATAGACCATAGGATGTTGCTCAATGAGGGAAACCTTACCATTCCAAGTGAGTACTTTGGGATTAAGTATCTCAAGGAAATGTATAAGGAGGACCCAAAATTTAGAGAAGATTATGAATCATGTGAGAATCTAATGTTGAGGGATAGAACTATTTGGATTGAATATATGGTTCAAGAGGGATTGTTGTTCAAAGGTAGCCAAAATTGCATTCTTAAGTGCTCAATGAGGGACACCTTACCGAAAGAAAAGCCCAACGTCCCTCACCGAAAGAAAAGCCCAACGAAGTATTAGTTGGTCACTTTGGACATGACAAAACTTATGTTCAAGTAAGTTCTTTTTATTTCTATTTCTAGCCAAGTGTGAGATCTAAAGTTAAAAATAGCCCAACGAAGTATTAGTTGGTCCTAATGTTGAGGGATAGAACTATTTGGATTGAATATATGGTTCAAGAGGGATTGTTGTTCAAAGGTAGCCAAAATTGCATTCTTAAGTGCTCAATGAGGGACACCTTACCGAAAGAAAAGCCCAACGTCCCTCACCGAAAGAAAATCCCAACGAAGTATTAGTTGGTCACTTTGGACATGACAAAACTTATGTTCAAGTAAGTTCTTTTTATTTCTGGCCAAGTGTGAGATCTAATGTTAAAAATAGCCCAACGAAGTATTAGTTGGTCACTTTGGACATGACAAAACTTATGTTCAACTAAGTTCTAGCCAAGTGTGAGATCTAAGTTCTAGCCAAGTGTGAGATCTAATTTAAAAATTCTGTAAGTGTAAAATTTTGTCAATGCTAAATTTTGTCAATGCTGGGGAAGCAATAGAATGATGGGTTATATCATCCATGAGGGACACCTTTGAAAGAAAAGCCCAACCCAGTATTAGTTGGTCACTTTGAACATGACAATTTGAACATGACAAAACTTATGTTAAGTTCTTTTTATTTCTAGCCAACTATAAGATCTAATGTTAAAAATTTTACACTCAATGCTGGGGAAGCAAGTGTAAAATTTGTCAATGCTGGGGAAGCAATAGAATGATGGGTTATATCATCCATTACGCATACCAAATAGACCATAGGATCTTATAAGCATGGATTTTGTTTTGAGTGTAACTAAAACTCAGAAATAAAATGACACAATAATTCTCCAAAATTGCACATTTCTAGCCAACTATAAGATCTAATGTTAAAAATTTTACACTCAATGCTGGGGAAGCAAGTGTAAAATTTGTCAATGCTGGGGAAGCAATAGAATGATGGGTTATATCATCCATTACGCATACCAAATAGACCATAGGATGTTATAAGCATGGATTTTGTTTTGAGTGTAACTAAAACTCAGAAATAAAATGACACAATAATTCTCCAAAATTGCACATTTTATACCATATTGTAAGACTAGTGATGTTAACTATATTGAAAATTTGTTTTTCAAAGAAATTGTGAGATTACATGGGCTACCCAAAAGTATAGTTTTAGAGAGAGAAACCAAATTTGTTGGGTAGAAAAAGCTCGATTTCATTTAGTTCAACCTATAATCCATTTACCTATAATCCTCAAATGGATGGGAGGATTGAAGTAGTAACCAGGGCCTTAGAAAATTTATAAAGGAGTTTGGTAAGTGGCAATGGGACCAGTTTCTTCCAAAAGTTGAATTTACTTGAATTTACTTACAATGATTCGCCTAATATAAGCATGGATTTTGTTTCGAGTGTAACTAAAAACTCAGAAATAAAATGACACAATAATTCTCCAAAATTGCACATTTTATACCATATTGTAAGACTAGTGATGTTAACTATATTGAAAATTTGTTTTTCAAAGAAATTGTGAGACTAAATGGGCTACCCAAAAGTATAGTTTTATACCATATTGTAAGACTAGTGATGTTAACTATATTGAAAATTTGTTTTTCAAATAAATTGTGAGATTACATGGGCTACCCAAAAGTATAGTTTTAGAGAGAGAAACCAAATTTGTTGGGGTAGAAAATTTATAAAGGAGTTTGGTAAGTGAGCATAAGAGGCAATGGGACCAGTTTCTTCCAAAAGTTTACTTACAATGATTCTTACAATGATTCGCCTAATATAAGTACAGGAAAGAACCCATTTCAAATAATGTATGGCATGCACCCAACGGCCATGTTTTTCACTTAAAGATCTAGGAAAAGAAGTAAGGAGTGCAAATGCAGAAGAGTTTGCTAAAACCATGCAAGAGTTTGCTAAAACCATGCAAGAGTTACATGAATAAATCAAGGGGTAGCTACATGATAAAAATCTTCTAAATCAAGGGGTAGCTACATGATAAAAATCTGAGGGAAGATCTAAAGAAAATAAAAGTTCATGTTGAAGTAAGTTAATGTTGAAGTTGGAGATATGGTTATGGCACATTGAAGAAAATAGAGATTCCCAAAGAATGAACATAACAACATGAAAACAACATGAAATAAAAGTTAATGTTGAAGTTGGAGATATGGTTATGGCACATTGAAGAAAATAGAGATTCCCAAAGAATGAACATAACAACATGAAATTGAAGAAGTTAAAGAAGTTAGGACCATTCAAGGTCTTAAGAAAATTTTAATCTAATGCCGCTGAGATTGCACTACCATCTAATATTGGAAACTCCAATATTTCATGTTACAAATTTATACCCTTACAAGGAACTTGAAGGGGAGGAGGAGGACGATCAAGAGAAGCTTTAGTGGGAAAATCAGCTATCTACATCCAAGAAATTGGAGAAATTTGGAGAAATTGGAGATGGAAAAGATTCTTGATCAGAAGGTCACCAAAAAGACCAAAAACATTACTATGAATACTTAATTAAGTGGAAGGGACTCCCAACATAAGGACCAAAAACATTACTATGAATACTTAATTAAGGGACTCCCAACATAAGATATAATGTGGATGAATGTTATAGAGATCCAAGCATGGCCAAATTATATAAGCATGGCCAAATTATATAAGGTATCATGGGCAGGAGTTCATAAAAACCTTTGTTTTAAGGGAGTCTATTGGTGGCCACCTGCCTATTCCACTTAGACACCCAACACTATTTCTTTCAGTTTCTTTAATTATAGCAAAATTTACTATTTTTGGAAGTTTTTTAGGTCTTAAACTTTTGAAGTCATTTTGAGGCCTTAAACAACATTTTTTTGAAAAGTGTGTCAATGCCATAGTCTGTTATGTAGATGTTTTATAGGAAATTATGTTGTCCTCATACAAATCTTTCTAACAAGATATGGTGCAAACCAAACGGAGATCATATGGCCGAATTACAACCCTAAGAAATTGGGGTTCCAACTAATCCCAACAACACCCATAAACTTTTGGTGCTTCATCCCCTAGCATTAGATTTTTGGATATTTAGAGCTTTTCATTATTTATCAATAATAAAAAGGGTCTCTGAGCCTTGTTCTAACAAAGTTCAAAAGACATGTAGTCATCACATCTCTTCCCAGAGAAGCTACCATCACTAGAGCTAGTTTATTTCCATTCTAGCTGTAAATAATTTTCAATATTTATTCATGAATTGAAGTTCAGTTTTTGCTATAACTTTGTGTTTCTGTTTAAATTTGTATTTCATTTCGTTCCTACATAAATCTAGATCAGTGGTAGTGGTATCAGAGCAGTCTTCTCTTTCTCTATTTTTTGGTGCATGTTCCCAACGAGGTCGGAGTATAAGGAGTTAGGATTTGAACCCTTACAAGACCGACCTTGCCGGCACTAACAACCTCCCATGGTAGAAGAAAAGAAAAACAAGGGAGCAAGATATCCTTTCAAAATGTTGCTCGAAGAAGCCCTCAGGTAATGAAAGAACGAGATGATGGATAACTTTTCCTAGTTCCTTCAGCGGGTATTAACAGGTGAAGCATCATCATCTAACAACCACCTCGGAGGCGCCACCCCCTTCAAGGTACAAGATGACTTTGACATTCCTATATTTGAAGGCTAGATAGATGCAGATAAATGGTTAAATCTGCTGGAAGGATATTTTTTGGTTCATAATTTTCCCAATAGGGAAGAAGTTATTTCTGCACTCCTCTAAGCTACTCACCACGCTAAGGACTAGTGGGAAACATAATGTAAGCAGAGGGACGAGAGGGAACCGTTACTATTTTACTATTTTCAGCTGCAACCACTTGGAATTATTTCCGAGACGTTGTCAAGGAACAATATTACCCGGTCAAGAGCTATGATGATAAGCACATAAAATGGACCATGTTACCCACTACCTCTGGGTAGTATGCATATGAGAAAATTTTCTCTTAGATGGTCCTCAACCAGCAGCCAACAAACCCTTGCAGCCCAACAAACCCTTGCAACCACTAGATAGCTCAATGTGCCATTATCTCCACCACCCGAGTTAGCAATGTGGTCCCTCGATCATCTGTTATGATTGTATGTTTGAAGGTGGGCCTCTCAACCCGGAAGGTACGACCCCGAAGATATGGATTTTCATTGGTATAGTTGAGTAATTTTGCTTACTTATCATGGACACTTTTGGGCGTGGATCAATGGCGGGATTCGGGGCGTGGATCAATGGCGGGATTCGGAGGAATTCGGGGCGTGGATCAATGGGGGGATTCGGAGGAAAGAGTAGGCTAGGTTTGTACTCTTGTCTCCTCTGTCCAATCTGGTGGATAGCCTTGCATCCTAGTCTCGTGGGATCTCCTTCACTGGCCACTAGCTTTAGGGTTGGCACTACATGAAAAATCTTGATTTTGGTTGCATAGTCCCACTTCCTAACACCATATACATCACTCCCCTCCACTCATTTTACTTATCATGGACACTTTTGGGCGTGGATCAATGGTGGGATTCAGGGCGTGGATCAATGGGGGGATTCAGAGGAAAGAGTAGGCTAGGTTTGTACTCTTGTCTCCTCTGTCCAATCTGGTGGATAGCCTTGCATCCTAGTCTCGTGGGATCTCCTTCACTGGCCACTAGCTTTAGGGTTGGCACTACATGAAAAATCTTGATTTTGGTTGCATAGTCCCACTTCCTAACACCATATACATCACTCCCCTCCACTCATTTTAACCTCATTCATCATTTTTCCATTCTGGTCCACATAAGGTTAGCCTTCACCCTCCCCTTTTCCCTCTGTCCAATCTGGTGGATAGCCTTGCATCCTAGTCTCGTGGGATCTCCTTCACTGGCCACTAGCTTTAGGGTTGGCACTACATGAAAAATCTTGATTTTGGTTGCATAGTCCCACTTCCTAACACCATATACATCACTCCCCTCCACTCATTTTAACCTCATTCATCATTTTTCCATTCTGGTCCACATAAGGTTAGCCTTCACCCTCCCCTTTTCCACACTTTGGTTCAGGCTTAGAACGATGCCCAAAGGTTGATACAGTTAAAAAGAAAGTAAAAAACATAATTTGGCCACTTTCAACAATAAATCTACCACAAAATTCAAAACATGGTCGGGACAAAAAAATTAACACATGGGCAAAAGCTAAACATGAGCTCTACCCCTTATCCATGGCCATCACCCTGGTTCCTATGGAACCTAGATGAGCCCCCCTCCATCATTAAGGAGCCCATGGTTGTCAGAACCCTTGATGGGCAATGAACTGCCCCACCTTAAGGGGGTGTCTACTGTTGTATCCTACAAATCATGCTCTCACCCCCTGGAGCCCCCTACAAATCATGCTCTCACCCCCTGGAGCCCAGTGCAGTTATGAAGAAAAAACAATCAAAGTAAAAATGCATATGAAGAAGGGTGGAAAAACAAAGGCCGAAGTAACTCATGTACCACGATTTTCTCCCTCCTACATTCATATACCCAAGTTTGGGATTTCCCTCACCATAACTACCTTTGTACCATGACATGTGACTTAGAGCATTCCCCTTATCCCCACTCCATTCCATCGTTATATCACTTGCCATCTACCACCCGATGGATGAACCATGGACATGTCACCCCCTTTAAAGGTTGAAACCACCTCATAGGGTCCCTAGTTAACCCCCTTGTTAAGCTTGGAGACACTTGTACATGCCAAATCCCACTATGGAAGGGCATGCCACCATGAGGTGCCCCATTGATTCCATGATTTGTAAGCTCTTTTACTTGATTATTCTAATGATTAGTTGTTTCATAGGGCATGGGGACGCATTAGATCTTATGCCGGATAGCAGGTGGGTCTCTATTTGGGGTTTGGTCTCCCTATACCGAGTCTAAACCCTACATAAGGCCACATTAGCAGTTGTAGGGTGAGCTTTGAGAGCCATAAGATAGCAAAGAGTATATCATGGATCCCCAACACCATTAAGTGATTGCTCGTGTTCCACCTCTTTTGATGAGGATGGTGCACCTAGTTCACCATGCCCAACCAACTCCACACTTGCGCCATACATTTGGCGGAGGTTCCAAGCTCCGGATGAGGATGTGTCTCACTGCATGAGAGAAAGGGAGGGCTTATGTCATCATCTTATCTCTTACATATGGTTTATAGGCATCATCAATCTACTTGGAGATCCATGAGGATTTCCTTGTGCACCCACACCTACTTGGGAGCACCACATGTGACTTACTTGGGAAACAAGGGGCCAACCCCTTGCCTAAGTCCATTCTCTCACCATGGCACACTTTGGACTTCATTGGGCCTCTAGCGAGGCCCATCGACTCATTATCTTGATTATTTTCCCCCCTTGAGAGGCTTTTTTTTTATGTTATTGAGCTAACTTGGTGGGCTTGTCACAAAGGGATGTTATTATTGCACATTATTTTATTATTGTGGGCTTAATTAGGCCTAGTTAGTCAATTCTAACTCTTTATTTTATTATTGTGGACTTAATTAGGCCTAGTTAGTCAATTCTAACTCTTTAGAGATCATATAAATTGATGAGAGGTGATTCATTTGGAATAAGTAGCTACTTTGGAGAATTTCACATTCCCTTTTGGAAGACAAGTTTGGTTTCATGGATGAATGTTGATGTTTGGATACCTATTATCTTGGTCTTGGAGCTTCATTCTTGTCATGATTTGATGATTGGATATACTCTTCATGGATGAATGTTGATGTTTGGATACCTATTATCTTGGTCTTGGAGCTTCATTCTTGTCATGATTTGATGATTGGATATACTCATTGTAAGAGTAAGTGATTTCTTTTACTGTTTAATCTTTATCATGTCACTTGAATGTTCTTGGGATTTTCGTTATCTGTGTCTTAAATTCACTGTTGCTCTATGCGAAATGGTGGATTTTTTATCTATTGAAGTTTTGCATACATTGCAAGTGTCATGTATGAATGGGTGAATTCTCCAAGAGGTTATTTTTATTGAATATACCTTAATAATTCATTAAACATTGCACATTGGTAGTTGCTCTCATGCCCTAATTTCCATGCGATGTTTCCTAGAGGCCTCCTTGATTGGGTTAATGCTCTCCAAATCACAAATTCACCTTGACTCCAATTCTCCCAAAGGGAAGGCACTGATCCAACTACTAGTGATCCCTTAAACAAGTATCTTTCTCACCTTCTCCTTCTCTTTCTAAGCCTAGCTCTAGTAGGTCACCTAGGGCGTCAATCGAATTCCCTTTTAGCCATCTAATCACCTTGATTTTTGGTCCAATGCTGTGTTGGGGTTTTTTCTAGAGGTCCTCCAAGTTTGAAGCAAATCTGACGATGGAATCATGAGATATAGCAATCGCTAGACATGAGACTAATTATTTCCCTAAATTGATTTGGGTTAACATCATCATTGGGATCATTGCATTCAAATCTCAAAGGAAAATTAGTCCTTTGATCCTATTCCCTAGTTTAAATAGGTCAAGCCCCTCATTAGTTGACCAAATCCATACCCTTGACCTAGTTTTTGGTCCACTTGGCTCTTTGTGGTCCTTCAACTTTGTAACTCCAATTCCACAAAGATTACATAGAAGCCTCTTATCCATAAGGATCCTTAGGTCTAAGAAGCCCCATTTTAAGGCATATCCTCCAAACCTAGGCTCAATAATCCTCTTAGCCCTTCCTAGAGCTGTTATCACCTTCCTTTTGGAGCCCTTCCTAGAGCTGTTATCACCTTCCTTTTGGAGCAAGAAAGATATCTAATTGACCTGCACTTGCGAATAGGCCTTAGGAATCACTCATTATCCTTTCAAGATCCATCCTTCGTATTGATTCCCCCTATACTGAGTCTCCTCGCATTAGTGGAACTCTGTAAAGAGCAAGGAGCCTTAACGGAGGTGACAATCGGTTATCGCTCCATTATTGCCCCTTTACCTAGTAGTTTCTCTATAGGATCCCCTCCTAGGACCTGTGCTAGTTTGAGCGCTAACAGAACACACTGCAACAAGGAAGAGACCAAGATGTGTCGGAGTTTACAAATATCTTTCATACCCTTCGCACGAAGTTGGTTATCAAGGATTTTGAGCGGCATATGGTACTAAGTATCATAGCTGTCTACACAAATACATCCAGGACAAGATAGAGTTCCTAGACATATCCTCACTTGACACTACTGATATGTTGTCAAGATCAAGAAGAAATTTAAACAAAAAAAGCAAGACTTTGGATTTTTGAATCTGAAGCAAGGAAAAGGCACCCCCAAACTACAAAACAAGGAACAGAGCCAAGGCAAAGTGACCCTAGACAACCGATCAAATTCGCAAGAAAAGAACACCACCACGAAAACAAAGGACACAGGAAAGTGGTGTGAATTCCACAAGAGCCCCACTCACAACACAAATGACTATCGCATCAAGCAATCACTAGTGGTCGAGCTGAAGGCTTCAGATTCAAATACTTATTCAGACTCTAATTCAGAACCAAAAAATGGGAATGACAAAGGGAAGAAAATTATCGACGCAGAGCCCAACCCCATTGTTGCCAACACCAAGGTCCACAAGATTGAGCCCAAAGATCTAGAAGAGGAGGAACGTCTCTTCCACTCACAAATGTGGGTGAAGGGGTATCCGTTGCAGTTCATTGTCAACAGTGGAAGCCAAAAGAACCTCGTCTCAACAGAGGTCGTTAAGCAATTGGGCTTACCGACCACACCACACCCGCAGCCATATACCATCGGGTGGCTCCACCAAGGACAAGATCTTTGCGTTAGCAGGCGATGTCGCCTTCTCTACAACATCAAGCCCTTCACGAATGAAGTATTGTGTGATGTTTCTCCTCTTGAATTGTGTGATGTGTTATTAGGTCAACCATCCTTGTGGAAGCAACATGTTTTGTATGAGTCTAAGCCTCGCAATATTTTTATTACTTTGGGAAGTCAGTTATACATGATACTAGAGGTAGCCCTGCCTACCGCCATCTCTTTCACCTTTGTTAAGAAATGCAGTAAGGTCATCTCCAAGATCGGGAAATTTGTTTTATTTCTTATTCACCCTCAAAGTAAGGGGAAGATTATGGCCACATTCATATCCCCATAGAAGGGTTCCACCACGTAGCAAAAGCAGATGGATAGCCCCCTAGAAGGGTTCCACCACGTAGCAAAAGCAGATGGATAAGGTTATGGAAGAATACAGGGATATCTTCTCCTCACCCACATGGGTACCTTTGCATTATCACGTCAAACATTCTATCAATCTAACTCTGAAATCGCCTCTACCCAATGGGTCGATATACCGCAGCTCTATTTTGGAAAATGAAGAATTCAATCGAAAGATCCAAGAGTTGTTGCAAAAATGGCGCATCCGACCAAGTTCCTCACCTTGTGTGACCCCAATTGTACTTGTACAAAATAAGGTTGGGACCTAAAGACTCTGCAGTGATTATCGGACACTAAATAAAATCACTGTCGGGAACAAGCACCCAATCTCATAAATTGATGACCTTCCTAACCAGCTCAAGGGGAGCAGGTACTTCATCAAGATCGATTTAAAGTATGGATATCACCAGTTTCCAATAGAACCCACATATGTATGGAAAACTGCCTTCAAATCCAAAGAGGGCATTTTTGAATGGTTGGGTCATGCATTTCGAGTTGAAAAATGCCCCTGAACCTTTTATGAGGCTGATGGATGACATCTTGTTGCCCATGACCAACTCGTTTGCGGTTGTATATCTAGACAACATCCTCATATTCAACAAGAGTTGGGAAGAACACTTGCAACACATTTTACAAGTCCTTCAAACCCTGCGATAGCACAAACTATGTGCCAACTTGGAGAAGTGGGCCTTTGGCATGAGCGAGGTCCAATATCTGGGTTAACATCATTGATGAGAAAGGCATGCATGTGGATTTGACTTACATCCAAGTCATTCAGGATTGGCCAACCCCTACCACTCTAACAAAGCGTTGAAGTTTTTTGAGCCTTGCTAATTTTTATTGGAGGTTCATGTTGGGATTCTCTCATATCACTTGGCCTTTGAGTCAAATTACCACGGCCGAAGAAAAAGCAATTTTTTTCTGGTCCGAGTCCCAACAGAAGGCGTTTGTTGAGCTGAACCACTGCCTGTTCTCTACACCAGTACTCACATTGCCAGACCTGCGACAACCATTCGAAATTGAGACAAATGCCTCTGACTATGCTATTGGTGCAAATCCCACCCAGCAAGGGCATACAATGGTCTATCACCATGAGACACTTTCCGATACAATTTAGAAATACCCCACCTACGATAAAGAAATGTATTACATTATGCAGGCTTGTTGACAATGGAAACATTACATTTTGGGGAAGGAGACAGTCATTGATCACCGACCTCTAGTAGTTTATAGAGACATAAGGGAAGTTGCAGAATGATCCCCATCATAACTAGTCCACATATCCGCAACGATTCCATTCGAAAATTAAATATAAGGAGGGAAGCACCAATCGTGTTACAGATTGCCTCATTCGACCCCTAGTTGTAGCATTAACCACTATTTTCAACTCTTCTAGTCATGAGACCTTTGGATGGACGCAACCATACAAAAATGATCCAAATTTCACCACCACATACCAGATGCTAATGGATGGCATGTGAGTTCCAAAATTCCACCTCCAAGACGCTACCAGATGCTAGTGGATGGCATGTGAGTTCCAGAATTCCACCTCCAAGACGCATTATTATGCTACTTGGGGAACCTTTGTGTTCCTTCAAGCAAGCGTGCCAAGCTTATTTGGCAAGTGCACTATAGTCAGGTCGTATAACACTTTAGTGTGGAGAAAATTGTGGCAGTATTACAAAAGCATTTTTATTGCCCAAAACTCTGATAGGATGTTCCAAAATATATCAGATCCTGCCCTACTTATGCCATAGTCAAAACAACCATCAAGAGGCAAGGCTTGTACACTCATCTTCCTACTCCCAGCTAGCCCGGGGTATCCATCTCCATGGACTATCTAACTGGCCTCCCTTCTACCATGCATGGTAATGATTGTGTAGTTATGGTTGTGGACATATTTTCTAAGATGGATATATTGGCATCTTGCAATAAGATTATCACAATAGAGGACACTACCAAAATCTTCCTTGAACGTGTGGGTACATTTTGGGATCCCACTGACCATTATATCAAATCGGGATAAGAGGACCTTGAGCATATTTTGGTCGAGCCTCTATTCATTATTAGACACCAAACTCACCAAATTGACTACATTCCATCCCTAGATTGATGGACAAACATAGGTTGTCAACACAATGATCGTGCACATACTACGCATGTACAACTCCAAGCATCCACGAACATGGGATGAGAGTCTTCCCTATGTGCAACACAACTATAACAGATCTCTCCATAGCTCGATAGGCCACAACCCCTCTCAAGTGTGTTTGGGATTTCAACCATTGTGTCTGATTGATGTTGTCATGCCTCATGCAACTACATAGGCAAAATCTACGCATGTAAAGTCTAAGATTGATAAAAAAACCAAGTTTATTAAACGCATCCAGCACTTTTGACAACAAGTTCACGACATCTTGGATAAATCCAATGCCAAGTACAAACAATGACATGATCAACAACGAGTGCCACATAAGTTTCAGGTAAGCAACAAAGTTTGGTTGCATTTGTAGAAAGAATGCCTTGTCAGAGCCCATCGAAAGCTCTGAACACTTCGATCCAGGCCTTACACCATCACAAAGGTTGTGGGAAACAACACTTTGGAGCTCAGCATCCCCCCAATCCTTGTTTTGCACCCAATGTTCAATGTGGACTGCCTTCGGCCATACTTTTCACCATTGTTGGACACATCAGACATTGACGAACAGCGAACGCCAACAGAGCTCAACCAAGACTGCATGGAATATGCCACAATTGATCAGATCATGGACACACAGATCAAGAACACTCACCAACAAACAATCCAACTATATCGAGTTGTCAAAGCTAGCCAACTCCCACACCAATACAAGTGGCTCACCAGGGACCAGGTTCAGCATAAATTTCCCCATTTCATGGAAGCACTCAACGCAATGGGGACCATTGCTTCTGAAGGGGGATGATTGATCCAAGTGGATATTGGTGGCCACCCACCTATTCCACTTGGGGACACCAACATTGTTTTTTTCAATTTCCTTAATTGTAGCACAATTACTATTTTTGGTAGTTTTTCAGGTCCTAAACTTCTTGAGTCGTTTCAAGGCCCTAAACGGTGTTTTTTTTAAAAGCATGCCAAGCCAATAGCCCATTGGGAAAAGGCTTGTCGGGAATTTTATTATCCTTATATATATATATATATATATATATATAATATATATATATATATATATATATATAACGAGCTATCATGCACTCCAAACAAAGACCATATGGTCAAATTACAACCACGAAAAGTTACAACCAGTTACAACCCCGAAAAGTTTGTGTTCCAACTAATCCCAACAGGGCCCACAAACTTTTGTTGCTTCATCTCCTAGGGTTAAGTTTTTGGATGTTTTATATTTGAAAATTTGGGCGTGAAAGAATGTCCTCAATTGTACCAACCAACTCCCAAAGGATAAGATCTGAAGAGTCTCCACCTCCCAAATGTCCTCAATTGTACCAACCAACTCCCAAAGGATAAGATCTGAAGAGTCTCCAATGAAGAGTCTCCAATAAGATCTGAAGAGTCTCCCTGATTAGATCTAAAGACTTATCTAACTAAGACTTTAGTCTCCCTGATTAGATCTAAAGATTTATCTAACTAAGACTTTATTGCATGGCTTTAGTCTCCCTGATTAGATCTAAAGATTTATCTAAGTAAGACTTTATTGCATGGCTTCTTGGCTAGTGACTCATCTAAATTATTTATCTCCAAAAAAAAATTAACTTATAGAGCTTTAAAGGATCCATTTTCTATTTCTAGAGCTACTCTATTTGATCTATGGGTGAAGGTGTCCCCATACCCATCAATTAGATTTATAGATTATTTTAAAAATCAATTAGATTTATAGATTATTTTAAAAATATTTGTTAAACTTTGTATATAATTTTTTTTAAATATTTTATTTCTAATCTTTTTGTAAATAGTATTATTTGAAATTTTAAAAAAAAAACAACAAAAACAAAAACAAAACTTTGTAAATATCATCCTTTGAAATATTTTATTTTTTAAATGTGTAATAATATTTTTTTATAATATTTATGTAATTCTTTCTTTTGTATATATTTTATGATTATTTCGTGTAATCTCCAGGTCCAAACAAGAGACGAACAGGTTTCCATCTAAAAATTCTGGGCAAAAGTTCCGTAAACGCTTATGCTAATTGCAATTTGTTTTTTGGGCAGCAGTCAAAACTCTTCTGGAGTAGTCGTAAGCCATTAAAGGTTATTCAAGCCTGGCTAAAGAAGAAACCTCACCTTTAATTTGTGACTCAAAATTTATATGAATTTGTCGCAGGGATTTTAGGGCTTTTCCAAGAGATTGATCTGCTTTTAAAAGGCCTTAACACCTCAGCAAAAATCTTCTAAGGCATCTGCTAGCCTGAAGCTACTGTAAACCAACGCTTTAACAGGAGTTTTGCATCACAAAGGCATATAAGACTGTCTTAGCTCCTGGAACGAACTTTTTTTTAGGAGGGTTTGAACATTAAATTTCACCAAAATTTCCTTAAAAAGGGGTTTTTTTGCAGGCCCCAAGCATCATTGACAATAATTTTCGAAGCCACAAAGGGATCGACTCTGCTCCTAGTTATTACTTTTCTAATAATTAATTATTTTGCAAAGAAAACCGATAATTTTCAGGGGTTTTAGATTTTGGGGATTTTGTATCTTCACTTGTGGTTTTTACAGATCAGGCATTGATATTCTGATTCTGAAATGTTTTCTTGTGAATTCAATTGCAAATTTTTTTAGGGCCACAAACTATTGGCATTATCCTTTCAAGGAGCAAGCCTTAGGATCAGTGACCTGGTCGCTTGCATTTATTTCCAACGCCTTGGAGCAAGTGGTCATATAATATTTATAAATTTTAAATCAAATTTCTACGTCATTTTCTGCGTTGGTTGTGAGCCTTTTTTAGGCCAATTTTCCCTCTTATGCCAGGAAGCCTTTCTCCTTTATGATGAAAATATTTGTTTATAATTTTGGCATCATGCAGAGGTGAGTTTTCATCAAATTTTCCAAGCTTGTTTGCTGTCGGAGATAACACGTCATTTTTAGGGCTTGAAACTAAATTTTTTTCTCTCTAACGCAGAAAGAGGCTTCCTTTATCCCCATTTTGCATATTTTCTTCATCCTGGCAGTTGCTATAAACCCTGCCCCAGGAATCTCAAGAAAAATCCTTTCAACGGTTTTGAGAAAATTACTTTCTTCCAAGGAGAGTTAAAATCGTAATTTTTCTGAACATGGAGAGAGAAGCCGCATAGACTGAAAGCAAGAATAGTTATTTAGTGAAGCTTGTGGGTTGATATAATTTTTTTATTAAACACTGTTATCTTCTAAGTCCCAAAACACTCCAATCTACTCTATAAATCATAAGAGAAATCAATATTTGGCCCTCATCTCATGTGATTCTGGTAGTAAGCCATGTTCTTCTAAAAACTATTCTAAAGACTATTTTAAGTTACAGTAGTCTATGTTCTTCTAAAGACTATTTTAAGCTACATTAGTCTATGTTCTTCTAAAGAAGCCATGTTCTTCTAAAAACTATTCTAAAGACTATTTTAAGTTACAGTAGTCTATGTTCTTCTAAAGACTATTTTAAGCTACATTAGTCTATGTTCTTCTAAAGACTATTCTGAAGCTACAGTAGTCTATTTTGATTTTTCAATGGTCTAATGAATTGTTCCTAATTGTTTTTGGTTCCTTAGTTCTTCTTCTTTGCATTTTTTTCATAACTAATATTGAGTTGTAGTGACCTGATCAACATCAGTAATTGCTACAACAATTTGACCTATGATTTACAGTGACATTTCAGTGACGTCGTTGTTTAGGATCAAACATTAGCAACAGTCTCTGAAATTTGTGATTTATTTGTAGGAGCATAACTATAATTAATTGGCATAAAAAACATTGGCATTGTCATTACCTCTGGTTAAATCAAGGGTAGCCTCATCCAACAAGTGGGGAAGAATTCTTAACACAGACATAAAAGAAAATCAAGAGGAATTGCTTATACTATTGACACTCCTGCAATCTTGGTTTGAAAAGTGATGAATTGTGATCTTCATTGGTTCAAAGTGAAGCATAGAGGAAATCTGATCTTGCTTTCAGATGACTCCTTTGCATTGCATTTCAGTACTAATTCTCGCTGGTTGCAATTAATTATAGTGCTAACACTTTCGGTTGTCATGATCATCAAATCTAAAGTTTCACATTGCAGTGCCTAATCCCAAAAACACCAGGGAATAATCATAATAAAAAGAAGTCAAGTAAGTATCATAATAAAAAGAAGTCAGTATCTCTGCTCTTATTTGGTGATTAATTTAAAATTTTAAATAAATTATATTAGAGGTCTGATTGGCAAGTGTTGAGCTTTGATACATCTTTTGCATAGCCATTTGTTGACAACAATTTCATTTGCATTAATTTGCTTGATCTAATTACTAATTTTTGCTCACATAATACATTTGCTACAACTGTCTTTATTGTTTCACTGAAGCATCTAGGCATTGCCTCCAGCCTTAAAGTTGCATTTGAAGTCTTGTAAATGATTCAAGGATTGATCTCACTGACTGATATATATTTGGCAGTCGGCTGCAGTAATCCATATTTTACTAACAGTAGACTGATCTTGTCAGCTTCTTAATTTTGGTGCCTTTTCTACCAAGTGTTGAACGCTCTAGCTTTGTATGTCTTACCTAGATGTCGGTCCTATTCACTATTTTAAAAGATGTCGGTCCTATTCACTATTTTAAAAGGCTTCCTGTAGTCTGGTGGGACATCGCTCTTTGAAAGGATTTCATTACTTATTTGTGGTCTATACATTGATATTTGGAGGATCATATTGATATATCAGCCACTAAGGGGAGGCTGCAAGGCTTTAAGCTTCAATCCTCTCCCAAATGTGACTTATTTGTTGATTGTCATTATCATCAGATCTGAATTCATAAGAATATTAGCAATAATCAGAACCTAAGCACGAAATTGACATCGGACTTGCTTCAAGAGTAATCCCAAGTGTTTGGTTATTATTTTATGCATATTTGTATGACTTGGTTTAACTTTTAGAGGACTAGTATTTGTGTTGCAGAGGTCTTATTTGTTCTTATTTGTACTTGCAATGGTATCTTGGTGGTCTGGAACATTATTCCTAGCACTAAATTCGAATCTTGAGCATTGAATTTTATTCCCCGCACTTTAGCAGTCAATTATGATTGATCTTATGGGTTGATTTCACCATAATAGTGGACTAATATATCTAATCACCAGTTGCAGTAAGCTTATCGTTTGCTGACAGTGGTGTTTTAGCAGTCAATTATGATTGATCTTATGGGTTGATTTCACCATAATAGTGGACTAACATATCTAATCACCAGTTGCAGTAAGCTTATCGTTTGCTGACAGTGGTGTTTTAGAGGTCTAGTACATTTTAAAGTTATTGTTATTGGGCATTTTTAAGGTCATTGCAATTGTTTTTGTTTTCTCTAAAGTCTTTTCAAGGCTAACCTTGTATCTTGTTTCCTCACCCTCTTCCTTCACTAATTCATTGCATCTTGCATCTCACATTAGTTAAGATCTTGCATTCATTCCTTATCGAACATTGGTAATTGGAATCGTGGACTAAATCTATAGTTGCAAGTTTATTTGTATTTAGAATAACATCTTTCCTCTTCCTTGCAATTGTCTTAAAGTTTAAGATATTTGGTTATCGTGGTCTATTGATTTCTTGCACTACATTTCCTTGTAGCATTACTTACCTTATAGCTTGAAGTATCATTTATTTGGGCATTGTTATTAACGCACTGGTCTCTTGTAGCATGACTTACCTTATAGCTTGAAGTATCATTTATTTGGGCATTGTTATTAACGCACTGGTCTCTTGTTGTCTCATCTTGTAGCATTACTTATAGCTTGAAGTACCATTTATTTGGGCATTGTTATTAACGCACTGGTCTCTTGTTGTCTCATATTAAGTGTCATTTGCACTAGTCCCTTGTTGTCTCATCTTAAGTGTCATTTGCACTGGTCCCTTGTTGTCTCATCTTAAGTGTCATTTTGATCTAATTGAACATATTTATGTTACACCGATCTTAAGTGTCATTTGCACTGGTCTCTTGTTGTCTCATATTAAGTGTCATTTGCACTAGTCCCTTGTTGTCTCATCTTAAGTGTCATTTGCACTGGTCCCTTGTTGTCTCATCTTAAGTGTCATTTTGATCTAATTGAACATATTTATGTTACACCGATCTTAAGTGTCATTTGCACTGGTCCCTTGTTGTCTCATCTTAAGTGTCATTTTGATCTAATTGAACATATTTATGTTACACCGATCGCTCAACTTTCCTTCAAATCTTAATTCATCTTAATTCAAGTTATTTGGGGAAGTGATTACCTTGCCTCTAGATATCCTAGACTTGTTGCTTCAACCAGTTCGCATCATCAATCATCCTTAGGGACTACCCCCTTGACTTAGCTAGGAGAGAGTCTAAACGGGGTGAGTAGGGATTAGAGTGGAAACCCCTACTCTAAGGGTTGAGCCTTAGGTGTACACTTTGGGTGACAACAGGCCCAAGACATGCCAAAGTTCACAAATATTTTTCATACCCTTTACACGAAGTTGAGTGTCAAGGATTCTTAGCGGCATTTGGTGCTCAAGTACCAGAGTTGTCTACACAAATACATCTAGGATGAGATGGAGTTCCTGGACATCTCCTCACTTAGCGCCACATACTAATATGATATTAAGATCGCGCAGAAATGTAAATAGAAGAAGCAAGACTTTGAATCTATGAATTCGAAGCAAGGAAAAGGAACCTCCAAACCATAGAACAAAGGAAAAATCCACAGTGGGGTGACTCTAGACAACCCATCAAAGCCACATGCAAAAATAACACCACGAAGACAGGACAGAAGAAAGTGGTGTGAGTTCCACAATAGCCCTGCCTACAGCCATCTCTTTGATCTCTGATAAGCAATGCAGTAGAAGAAAGTGGTGTGAGTTCCACAAGAGCCCTGCCTACAGCCATCTCTTTGATCTCTGATAAGAAATGCAGTAAGGTCATCTTCCAGACTCGAAAATTTGTTTTGTTTTTTATTCATTCTCAAAGTAAGGGGGAAATCATAGCCACATCCATAGCCCTCAAGAAGGGTTCCAACACGTAGCAAAAGCAGGTGGATAATGTTGTGGAAGAACACAAGGACATCTCCTCACCCACCGGAGTAACTTTGCACTATCAAGTCAAGCATTCGATCAATTAGACTCCTGGAGTACCTCTACCAAATGGTCTGATATATCGTCGCTCTGTTTTGGAAAATGAAGAAATCAAGCAAAAAATCCAAAACTTGTTGCAAAAAGGGCTCATCTGACAAGTTCCTCACCATGTGGGAGCCCAAGTTCCTCACCATGTGGGAGCCCAATTGTACTTATACAAAAGAAGGATGGGATTTGGAGACCATGTGGGAGCCCAATTGTACTTATACAAAAAAGGATGGGATTTGGAGACTCTACATTGATTATCGGACACTAAATAAAATCATTGTTAGGAACATATATCCAATCACCACAGATTGACAACCTTCTTGACCAGTGCAAGGGAGCCGAGTAATTCAACAAGATTGATTTGAAGTCTAACTATCACCAAGTTCCAATAAAACCCACAGATGTATGAAAGACCGCCTTCAAATCCAAGGAGGGTCTTTTTGAGTGGTTGGTCATGGCTTTTGGGTTGAAAAATGCCCATGCAATTTTTATGAGATTGATGGACGACATATTGTGGCCCTTCACCGACTCGTTCGTGGTTGTATATCTTGACGACACCCTCATCTTCATCAAGAGTTGGAAAGAGCACTTGCAACACATTCGTCAGGTCCTTCAAACCCTGCAACAACACAAACTATGTGCCAACTTGGAGAAGTGCACCCTTGGCATGATTCAAGTCCAATATCTGGGTTACATCATTGATGATCAAGGTGTGCATGTGGATCTGGTTTAGATCCAATTCATTCAAGATTAGCCAACCCCGACCACTCTAACAAATCTTTGCAACATTTTGGGCCTTGCTAATTTTTATTCGAGGTTTGTGTTGAGATTCTCATATCACTTAGCCTTTGAGTCAAGTTACCAAGGGCGAAGCAAAAGCAAAGTTTTTCTTATCTACGTCCCAACAGAATATGTTCGTTGAGTTGAAGCATTGTATTTCCTCTACACGAGTACTCACATTGCCATGCCTACAACAACCATTCAGCTATGCTATTGGTGCAATTCTCACCCAACAAGGGCATCCGGTGGCCTATCACAGTGAGACACTTTCTAATACAATTGAGAAATACCACACTGACGATAAAGAGATGTATTCCATCGTGCAGGCTTGTCGGCAATGGAAACATTACATTCGGTGGAAGAGAACAGTGTTCCACACAGATCACTGGCCTCTTCAGTTTATACAGATACAAGAAAAGTGGCAAATGATCACCATCAAAAATGGTCCATACGTCTACAATAATTCCATTTGAAAATTAAATACAAGAAGTGCATCACCAATCATGTTGCATATTGTCACACGACACTTTAGTGTGGAGAAAACTATGGCAGTACTACAAAAGTATTTTTTTTGGCCAAAACTCTGACAGGATGTTGAAAAATATATTAGATCTTGCACTACCTGTGTCATCGTCAAGCCAACCATCAAGAAGTAAGGCTTGTACACTCCTCTACCTACTCCCAACTAACCCTGGGAATCCATCTCCATGGACAATCGGTTTGGCATGCCTTCTACCAAGCATGGTAATGATTGTGTATCTGTGGTTATGGACATATTTTCTAATATGGTTATATTGGCAATCGCCGAGAAGAGTATCATAGCACTACCTGTGTCATCGTCAAGCCAACCATCAAGAAGTAAGGCTTGTATACTCCTCTACAAGCCAACCATCAAGAAGTAAGGCTTGTACACTCCTCTACCTACTCCCAACCAACCCTGGGAATCCATCTCCATGGACAATCGGTTTGGCCTCCCTTCTACCAAACATGGTAATGACTGTGTATTTGTGGTTGTGGACACATTTTCTAAGATGGTTATATTGACAATCACCAAGAAGAGTATCATAGCAGACAAAACTGCCAAACTCTTCTTTGAACGTGTGGGTACATTTTGGGATCCCGCAGACCATTATATCAAATGGGGATAGCAAGATCTTGAGCACATTCTGATCGTGCCTATGGTCATTATTAGACACCAAGCTCACCAAGTTGATTGCATTCCATCCCCAAATTGATGGTCGGACAAAAGTTGTCAACATGATGAACATGATGATCGTGTACATACTACGCATGTATAACTCTAAGTATCCAATAACATGAGATGATAGTCTTCCCCATGTGTAGAAGAACTATAACATCGCTCTCCATAGCTCAACAGTCGGCAGCCCTTTTCAATTGGGTCTTGGAATTTAGTAAAGAGAGGCAGCCCTTTTCATTTGGGTCTGGAATTTAGTAAAGAGAGGATTTCGTAGACTAAAGATGAGGTTGATGAGGTTATTTTAGGGGAGGGAATAGTACATTGGTGGATGAGCTTATTTTGGGTGAGGGATAATAAATTAGGTATTAAAGTTATCGATCTTTGGAAATCTACGAGGCAAGCACCATGTAATAATACTAAACTAGAAAAGACGAGCTACCACTATGTAATAGTATTAAACAGAAGTTAGAAATTAGGGGAACGTGCTTTATGGCATAAGAAAAATATGAACATAATGCACATTTCAAGTGGTATACACGTTGAGTCGGTTACACTCTAAAGTATGATGCAGCACCAACCTGTTTCCTCAACTCTTCACCCTGAAGATAAAGAGATACTCTTCATATGTTTACATGGAAGTAAATTCGCACTGCCCTCGTTAAAATCTAAGAATCTAATCTCAATTGTAGACATACATGTGCAGTTGTTATTGGTGTAGCACCTAAATGATCCAGCCAAAGAATGCCTATCTTCACGAAGATCTGCTTTGTGAATAGAATTCACATGACTGGATTAATCAGACAATTTAGAAATATGTTTTAAAAAAGGCAGATGTGCATACACGCATTTGACTAGGCAACAAAAGTTAGAAAGTTTTCAATCTTCAATCTTCTTTTGTACAATGCTTGAATCGTGGGATGTCATCGGGGATTTCACCAATTTTACAAACATTACATGCTGATGAATTCCTTTCAATGCGCGTAATAAGTAACAAAATTAACTTTATTCCACCTAAAACAAATGGAACTCCAAAAGCATAACGTATTGGCCAACTTATTAAGGAAAATACAAACACATCAGTTCCTTGGTAAGATCACATCACCAAGGACATCAAAGGTTCCTTGGTTAGATGAAGATCACATCACCAAGGACATCAAAGTCCTCAATCTATTATAGACTTCTTAACATGAAGCTATGACTTTAATGAGACACACACACCCATATTTCAGATACAAATTACATCCAAACAAATTAAATGGTTGATCCATATGTGTTCAAACAAACAACCTCTGACCCAAATGCATTTAAAAACTCAAAACAGAAGTAAAAGAAAAAAGAAATGCATTTAAAAACTCAAAACAGAAGTAAAAGAAAAAAGAAATGCATTTAAAAACTCAAAACAGAAGTAAAAGAAAAAAGGGTTATTAGCACTCAGTTCCTTGGTAAGATCACATCACCAAGGACATCAAAGGTTCCTTGGTAAGATCCCATCACCAAGGACATCAAAGGCCTCAATCTATTATAGACTTCTTAACATGAAGCTATGACTTTAATGAGACACACACCCATATTTCAGATACAAATTACATTATCTTACAACTCAGACATCCAAACAAATTAAATGGTTGATCCATATGTGTTCCAACAAACAACCTCTGACCCAATTGCATTTAAAAACTCAAAACAGAAGTAAAAGAGAAAAGGGTTATTAGCACTCATGGTGGGGAATTTATTGCTTGTATAACATGCAAGTCTGTCCTAACAATTTCATAGCTTATAGTAACACATTTTATATATAGTCTAATGAGGCCACAATTTTGCCCGGAAAAAAATGGAAATTCCAGGAAGAATTTGACCAAAAATTCTACAGTTGTCAAGCTTCCAAAAATTCCAGCAAGATTTTGCACAGTTGTCAAGCTTCCAAATTAAATTTTTGATGCCCAAGGATTTTTAATGGTGTTAACCCACTTTGACCTATGCTTGGATTTAGCAAAAAAAAAAAAAGTCAAATTTCAGCGTAAAATAGTTTTCTGGAGTCAAATTTCAGCGTAGTTTTCTGGAGTCAAATTTCAGCGTAAAATAGTTTTCTGGAGTCAAATTTTCTGAGCAAAATTGTGGCCTCGATAAACAACACCATTTCCATTTTATATTCAGAAAACTCATCACAGCCAAAATTAAAAAAACACTTCAAACCAAAATACATGTGAATTCTAACTGTCCTTCCTTCAAACAGGGTAAGCTCTCATCACTGAATCTTGTGGGAACCATTCTAATCACCCCAAGTAGCGTAGGTGTGTCTGAGATATACATATCAATATCATGTGTCATGCGTGTTTTGACCAAATCATATCATTCAAGCTCAACATTAAAGTTAAAGAAATAAAGAATTATATTTTTTTTCCTTCTAAACAAGGGGTAGAAAATGTAAATAAAAAATTACAAAGGGCGCCAACACAAATAAATAATTTATAATTATGCTTCTCCAAAGAATTATACTTGTTTTTTATACTTTTTTTTCCTTTACACAAGGGGTAGAAAATCTAAAAAAAAATATATATATTTATGCTTCTCCAAAGAATTATACTTTTTTTCCTTCTACACGAGGTAAAAAATCTAAATAAAAAATTAGAAAGGGCGCCAAGACAAATAAATAATTTATAACTAGAAACCAAATTAGAAATTAGAAATCGTTTAAAAAAATAAATCATTTTCCCTTGTAAATGTGGACACATTTTACATTTTTTTCTCTTACAAATATTATCGAATAACAAACATAAAATTATAAAATTATTGCAAATGCTTAAAATGCTTATTATGTTGTATGCGGATATGGGGTGAAAATCAGTTAATAGCAAACTTCGTTAACTACACCAAAGTATGTCCGAGCGATGCCGCTATAGGAGTCAAAGTCACCAAGTCACAACCATCGTCATAACCATGGTCATGTATGTAGGGTGGGCATATCGAGTGCATTCACCATCTCTTAAAGTGCATTAACAAAGCTATAGCCCAGGAAATAGGGCTGGCCATGTTCCCACAATATAAGATTGATTTCATTTACCACATCGACCCAACATTGTACGGTACAGGATGGGGAAGGCACAACGAGGCGGAAGGAAGAGTACAAGGTTAGTTAGTGAATCGAATCGAAGATCGAAGACACAACCGCGTTGTCACCAACATACTAAGTTGGGTGATGCTTTCCAAGAAAGCTTTTGATTGATGGCCAACATGTACTGAGGGGAGTGGGACAACGGAGGGACGAATGACAACAATGATGCAAAGCAGATGTGCATGAAGTGATGGAGGTAAAGGTGTCAGAACTGTCGTGATTTCGAAGATGTAGTGCTACAATAGGAAATAGGTGAAAGCAAAAGAGGAAAGGAGGAGGAGGCATCCAAATAAGGCTGCAAAATCAGTTTATAAATTGATTGGAAGGCAATGAGGAGGCATCCAACAAGGGTTGCCAAATCAATTTATAAATTGATTGGAGGCAAAGACCCAGAAGATGGAAAATGCAACTAGCAGGGGTTGTAAGGAGTTGAATGAAAGGATGGTGACAAAGAAGACCCTACATAGTAGAATGCAAAACCAATAGTGGTTCAAGATCTGGTTAGGGCGTAAGAAGAAAAGAACCTATATGTAGGAAGAAAGAACCTATACATAAGGAAAAGAAGAACATGTACATAAAGGGCAAGCATGCATCATATAATAACAGATATGCATATTTCTCTTCCAAATCAGTGTTCTTTGAGGGGAAGAAATCGAATTCATTCATGAGCTCACTCGAATGAACTCCTAAAAAGAAAGTGAGTTGGGCAAGAAGTTAGCTAATCAAAGTTGTATGGGAATTTCAAATATCCAAACAACTAGCTATCCAACCATAAGTTAACTACCTTGACTGAGGAAAGAAAGTTATCCCGCCAAAAGTTTATGTGACCGATCTATCCAGAAGTTTATGCGACTTCCATCCAAGGAAACGTGGAAGGAGAGTTTATGCGACTTCCATCCAAGGAAACGTGGAAGGAGAGGTCGCGGATAAGGCTTAGAGTCATTTTCAAAACAAATATTAAGAATCCAAAGAAACTATTAAACCTATAGAAGGGTGGCAACATAGCATACCCGCACTTACTGACTATGACGTGATTGGTGGTCAAAACAAGAACTGGAAGTGCCTTCCGTAGCAAGATACCACAACTTCCGTAGCAACATGGAGGAAGAAGAACCAAGTGTATAACGACCACGAAGAAAATGTGTAGTATGAAAAGAATGGTGCGACCTTGCTTTTTTTCACTTACATCCCTAATATGTTCAGTTCACTTACCTCTGTTCACATGTTCACTAACCTCCCTTCTGTTGATCTCGAACCCGAGCATGAAATAAAGTTAATAAATCAAAATATCGATTAATCAATTTTAGGGCATAAAAATTGAACATGAAATTGAGATCTCAAAGGAACAAGCGTCTTACTACGCTAAGGCACTGGAACGAAGGGGCATACTCTTTAGACAAAACCTTAAAGGTAAGAAAGGCTGGAAGAGGAGAGGTACTGGATGGGGATTCTTCTTTGTTCGTAACCCTGGAACTGGCAGTGGAAGGTGCCCCTTATCTGGAGTACTGCTTTATGTTAAGCATAAGGAGCAATGGTTTCAACACCATCTCGCCCAACATCCATTTCTAATCCATATGTACTCACCCCCAGTACTCCACATGCATGCAAGTTGTTAAGATCCATATGTACTCACCCCCAGTACTCCACATGCATGCAAGTTGTTAAGATGTATTGGCACACCAAAATTATGGTTAGATGCATCCTATTCAACAACAACTATGCTCAACAATGCAATGACCACATCGTATTCAACAACAACTAGGCTCAACAGCACAATACCCACATCCCATTCAACAACAACTAGGCTCAACAGGGCAATGCCCACAAGCTGAGAGAGCTAGAGAAGAAGTTGGACAACATGGATAACAAAATTAACATTCTCCTAAGCAAGGAACAACAACAAGAAGTTGGACAACATGGATCACAAAATTAACACTCTCCTAAGCAAGGGACAACAACGCGTTGGCATTCTACTCAGAAAGGAGCAACAACGCATTGACATTCTCCTCAGCAAGGAGGAGCAACACTTTTCCAGGAAAGGAGCACTTTTAAAAGAAAGGAGAATGTTGACCAGTAGGTCCCCAAATAGGACAACTCTATTTACTAGATCCTATGCAAAATCATCTTCTTCTTTAGAAGAGCCATTTCACCACTCTTTTTGTTTGACTCGCTGCTCTTTTTGTCCGACGGATACAATGGTCAAAAGAGGTCTCCACAACATTAAGATTTTGAAGTTAAACCTCTTTACTCTACAACCTTAAGACTTTGAAGTTAAACCTCTTGTTTGGTTTCCCACTATTCCACATTTGAAGGTTTACTATTCCACATTTGAAGTTAAACCTCTTGTTTGGTTTCCCACTATTCCACTAGGAAGACCCGAGACATTAAACATTGAGCGTGTCAATTACTAATTATGTAAATATTTGCCATGATAATGTAAAGTGCCTTGAATAAAGAAGTGTTTATTATTAAAAAGGGTAAAATAAAAAACAATTTATTGAAACCAGATTGGTTGACCATTTCTGAAAATATGTATTAAGAATAACTTTTACCCCATGCATGTCAACCAAAATAACAAGTAACCAGACCAAAATTAGTAACCAATATTAAATTAACATTCTCCTAAGCAAGCAACAACAACGCATTAACATTCTCCTAAGCAAGCAACAACAACGCATTAACATTCTCCTCAGCCAGGAACAACAACACTTTTCCAGGAAAGGAGGAGCACATTTACGGGAAAGGAGAATGCTGACGAGTAGATCCCCAAATAGGACAACTCTAGTTACTAGATCCTATGGTGTGTTATGTGTAAACGGAACACTGAAACAAATGAGCATTTGTTTCTGCACTGCCCTACAGTTGTCCAGCTGTGGCAAACGATTACACAGTCCCTATCCATCCAGGGAAGGTGGCAAGGACCCTCTATCCCTCTAGCTTGGAATTCTTGGTTCGCTGCACACCATGGCACTATGTTTACCCCTCATCCTATGATGGACTATTTAGCTTACCCGAAATAATATCATTTTCAATGAAGCTACAGCTCGTTGGCCTCTCATCATTGCAAAGGCTGTGGTAGCTTACCATGAAATCCTGCAAGTTGACAATTCCCCCACTTCTTGTATTCTCTCCCAGAACCGATTGACAAATCCCGCCCATGGTCTTTTTTCAATGGTGCAGCCCAAGCCCATGGCTGTGGAGTGGGTTTCATTCTGCATATATCTGAACAGCACTCATACAAAGTCCAACTGGGTTTGGGGGAGGGGACAAACAACTTCGTCGAGCTTATCACCCTCAGACATCTACTGGGTTTGGGGGCTCACCCTCAGACATCTACTGCACTTTGCATTAGCACAAGATTACACAACCATTCAGATTTTCAGGGATTCTAAAATCACTATAAACTGGTTCAACAATACAAATCACTGTCATGCTCATTCACTTACAAATATATTGGACAAAGTTCTCCTCTTCAAAGCAAATTTTAACACAATTTCATGGACGAAGTTGTCCTCTTCAAAGCAAATTTTAACACAATTTTTTTAACACAATTTCATGGACGAAGTTGTCCTCTTCAAAGCAAATTTTAACACAATTTCATGTCAACATATTTACAGGGAATATAACGAGGAATATAACGAAAGTGCTGACAGGCTTTCCAAGGAGGCCACGTTACTACCCCGAGGCCTGTGGATGATCAGGGAACAGAAGGGTGCTGAACAGTATCAATACTACCACCGCCCCCATGCATATCATAGGGTGGACAGGCCCTAAATCACTGTTTTTGGATATTATTTTAAAAACAGTTGTCATTTTTGAAAATAATTATGTACATATATATATATGGCTCATCAGACTAAATACCCCTGCGAGGTTATTTTTGTACAGTTTTTGAATTACTACTTACAAGAAATGGCATCCGCCATAATTATCTACTGATATGTATTTAGAACTGGCCAACAGCTACGCATATTATCTACTAATATGTAATTTTTCTACATAATGAATGAAAGATTACTATTTTTCCTATTTTTCCTTCGGAGGAAAAAAAATAAATAAATAAATAAAAATAAAAAATCCTATGCTCTTTCTCTTTAGAAAGCCACTTTGCTGCTCTTTTTGTCCGATGGATGCAATGGTCAAAAAGAGATCTCCACAATATTAAGATTTTGAACTTAAACCTCTTGTTTGGTTTCCCACTCCCAATATTCCACTAGGAAGACCCCAAACTATGAAACATTTAGCCTGTCAATTACTGACTATGTAAATCTTTGCCGTGATAATGTAAAGTGCTCTATAATGTTTATTATGAAAAAGGGTAAACTAAAAAACAATTTATTGAAACCAGACTGGCTGACCATTTCTGGCTGAAAGAAACAAATATATATTAAGAATAACTTTTACCGAATGCATGTCAACCAAAATAATAAGTAACCAGAGCAAAAATAAGTAACCAATCTTACATGATTTTCATTAAGTATTACTAGTTACTTTCAATTAATTATTTTTTGTTTTTTTAATCTTGAAAATGAGACATATGAGAGAGTGAACATTTATTATAAAACAATACATTGAATACAATAATAAAGCAGAATCTCACACGCGGGAGAGTAAATATTTAAATATTTATTATAAAATAGTAAAATAAAAGACAATTTATTGAAACCAGATTGGTTGAAGTGGTATTGAACCAAAGCTATCTAGCTATCCCTAGTATATGCTACCATTTTAAAATAATTGATCTAAACATCCATTTTAAAAAAAGAGAGATCTTTTATTTAGCGAATAACTATTGAAGCACAGAAACAAAAGAAAAAACAAAATAAACCATCCAAAAAAGTTTCAAATAAATGGACCAGTGAAAATACAAAATAAAGAGGGAAATATATTGTTCATGTATAGTAGCCATTTTAAATAAAATAAAAATTGGCAAAACCCAAAAGGAAACTGTCCAAAAGAGTTGACAAATGGACTGAACAGAAAAATCGAGAAAAAAAAATCAAAAGTTTAAAGTAGCCATTAAAAAAAACAACTGTCCAAAATAGTTAACAAATGGGCTGGACTAAAAATTGAGCTTCGTTGACTTCAAATCCAGGGTTAAAAATCGATCTGTACCTTGGGGTTTACTAGGAAGGCAAATACAGCCACTCTAAACAGTTTATATGCTTGCTTCATCGTACAAATTTATTTCGAACTGGCAAGTACTGTAAAATATTATAAGTTGCATGCCAAAAGAAACTTTCAGGCTTAAACCAAAGAGTTCAGATGAAAATATTTGGTCTGAACGTAAAGAAGTATGACTGAAGACTGGAATTAATTTCTTTTAAAAAATATGTGGAAAACTGGTTAGTGTAATCCACCGACTCAACACACATTCGGCACGAGGCACAACTAAGAATCGGCAGCTTATGCCACATCGGCAAGCGTCATGGTTATTTTTTAATAGGGTTGCAACCCATCAGCGGGCAAGTGCCGAACTAAAGAAGCCGATGTTACTTAACAAATGGAAAGGGAAAAAATTGAAAACAAACCCTGGGGAACCTAGAGCACCAATTCGCAGCAACACATGGTGTGGAAAAAGTGTGAAAACAACATCTATGGAACCCTGCGCATCAATATCAAAGAGTTATTTCTTAAAACCCTTGCGTTCTCTGCGAGCCTGGCAGGGACATCCTAAGGCTGTGCTACTTGAAAGCAGGGGAAAGCATGCATGAATGAAAACAAAACAACCTCTGGGGAACCCTGCGCATCAATATCACAGAGGTATTTCTTAAAACCCTTTCGTTCTCTGAGAGCTTGGCAGCGACCTCCTAAGGCTGTGCTGCTTAAAAGCAGGGAAAAGCATGCATGAATGAATGCAAAAGACTTTGTAACATCCTATGCAATACAGACAGCTCCTAGCTTATACGACGACAGTTTTAGTGGAAATATTTAACCAATCCAACCCTGCACTATAGATGGCGCGTCACGGGAACTCTAGAGCCTCGAATTTGAGCAACCAGAAAGGAAAATTCTTTGTAGCGAATCTTATTTACTCATTCAATCACCAGACGTTGGAGATCTCGCAACCTACAAACCGGTATAAATTCATGGGGAAACTAAATTGCAAAATGCCAAATAAAGATTCAAACCCGGATTCTAACCTATAAACCAGTATAGATCCATGGGGAAACTAAATTGCAAAAGGCAAAAGAAAGATTCAAACCGAATTCTACTCATTCAATCGCCAGACATTGGAGATCTCGCAACCTATAAACCAGTATAAATCCATGGGGAAACTAAATTGCAAAAGGCAAAAGAAAGATTCAAACCCGCTCATTCAATAGCCAGACATTGGGGATATGGCAACCTATAAACCAGTATAAATCTATGGGGAAACTAAATTGCAAAAGGCAAAAGAAAGATTCAAACCCGGATTCTACTCATTCAATCGCCAGACATTGGAGATCTCGCAACCTATAAAGCAGTATAAATCCATGGGGAAACTAAATTGCAAGGTTTATAAATCCATGGGGAAACTAAATTGCAAAAGGCAAAGGAAAGATTCAAACCTGGACTCGTAGAATGTAACCTTTGCAACACGAATCAGCTGCCGTTCGAATACTGATCGAGCAACTCCCCTCTGAAGAAATGGGAAAGGATTGAGCTCTTTATGCAGGGCAGCGTTCGGATTTTCTTAAATTTTGTTTGCCTGGGAGGAGGACATTTGTCACTCTCCACGGTTTAGGTGGCACAATACGTTTAATTCAAACATGCAGAAATAATTTTTACAAAGGGTATAGTTAAAATGGTCGTAAAGATTGCGATGATGAGCGTCCTTTTCACCTTAGGTCCTTCATAAATCACTCCAACTAATAGGATCCTATCCAAAGGGTTGGTCCTTTTCTAACATAGCGAGTAAGGTCCCAATAACATTATTCTTGGCCTTCACTCTAAGCAAACCTCGCAGAGTTAGTTTTGCGCTATTCAACCCCTTTTAATATAGGGCCTGGAGCGCTGCGATGCAACAAGTCCCTGCCGCCAGATTTACATAAAGGCAGCATGCTCCAAAAGCTTGGTTATTTTGATATGATAGCCGCCACATGTACATATCCCATGAGAAAGGCAGCATACCCCAAAAGCTGGGGTATTTTGGTATGATACAAAGGTGCTTCCTGCAGCGTTTTCAACCGAACCTATTAATCCACCGGCATGTGGCCTTGGCACAGGTATACAAAGGTGCTCGCTGCAGCGTTTCCAACATAACCTATTAAGCCATTGGCATGTGGCTCAATCTCGTTAAAAAGCCAGTTGTCGCAGACAAATATTCAGAACTTATTCCTGATATCCGCATAGATATATAGAAGCATGAAAATAAGGGCAATCAAAATCAAAGATGCTCATTAATAAGAGTTGCACGGGAGCCTCGTTGTTCCCCAATCGTTGCAGTGATGGATGTGTTGTCAGGCTTATGCTCCGGTTCTTCGATACGAGAGGTTTATGAAAGTCCTAAGTATAGCCAATGCGCTATATATCCTAGATAGTGAGCAGAATTCTTATTTGCCAGTGCCAGTGCGAGCCATTAAATGAGTTAGCCAAACCCCGAGTTGTCTCATTAGTACTTCGATTGCGCAACCAAGAAATTGAATCAGTTGCTTATGCTTGTTAGGTAAGCTATTAGCTCACTAGCGTTAGTGGGGAAGGTAGTACCACATCACTATCGAAGGATGTTCTTTCACGTCGCAAATCTACCTCTGGTTGGTAAGAAAACAAGCGCTACTAACATACGGTGACTTGCACTACGGCCGAGGTGGCCACTATTGATTCATTTGCCATCAGTCTTGCTTTATCTAGCATAATGTTAAAAACAAAAATATTGCCAAAATTCGTCACTTATATATTGCTTCTTCACTCATGTTGAGGGGACACACAACGGTATGGACAAAAACCTTACTCTTTTTAAATTATGCACTCGACAAAAACCTTACCCTTCTTAAATTATGAACTCTGCATGAAATAGGTTATAACAATGACTTCCGCAAGGGCACTGTGTGATATAAGTGATTTGTCCAATGTTTCAGATGAGAATTCCATCCATCATCAGGGATCAGAGAGCCTTGAAAGTAAATGAGTGTTCCAGCGCCTTTATATAGGAACCTATTTAAATTATGTATTCGTTGATTAACAGTTAAGGGGTTGAAAAAATATTAAAAATAATATTTGATTAGTTAATTATGGGCCAAGAGTTGAATAAGAAGGATAAGGAAGTTAGAATTTTGACTAAAAAAGGAAAGAGGAGATAGTTGAAATCTATATTAAATAAGAAGGATAAGGAAGTTAGAATTTTGACTAAAAGAGGAAGGAGGAGATAGTTGAAATCTATGTTAAATTTAGGATAGTAAATTAATAATTAAAAGAATTTCAACAAGTAATGTCCAAGAATGGAGATTCTGTCGAAAACATTTTTGACCAGTTTTTTCATTCATATAAATAACTAGCATTTGCACTAGATGTTGCAAAGAAAACGCCGTAAGGCATAAAGTGCGGAAATCCATTATCCATGTAGTGTGTGCATTATTCAAGAAGGTGGATCTCTTTAAATTTGTTGCAAACATTTATGTTATTGCATTGCTAATTTATTTAGAATCTACTACTACCTCCTCGTCTTGGAATATTAAATTTCTTATCACCCCAGGATGACAATCCCTCTAATTATTGGAATCACAATTTTTTCCACTTTAGTGGGTTTACCGTCAACCTAAAGAAACCTGAATTTGAGTCACTCAACTAAAAAGAAATTGCTAAATTGCTATTTATTATGTTTTGAGTAAAAACAATTAATAACTCATATAAAAGAAAAGAAGTCAGACATGCCTGACTTAGTGGTTGATACAGTGCTTAACCACATTAATCACCCTCGTTCAAATACTGGAAGGCATAAAGCCCTGCGTTATTAAAAAATTCATGAGTTTGATAGGGTTCAAATTCAAAAAGATAAGAAAAAGGAGGTATTCTGTAGACATAAGTCAATAATTCAATGGCTTAAATATGGTGGAAGAAGCGGTTCATTGCATTTCAACAACAACCTCACATGTTTTATTAGAGTTAAGTGCATGTATGGCAAAAACTTATCTGTTTTGTTACTCTGTATCATCTCCATATGTTAATAACTTTAATTTATAACGGTAGCGACTCTCTTAACTTTTAATGAATTGATGTCAAAGAGTAGAAAATGGGCAGCAAGGAAAGTGAATAAATGTAAAAAAAATTATATATAACCAGTTAACTAACAATAGCCATGTATATAAAATATGAAGGTTTATTTTAGTGTAAAGTATGAAGGTTTATTTTAACTTTAAAAAGATGAGATACAAAGGATGCACAATACAATTATATTGAGCACTTATTTAGAATGACAGTAGTGTAGATATATTCAAAACCTATTTAGAATAGGTGCCTTACACTTCAGGCTTCTTTTAAGCTTAAAATTGATTAAGCTATTTCAGTACTGTATATGTTATTTCATTTCTTTCTTTACCTCAGTGTATGGTTACCAGGCCTGTTTTGCTATAATTTCTTCCATTGTGGCCTTCATGTATAATTCACCATCCATACCAATATTAAAAATAAAATGATATTCTAAAAAAGCATAAACCCTGTCCAATTTGAATCTCAGTATCCTCAGGTACCACATTTATCATTTCACCTTTAGCAAAATTAACATGAATGACATCATCAGCATTAGAAGAAATATGCAAGGACAAGGCAAACATATGTATATCTGTTTTTCCAGATATAAAGTACAAGATTATTCTACTGTTTTACAAACAATTGGTTCTATCATCTATGACTTTCATTCTTATCTGATGTGAATTCAGAGTACAATTTTTGGTTCTATGACCTTCATTCTTACCTTGTGTATATCAGATACAATATCTTTTTGAATCTCATGCTGATAATAAGGAATGCCTTAAAGTAAAACTGAAAACTATAATGAATTTGAGCTGTATCTGTTTTACAGAGTTTTACAGAGCATACATGTGCAAGCACAGGATAATAATCATGGCAAGCACGCTAGGGACCTCCTTCGATAGAACACCAAATGATGAAGACCTACAACAGAAAACACAAAACGATAAGAAACATGATTGCAAATAAAAACAAGGACAAAATCATCCCCTTCTTTCTTCCCCTAATTGCAACCACGACAAAATCAGCCCTCCCCACCCTCTTCCTTTCCCTAATTACTTGAAGTAAGCCTTTTAATAAAGTAGCCTCTTAAGGTTTTGCCAATTATCGTTGAATGACAAAATTTGGTAAACAATGCATGACTTCTTTTAAGTAAAAAAGGACAAGTCTAAATTACTACCTTATATTTTCTGCTACTGTTGTGGTCAGTCCAAAACCCAAGGGAAACTGAGGATCGTACTGCTGGTCCCCAGCATTCATGGGCAGTTGATCAGCACTTTTAAACCATGTTCTTGACAGCTTCCCTTGAAAACTATAATCTCCAAAAATCACATCCGTCACACCTTGGCCCTCTGTGCCAGGAAGCCATGCCGCAACAAAAGCATCCACCAGTGGAAGGTAAGGTTCGATAACAAGTGGCCTTCCAGATATCAATATTACAAGGCATTTCAGGGAGCCACAGACATTGTTAATCGTATCACCTCCGCCTAAAGGAATGGTCAAATTGAGATTATCCCCAAACATTTCTGCATAAGGTGGCTCACCCACAACCACAATAGCATATGAAAACCCTTGTTCTTTGACATAGTTTGCATCTGGATTTTGCTGATAAACAACCTCGGTAGAGGAGCTAACAGCAGATTGGATTGCTGAAAGAATTGTTGTTCCTGCATAGCAGAAAAAAAATATCGGAAGAGTCAATTGAATCTCTGGTTCTTATGGTGCTAGTCTACGATAAAAGGTAGCTGACCTGACATGAATGCAATGGAACTCACCTATGGTTATGTTTCCACTTAAACCTTGCCATTCTATCGTCCATCCACCACATTGATAACCTAGATTGTCAGGATGAGTCCCTGCAACAAGAATCTTGGGAGCATTCTTATCCAAAGGAAGCAAAGGCTGGCTGGCAGACTTTCCATTTTTCAACAATACCAAAGATTTCCTAACAGCTTCTCTTGCCAAGTCCCTGTGCTCCTGTTATTGCAAAAATAACTGTTATATGTTATGACAGCAAAGCATTGCAACTTGCAAAGCAAGCTCCAAGCTCCCACCAGGTTGTCCACACGAAAGCCATGGACGATTGTAATTAATTTTTTATGCAGGGTCTATTATCAATATCAAAGACGAGCTTTTGTTAAAAATCCGATTAAAAACTAATATCCAGTCCAACAGAAAAAGAGAGAACACACGGTATATTGTGGAAGATACGGTTTTAAAGAAGAGTAAAATACCGAAGCCTATTTATGAGAAAACGAACATAGTCAAATACATAACAGCATAGGTATTAACCATTGATCATAAGAAACTGTCCGTGAATAACAAATGGCACACTCACTTTGCTGCCAAGTTGGTTGGCTAAGCTTGGATCACCCATAGGATGTTCAAAGAGTCCCATGGTGAATTTTACTGTCAAAATTCTTTGAACTGCATCATTTATTCTACTCATAGGTATGAAACCACCCTTAACTTGCGAAGTCAGGTCGTTAATAAAGTCAGCAAAATTGAAGGGAACCATCACCTGTGAAGCAGATTTCCAATAGAAAAAGTCAGGCATGAATCTCATAGATATCAAACTTAATAGACTGTCATAAGTATATGCAGTATTTAATTGAGGATACTGAAAATTGAGGAATGTTATCTAGCATGCAAGAGAAATACACTACCATGTCAATCCCTGCACCCACACTTTCAAGGACTGACAAAGAATAATTAGCATTCGATGGGGTAGTTATTCTGTCAATACCTTGCCAATCTGAAATAACAAAGCCCTGTAACCAATACAAGGCGGCATCAAAAAAGACAAAAGAAATTGAATGTTTTACAGAATATAATTTTTTGAAAAGAGAAAAAACCAAGACTAATCAAAATTCTAAGAGTACACAGTAATAATACCTTGAAGCTAAGTTGCTTTTTTAGAACATGAGAAATGAGAAAACGGTTAGCGTGCATCTTCTGTCCATTCCAACTGGAATAAGAAATCATAATGGTGGAGACTCCTTTGGCAATGGCATCAAAATAGGGGTCATGTGGATGTTGACTAATTGTTTATAATTGCTGACAGTGTTACTCTCATCTGTACCCTGGGTTGTTCCACCATCGCCCACAAAGTGCTTAGCACACGCTACAATATTTGACCTGACAAACATCAATAAATCACATGGTTAGAAAACTATTTCAGGAAACTGTGGTACAATTATTTAATGTTTATTGAACTTAATTAAATTGCTCGTTTAAAACTATATTTTGTTGATTTAAAAATAAAAAGTGAATTGCTTGACCTGCCTTTTGTCATTTAGGATATTAAAATCTAAAATATTTTTGAAATTAGAAATCTATCCGTTAAAAATATTAGTGTATTACTTGACCTGCTGCTTTTATCATTCTGCCTTGTCACTACGACTCTGTATATCAAAATCCAGAATATTCCTGAAATCCACTAAAATCCCTTCCAATAAAGCCATTGGCAATATCAAATCTTTTAAAATTCTAGAATACCTGAAGTCACCGGAAAAGGAACTCAAACTCTTAAGGCACAACCTCCAATTTCTCAGCTTTCAAAGCAGGTTAGGGTTGTGCGCCCTCCTGGATGTAAACACCTGTAGCCCTATATAAATAACAGATCACAAATGCAAACACACGCGAAGACAGTAGAAAGAAGCAACTTCTATATATATATGCAATACAATGATGTGTTTCACACAGAGTGAGAGTTTAGGCAATTTATCTAAAATCCATATGGAACCTGCAATATCTAAAACGAATTCAAATACTATTTTCTGCAAACCCAGCATTCGCGTATTCTGATCTTAGAAAGTGGTCTTGTTCAGTGCCATAAACGTGACGGAGGACGACTAGTCTATGCTATACGAATCGTATTGCAGGAAGAAGTGCGCCACAAACAACCGCCCCACCATCACAACAATGTCTTTGCCCCCACACTGCTTGTTATCGACGGACGTTTCATCCGTTTCGAGGCCGTTGGACCAGAGAACGTACTTGAGCATCTTCTCCCCTTCCGAACCCATGAACCGACGGGGCACAAACTCATCCGCTCTATGGAACAGCTTTGGATCCTTGGTCGCAAAAGACCTGAAGAGTCTCTGCGAAGAGTCTCATCGCCAGCGGGCAGTTTTTGCAAAGAGTTTCATCGCCAGTAGAAGAGTCTCATCGCCAGCAGAGCAGCCTGGCCTTTCATGGCCCATTATCATGGGAAAAAACTATTTTTCTATGAAAAAACAGATTAAACGAACGACAGAAAACACCCCAATCATCTAACACATAAAATCAATGGCTCAAGATTGCACACGTCACATTTTAGGGATGTCTTTCTCAGAGGGAACGCCTTACGGCGTAAAAATCCATATGGAACCTGCAATATCTAAAACGAATTCAAATACTATTTTCTACAAACCCAGCATTCGCGTATTCTGATCTTAGAAAGTGGCCTTGTTCAGTGCCGTAAACATGACGGAGGACGACTGATCTATGCTATACGAATCGTATTGCAGGAAGAAGTGCGCCACAAACAACTGCCCCACCATCACAACAATGTCTTTACCCCCACACTGCTTGTTATCGGCGGACGTTTCATCCGTTTCGCGGCCGTTGGACCAGAGAACGTACTTGAGCATCTTCTCCCCTTCCGAACCCATGAACCGACGGGGCACAAACTCACCCGCTCTATCGAACAGCTTTGGATCCTTGGTCGCAAAAGACCTAAAGAGTCTCTGCGAAGAGTCTCATCGCCAGCACAAGAGTCTCATCGCCAGCGGGCAGTTTTTGCAAAGAGTTTCACACCCCAATCATCTAACACATAAAATCAATGGCTCAAGATTGCACACGTCACATTTTAGGGATGTCTTTCTCATAGGGAACGCCTTATGGCGTAAAAATGATAGAGATTGATTAATTGAGGAACATGATTTGAACAAGAAAGACTAACACAGTTTCTTAAATTTCAAGAAGATGACATGTGTTTGTTCGTTGTGATCGACAAAAGTAAGAAAGACACTATAGCGCTTACATTGCATGGTCGCCACTTGTGGCTTCTCCTTCCCTTACCCTTAGCATTCGAAGATATACTTTCAGCGTGTGCTTATACAATTTTCTTAATGCAAAATCAAGGATGAAAATACCATGTTGCCTTCAGGTGAACCGTCAGGGCGGAGGAAAAAGCCTCAAAAGCTCCCCTTGGTTCGATTCCAGCGCCCCTTGGTTCGATTCCTGCAGACTCGCTGCTAAATCCAGAAAATTCCCGCAATGGCTTCCAGTTTGGCACCCCTTTTCTACCTAATAAGGCACTTTTTAGTTTTTTGAGCTAGAGCCGAGGTGATCGATCCTGTTTGCTTCCCACGATCGCTGCATGGACCAAGAGGGAACATTAATGGAATAGTTGCTTGCTCACATTAAGATATGTCGCGTAGAGTACGTAGTATCTACTGGAGATGGATGTTGTGTTAGAAAACTAATAAACTTAAACAGCGATTCTGCGTGCGGAAAGAACTGAAAAGAATCACTGAAACTTAATGCCCAGGGATACGAATTACCTCCAGCCATTGGTGAAACTGTTGATGCAATTTCCTTCTGAAACACCACGCTCCAGCTGCACATGCAAAAATGAAAGAAGACAACTAGTTTGAAGGCACTTCCGAGCTCTGTTATCTCAGCTAGATGGTGTAGAACTAAAGGGGATTGAGATATGAGCTTGGGGACCAAACAGATGAACATATAGCTAAGCTTCCATCAAGCTTCTAAAAGCTATGTGTTAGAAAAACCATAAATCAAGGTAGAGATCAAATCAAAGTGATGGACCACTTTAGTAGCTCCCAATTATAAATTTAGTAATTGCAGTTGATTTTCTTAACTTAAGGAAACTACTGCAGTTGGTTTCCATAAGTTAAGAAAAGCTGCAATTCCATAAATCAAGGTAGCTTTTGTGTAAAATCAATGGAGCTTAACATTCTCCCACTTGGTCCATACTTCCAAACTTAATGTCTCAAAAACCATTGACAATCTGTATTAAGTAATAGATACATGAATCATGGCGATAAGTCCTCTTATGACGAGTATTATCTTCCATGTATTACTTGCATTTATTCTTATTATAATTTATGTGGCAACAATATCTTAATGAATAAACCTTATGTTTATTCTTGGTCCTTCTTAAATGAATTTTCTCAAATCAACTTAAGGTGCACATAAATATGAGAAAAAACATCACAATAATTAAGAATTTCATTAAAATATCATTGTCCATACAATGAAAAACTTCATAATGGAACCAAGTCCCATATTCAATACATGATCCTTGAATTTAAACGGTGGCATGCCCTTAGTCAAAGGATCAGCGATCATTAACTCAGTGCTGACGTGCTCAATGACCACTTTATTTTCTTTAACACGTTCCCTTATAGCTAAATACTTAATGTCGATGTGTTTATTTCGACTCCCACTTTTTTTTAGCCATAAAACCAGCAGCTGAATTATCACAATATATTCTCAATGGCTTAGAGATAGAATCCATAATTCTAAGCCCAGAAATGAAATTCTTAAGCCATACACCATGTAAAGCAGCCTCAAAACAGGATATACATAAGCATGTAGTCTTTGGTCCCTTGAAGGTACCTCATTACTTTCTTTGCAGCTCTCCAGTGGCCTAAACCTGGATCACTCTGATATCGTCCCAACATTCCCACAACAAATGCAATGTCATGTCTTGTGCAGACTTGAGCATACATTAGGAATTGCTGATCTCTTAGGTCTAGTAGATCTTCTTAATGTTGTACCATCATCTTCCTGAGAAGTATGTGCTTCAACTTGTTGTTCAAAAGTTCTTGGCAACTCTTGAACTCCTTGATCTACTGGAATATCGTCAACAGCTTGTGGAACTTCAACAATTGGTTGTTCAACACCAGTTTGTACTTGAGGGGTGCTATGAATAATAACCAATCTTTCACTTGAAGTGGAAGGTTGAGATTCTAAATGATCTTTCTCAGAAACTATGTTTCTGGTTTGATCGCTCCCACTGATCAAGTCATTTTCAAGAAACTTTGCATTTCCTGATTCCACAATCCTAGTGTTGTGAGATGGACAATAAAATCTGTAAGTATGTATGATTTCTAATATGTCTGAACTCCTATTGGCACCTTTCTTTGACTTGTTGGTCTGCTTTCCCTTTATGCAGTCCACACAAGTCTCAAGATCAGTAAAATCTAGAGTATTAAGTATTCCTTCATTTACCAATCTTTTAATTCTATCTATGGAGATATGACCTAGTCTCCGGTGCCATAATTTAGAGGAATCTTCATTAACAACACATCTTTTAGTGCCAGTGTGAACATGCATTGAATCATATGTGACATTGTTTTGTAAATTAATGCAGTAAAGACCATTAGACAAAATACCATTCCCAACATAATCAGATTTATAGAATAGACTGAAAGATTTTTCTGAAAAGTTTAAGGAATATCCAAAAGGTACAAGCCTTGAAACTGAAATCAAGTTTCTAGAAAAACTTGGAACGTAAAAGGTCTTTTCTAACTCCAAAACAAACTTAAAGTTAAATAACATGTTCTTATAGCTTCCACATGCGAGCCCATCTTGTTTCCTGATAAGATGCTTTGCTCACTTCCTACTGGCTTCCTTAGGTTTTGCAAACCTTTGCAAGGAATTCGAAATGTGAATTGTTGATCCAGAATCAATCCACCATGTGTTAATATTAACATTAACCCTATCAGATTCATAACAAACAAACGAGATTACTTCCTCAAGTTCGGGAATGTCAGAACGAATTTCAGAGAAATTTGCAGGTTGTACTACTGCATCAAAATAAAGAATCACATGCTTATGTTGAGGCTTAATAAACTTTCATGTTCTACCAATGTAAAACATGGTAAAAAGAATTGAATCAAATGACATGAAAATTTCCTGTGGGCTAAATTTTCAATTCAAACAGATTCAATAAAACTTTATGAACTTTCATGTTTTACCAATGTAAAACATGCTAAAAAGAATTGAATCAAATGACATGAAAATTGTCTGTGGGCTAAATTTTCAATTCAAACAGATTCAATAAAACTTTATGATAAAACTTATTAATTCATAACTCCTGTGGGTAGGTTATGAAATTTTATCCTAATTAATCACATAAATATAATAAAAATTCATGTGGGATAAAATTTATTATATTCAGTGTAATTAATTACAATTTAATGTCTAAATAATCTTTATGTGATCTTGCCAATCAATATATAATTTTATTTAATTAAAGATGTTGTGGCTATTATCTAATTAATTAAAATCATATGGATCACTAGACATTATTTTGTTGCATAAACAAAACTTAACCAGAGAGAAAAATAATGTTTACTGAAAGGAGTAAGTCAAAATGACATTTTAATAAACTTCATAAACTGTAATAATTCTCCAGCAAAATCAAAAGCAGTCATCATTACCGAAAATGACTATAAACTTAACCCGGAGATTGACTGAATTAGCTTTGATCTACTTTGCATTTGCATAGCAAATGCAGTTCGAAGACTAGCTGGCTTGACTTCAGGCTCCGTCCTTAAGTTTATAAAACAACAAAATAGACCAGCAAACAAGCTATTTTGCTCACAAGATCTGAACCATGATTTATATCAACAACAACCTTTATTCACACACAAATATTGTTCCTTCAATCCATAAAAAGGAAACATATTTACTGATTTGTTGTGATATTATTTAAATGAAAATAATATAAATGAATAAATTATTTTCAATGATCAATTAATGAATTTGCTTGAAAATGAATATAATGTGGTTTAACTTTCCGATTCTAAAATGGATAATGTCCCATTTCATTTTCAAGAATCTAATCCAACTGATCATTCAATTCATTCAGATGGGCTGCATATAATCAAGCATATAACGCTTCATTGTCAAACATCAGCTGATGCGTCAGACACTAGCAAACATGTGCAACAGTGATTGGAAGATGCACGTCTTGGACAAAATAATGAGAAAGCGCTTAAAGTCAATCAGCAGTGAAATCGCCATGAGCAACGTTGCTGCTGAGTGCATATAAACCTAACACATTATATGTGTATACATCTACACATATAAGCTACAAACATGAGAAAATACAAGAGAAAACCAACGTTGCATGATACAAAACGAAGCAGAAGCAAACACAAATGAGGTAGCTACTACTCCAACATGTGCAACATGCACAGCCGAAAAATAGTTCGACACTTCCTTGATTTATATTGTGGAAACGGTTTATTACTAACACCGAAAACCAATTCATACAAACATAATCAAAAGTATCATAATTTTCAATAACCAACCCACGGCAGTGCCTTACAGTCAATAGCCTTCTGTTCGTCAAGTCTTACGCATTCTATTATTTTAACTTTCAATAACCATGACAGTTCTCTGTACTCATTCATACTACACAATTCAATTCAAGTTCTAGTTCTTCAGCTCATTAAATAAAAAAAAAACTATAAAGAGAATCATTCAAAGGCCTCATGTTGAGGAAAAATTCGAACACAAATCTATTGCAGCATTCTTTCCCTCTTAGTGAACCATATAAAAAGAGGAGCATGCTTGAACAGGCTTTTCAAGCAATCAAGAATTCAATTCTTATTAAGCCATAAATAAACGCAAGACAAAAGGGTTTCAAAATTAATTTCGGTCACAGAATGCCCTATTTACCAAAATTAACTTGGTTTGATTCTTTGGATTCAAGACTTTCACCCGATCCATTTTAAAACAACACAAGTCTTCTACCGCCAGGATCCGTTTTTTCAAGCAAAACGATATAATTCAAATTTCAAACCGTGATAGTTAATACTCGATTGACATACACGTTAAGAGGGCAAAAATCCAATAAATATATACAAATACAAAGAGCCTGCATCTTGCATACCTCAATAACGATGGCACCTGTAAAAATTAAACCCTGAAATCCTACTCTGCTCCGGAACAAGAAATCATCCTATTTTCAAATGGAGGACTTGCACATACAAACAACATATATATCCATCGTCATCAGTTATATAGGCATGCACCATGAGATCGGAATCTCTGCCCGTACTTGTATCGATATATTTCTAACATATATACACTTGAATGCAATTAAAAAATTTTAATTGCACCATTAATTAAAAAAAATTTGAAGTTCCCGTGTTGGGAAAATTTTTATACGATTCTAAGCTGCGAGCTCGATCACTACCCGCCTCATTCGAATTCAAATCTCGGGTATAAAGCATAATTTCGGTCTCACACAGCCACTAAAATCGCATGAATAATCAATCGGTCTTCCAAAAACATTTCGCCCTATAGCCAAATGCGAGATATGCAATTCCATGCGTATAACAGACCATATCTCGTCAGCATGCTTTGACTACTCTGACAAAATAGACTGATTGTTTCCCAAAATTCATGGCTGATAGGCACGCTCTTTTTATGATGTATGTGCATATCAATATAAGAAAATTGCGTGAAGAAAGTGAAGGTTCGAAACTAACTCCACCATTAAAACAATAAGGGGAGAAGAAGAACAGCAGTGGAGAAAGCATCGAAGCAGCAGAAACAACACCAACGAATGAAATGAAACGAAGCAATACAAAACTGACGATGAGATTCAGTCGAATAAATGAAAATAAAAATCACTTCAAAATATTCGAATCCACACCAAGGCAGAGGTAAACTCCGCTCTGATACCAACTGTTAGAAAACTAATAAACTTAAACAGCGATTCTGCATGCGGAAAGAACTGAAAAGAATCACTGAAACTTAATGCCCAGGGATACGAATTACCTCCAGCCATTGGTGAAACTGTTGATGCAATTTCCTTCTGAAACACCACGCTCCAGCTGCACATGCAAAAAGGAGATAAGACAACTAGTCTGAAGGCACTTCCGAGCTCTGCTATCTCAGCTAGATGGTGTAGAACTGAAGGGGATTGAGATATGAGCTTGGGGACCAAACAGATGAACATATAGCTAAGCTTCCATCAAGCTTCTAAAAGCTATGTGTTAGAAAAACCACAAATCAAGGTAGAGATCAGATCAAAGTGATGGACCACTTTAGTAGCTCCCAATTATAAATTTAGTAATTGCAGTTGATTTTCTTAACTTAAGGAAACTACTGCAGTTGGTTTCCATAAGTTAAGAAAAGCTGCAATTCCATAAATCAAGGTAGCTTTTGTGTAAAATCAATGGAGCTTAGCATGTTGATCCTATCGCAGCTTTATAGTGGTGTAAGAGCGAGTGTTTTAATAATAAGCTCTGTGTTGCAACTTTTTACGATGTGAAAGCGGTTTTAACAAGATCGTTATTGCTCTGGTTCGGGTGGAGGGAGAATCTGCCATTGGTGAGACGGACCAGGATTTTATATGTGTCATTCTAGACTGGTGGCCACCAGAGAAATGTGATTATGGGACATGCAGTTGGCAGTACACCTCCCTACTAAATTTAGTAAATGCTCTTCCCTTCACCTTCAAGTTATTTTCCCGAGTACTTTCGTTCATGGTATATCCGCTGCCTCTGCAACTGGATGACAGGAAATCGGTGGGAATATCGAAGTGAGGTAAGTGAGCGAGTGCTAGTGTTAGTAGTAAGAGCAATGAGGAGAGAAATAATTTGGGATTTGGAATAGATGGAATCATTTTCAGGTTGCAATTGCAGACGTTGGAAGGGGCCATTCTGTAATTGAAATCAATATGTCGAAGTTTAAAAGCGCATGATGCTCGGGAAGTAAACAACTGGGAAATAAACAACCCTAGTCTGTTGAACTGGGGAAGGAAAGGAAAGGGCTACTCGAAATTACTGTCTTCAGTATGATGAAGTAAATTTTTACTTTCTTTGAATGCAAAATTGGTTATAATTTCTATCAATTCTTTGTCAAGTTCTTGAAAACCCACTGCTGGCAACTGTTGTGAAAGGTTAGGATAATGTATCAGTATTTGTTTTAATTGTGAACTATATCATCACTTGGTTCATATGAATTTGAGTATGATCATGCCTTAATTGCAGCTTTCCATCCGTTGAAGATAAGATTATGGATGCCTTCCCATGTCAAGATGGGATGTCTTGAATGCCTTTTTTCAATAAAACAGGGTATGTTGTGAACTAACATCCGAACCATGGTTACTCTCAATGAAAGAGAACTTTCGAGTTCACATCAGAACTATCTTCACTGCATGAACACTATTTTGTTTCCTTGATGGGTTGGGTACTAGCATAGATTTAACCATAGAAAACAGGGTATGTTTTGAGTCCACATCTGAATAGCTAGCTTCACTACATGCTTGGTTGTTATTTTGTTTCCTTGATGTGTTAGGTACTACGATAGATTTAACCATAGAAAAATGGGTATGTTTTAAACCATTTTAACAACTGCAAGGTCATTCTTTCTTTCATTGGATGTGTTAGGCACCAACATAGATTTAAGCATAGAAATAGGGTACATTTTGATTTCACCATTCTTTCTTTCACTGGATGTGTTAGGCACCAGCATATATTTAAAGAAAACAGGGTACATTTTGATTTCACATTTGAACTATCTGCAATGCATGGTTATTCTTGTTTTTGTTAGATGTATTAAGCATTAGCATCTAGATATAGCCTAGAAAGAACTGAGGACCCTAAGTCTATTAACCACTGAGGAGGGGAAACAAATGAAAATTTCAATCTGGTTTTAACTCTGTCATATTAAAAATTAAAATTGAAAACATACCTCTGAATCAAGACCAGTCCGCATATTCCCATACATTCTTACCTCATAGTTGCTTATATTGCTTATGGTTTTTACTCTTCATACTGTATAAAATACAACATATAAAGTACAGGCATGCTACGCCTTATAGGTAAAGATTTTACTATAGAAAGAACTGAGGACCCTAAGTTTATTAACCACTTAGTAGGGGAAACAAATGCAAATTTCAATCTGATTTTAACTCTGTCATATTAAAAATTAAAATTGAAAACATACCTCTGAATCAGGACCAGTCTGCATATTCCCATACATTCTTACCTCACAGTTGCTTATATTGCTTATAGTTTTTAATATTGAAAACATACCCCTGAATCAGGACCAGTCCGCATATTCCCATACATTCTTACCTCATAGTTTCTTATATTGCTTATGGTTTTTACTCTTCATATTGTATAAAATACAATATATAAAGTACAAGGCATGCTATATATAAAGTACAGGCATGCTACGCCTTATAGGTAAAGATTTTACTATATTTACTTGATTTACTTATGATGCAGATTAAGAGTTACTGATATATTTACCTGATTTACTTATGATGCAGATTAAGAATCATTGGTATTTACTTGGATATTTATTTGATTTACTTATGATGCAGATTAAGAGTTACTGATAATATTTACTTGTGATGCATATTAAGAGTTACTGATATTTACTTGTGATGCAGATTAAGAGTCGCTTCTTCTGATTATTAGTCGAGTAGCGTCAAGAGCGGAGGCCAAGTGTTGGGCCATCAATGTTGAAACAGATGTTGACACAGTGCCCATAAGTTCATGTGTGTCTAGAAGTTCCTCCATAGCGGTATGCAGCGGTTAGCACCATCAATCTTGAAGCAGTGTTGAACTTCCATAGCGGTATGCAACTATTAGCGCCATCAATGTTGAAGCAGTTCTAACATCAATGTTGAAGCAGTGTTGAAGTAGATGTTCCATAGCGGTATGCAGTTGTTAGCACCATCAATGTTGAAATAGTGTTAGTGCCCATAAGTTCTGGAAGATGAATTGAAGCATTGCCAACAATGTTAGCGCCATCAATGTTTTAGCAGTGTTAGTGCCCATGAGTTCTAGAAGATGAATTGAAGCACTGTCGACAATCAACAATTGAAGCATTGCCTACAATCAACAAAGAGGCAACATCGACATATTAGTTTTCTGCATCGTTTAGAAGGCATGTGAGGCTTTCTTACCCAAGAAAGCGGTGCTTGCGGAAGAAGGCAGTGATCATCCATGTAGTGGTAGCAGGTTGCCACTTGTTGGGACAAAGCTCACATTAGTGCCAGAGTAGCTTAGCAAATAGATACGCTCTGTCGCTCATGTCTTTGTCTCTGTATCTATTATGTATTCATATCTTTCAATCACTGTAAAAGAGTTGCCTACCTGCATTCATCTAGCTTAGTGTAGGTAATTCATTCTTTTTAACTTTTAATATTTTCAACTAATGCTTCTTTTTAACATTTAATGTTTTCAACTAATTTTTGTGAAGCTAAATTTCCAAATGCCAAACAAAAAGATATAATCTATGCTTTTATCCTCCTACGGGAAGAGGCTAAATAAAAAAGCAAAAAAAAAATGAATATAATCTATGCTTGTATCCTCCCGCGGGAAGAAGCTAAATAAGATGATCAAATCGATTCATTTTAAACTGATTCATTTTAAAAAAGTTTGGCTATTTGGAATAGTAACTGATTATGTGTCATAATAATCAGCTTATTTAATGTTAAATGCCATCATTTTGATTACTATAATCCTATCCTTGCCTGCAGCAGGGACTAAAAAACCTTATTTGATTAAGGAGTGCGGCAAGGACTAAAAAACCTTATTTGGTTAAATAGTGATCGCACTAGGAAATACATGGTAGGAATCACACTAACTAGCATAGATCTATCTTAAATACTATCTTAAATATGGATTCAACTCAACATGAGTTGAGAGGGATCCAATTTCTTCATGCTAACTAGCATAGATCTATGTTAAATATGGATCTAATATGAGTATAGATCTAATATGAGTTGAGAGGGATCCAATTTCTTCATGCTAACTAGCATAGACCTATCTTAAATATGGATCTAATATGAGTTGAGAGGGATCAAATTTCTTCAGGCTCAATTTTTTTTTATGAGTTGAGAGGGATCCAATTTCTTCACGCTCAATTTTTTTTTATGAGTTGAAAGGGATCCAATTTCTTCACGTGCAAATTTTTTTATGAACTAGGGGGAATTTTTTTATGAACCCACATTAGTTAAATATTTTGTATAGTTATTTAATTTATTTTTATTTTTATTTTTATTTGAGCCAACATGAGCTAAATTTCAACTTTGATAATGACGAACAAATTACACATGTAAAATTAAAATCAACTTCTAGGCTCAATAAGAAGTTTATTATTTAACTTCTAGGCTCAATAAGAAGTTTATTAAAAATTTGTCCAAATTCATTATCGATAAAACCACACTAATAAGAGTTTTATTAAAAACTTGTTTAGATATAAATTTAAACATTGATGTTTTGGAGATGTATATTAATGAAGTGGTGTCAAGACTCACGCATATTTTAGTGACGTACATTTAGTACAAATTAAACTAGGAAATGACATCATATTATGTCATAGACATGTTAATATTCGTTATTGTATATGTGTTATGTTGTGATCCATTGGTAAACATTAAATTTCAACCACATTGTTATGCTTTATATAATTTGATACCCAAATTCTTTATAAAACACAAAGCCAAATAACAAGGCATGTCAATGTAATTGAATAGTCAAACATTTTATACATAGTTTAAATATGGTGCACAACTAAATTAAAATAATTAAATTAAAATATGGAATTGTGAAAAATAATTTTATTATTTTATTTTATTTTAATTTAATATATTGATTGATTAAATAATTTTATTATTCATTAATTGTAATTGTAATTATTTATATATATATGGATTTTCGTATTATTTTATTTTAAAAATGATTTAATGTTATAATAGAAATTTATTTCGTATATCAACACTATTAACTTTAATAAAAATCAATATATATTAAAGAAATATGTTTTGTAGTATGTAATGTTTTAGTTATCTTAGGTAGGTTGTTAGTATTTTTTATAACATGTAGGTTGAGATATCAGATTGCTTTATTAGAAATGGACACCAAAATAATGACCAACAAAATACATTTTATTTTATGTATATAAATATATAATTGTGGGTCACATCTGAAATATTTAGAAAAAAAAATCAATGTTACAAAATTGGATAGGAACATAATCACGTGTCTTTAAAAAATGTCCCTAATAAAATTGGATCTAAGCACGTGAACCCCATGTTGTACATAAATACACATTACTATTTTTTCTTCTTCAATATATTGTTGTCTTCATTCAAGTCCACTGCATTTTGATTAGATAAACCTTGTATTCTTATTAGTATGAGGCTTTCAATGTCTATTATTTGCTTTCTACTATCTTTATTCACATTATTCTATCTTTGTTTCCTGAGTTGCCAGACCCTGTTACATTTTGTCTCAAATCATTTATATCACCTTCTCCAAAGCAATTGTACCTTTTAAATTTAAAAATGGTACATATTAATAGTATTTTATATTTAAAAATTGTAGATATTAATTTAGATATGTAATGTATGAAAATAAATTGTATTAAATAAAGAAATTGTTTTCCAGCACCATAATAATATAAATAAAAATATAATTTAATAGTAAATTTATTTCCTTAAATCTTTATATATGTTTTTAACAAAAAAAAGCGTTCTTAGTATATATACCCTGACTTACCTTTTATGAATAAATAAAGGATTGACTTTTCTAATTCAAAGATATATATATTTTTAATAATAAATTTATTTCCTTAAATCCTTATATATATTTCTAACCAAAAAAACGTTCTTAGTATATAGGGGAGAGCTTCCTAATGTTGTGTAGGGACCAGTAATTGATATAGTACTGGTCCCACCAAACCATCAATAATTGAGACTTTTGAAACCAAAATTTAAACAGAAATAAATAACATTATGTATAAATAAGTATTAATTTATGTCCAAAAATCACCCATACTTTGACTGGGCCCACAACTCTCCATAAATAGTATTTTACTACTTAACACTACAAAACATATTGACCCAAGTAGAAAACAGCTAGAGCCATAAAGGCTTCCAAACTGGTCTATTCCAGAAGTACAAAACAGCAATCACTTCAACCCCCACTCATCAGAACTGCAACTTTGCATCCCAAATAAATATGCCAACCTGCACATAACAAAAGGAATGTATGTCAGCCATAACTGCTGTGTTGTTCAACAACTAAACACCCTATGTTCAATAAATGACACCCAACCCAATAACATTTAAACCCACTTTGTTCAATAAATGACACCAGACCCAATAACTGCAATAAATGGCACCCAACTCACTCTATTTCTCATTAAAACAGATCAAAGCACATGGATCAACAAATAAACAATTCCCAACCATTAGATCACATCAAATTAAATCCATACCACACATTCAAAATGAAGCCATTGCAATCCATGTGCATCCATGTCCACCAATTAAAATCAAGTCCCCAAAACTATAAAAGAAGTCCACCCACTGTTGAAGTTGCATCTTATGCTTTCAAACTATTCAGCAAACTTGAAGACAACATCACAAAACAGTGGCCAATATATCCAAGTTAGTTATATGAATTACAACTCATTCTTCTTACAGTTCTGTTTTCATTGTTTTCATTTATCAGATTTCTTACATGGTCTGTCTGGCCATAACTGCTAGAAGGATACCTGGATGGTTTCACAAACAGCCATTGAAAGTCGTTGTTCTTACAGTTCTGTCCATAGGGTTACAGTTAACCTATACAGTTACAGTTAACCTTTTTTATACAGAGTTTATGTATGTGTTCTAGCTTATTATATCATCAGCTTCATAGTGATTACAGCTTACATATCACAGAGGTTACGTATGTCGTGTTAGTACTGTAGTCACAGCTTGTTTAGCTTACAGGAATTGAACCTTAGCTTACAGGAATTGAACCTATTGAATACAATTGTATCCATCTAATCAACGTCACAGCTTGTTTAGCTTACAGGAATTGAACCTATTGAATACAGTCGTATCCATCTAATCAACGTCGCAGCTTGTTTAGCTTACAGGAATTGAACCTTAGCTTACAGGAAATATTCGATCATCAGCTTCATAGTGATTACAGCTTACATATCACAGAGGTTACATATGTCGTGTTAGTATTGTAGTCACAGCTTGTTTAGCTTACACGAATTGAACCTATTGAATACAGTCGTATCCATCTAATCAATGTCACAGCTTGTTTAGCTTACAGGAATTGAACCTTAGCTGACAGGAATTGAACCTATTGAATACAGTCGTATCCATCTAATCAACCAACTTGGTCATAGCTCTGATTACATCTTATGCTTAAAACGTGTTGTTTTTTGTATGTTGAATATGGATATGCTTACCTTATGAACTATGATGAAACGATACAAGCTCTGATCATAGCCTAAGCTGAGTAACTGTTTAGTGATACTAATGAAGCTTGCGACTAGTGATAAGGAACATGTATTACTAAGGGTCTGTGTTTCTTACATGTTATGATAGTGTTAATTAGGGATATACCTATACAGATTACTTATAAGTTAGAACAGGTATACTAGTATGATTACGGTCAGAGTACTGGAACTGATGAAACTCGTGTATCTTACTCAATACGTGATCTAGTATGAAGCTAAGTTGTATAAGCTAATATAACATAATACATTGAACAAAGGTATGTATCATATTCAATACATCTCATTCATCTTATCACTAGTAAGCTCTATACACTAAAAAGCTCGTATTAGTATCTGAGCATGGTTTCAGTTCACCCTTATCTATGAGTGAGCTAGAACAAAGCTCTGTATAATTACATATGTTATATCTATATTAAAGCTGAATCCAGTCTATTAGGGAGATAACCAACCTGTGATACACATACTTTATCATATCTATACATGTATTTCTTAGGTTAGTACTGATAGGTCAACCTTTAGATGATGTTACTTATAAAATATCTGTGCTATTACTTATGCCGAGTGTAATGAGAATGAGACAAGCAAGTGATTAGGTAAACAAGCATGGTTAGTACCTGCTTATTACCTGTATTCCCTAATCTTTAACAGATATAAGGAGAATGACGTAATTCATACATGTTTACATACCTCATTGGTTTAGCTGTATAAAGCTGTTGAAAGTAAATGGAAAAAAGCTGTTGAAAGTAAATGGAAAATGATATTTGAAACAACTATCATAGAATCTACTTGAATCCACATAAAAGTTGCTAAATTGATGAACTATGGATTTACTTGGAATGACATTTGCAAAATTTTGACACTGCCCTATGAAAGTGAAACATTTACTCTCATTATGAAAACAGTAACATACATGTTGATAATTTCCTGTAATAGAGGAAAAGTATTTTTGCAGAAGTAATAAAGCATAATTTGACATATATTCTAATGTCTAAATGCATGCAATAATTTTACAGGTTGTTGCATATATGGCAAAAGGAAGTTACTCTGCTCGTACAAGGAGAAGTGGCAGGAGAGTGACAAGGGGTGTGCAGCTGCGATGCACATCGTCTGATGATGACAGGCCAGCTGATGTCAATGCCGGCAATGCACCAGGGAACATTGTTGAAAATGACCATGTGACAGCCGCTGATGTTAACACACCATCAGCCACAGAACCACCATCAACAACAGTCCAAGGGGCAAGCTCAACTAAAAAGATCAGTGCTATAAGAGGATGGACAAAAGAACAAATGTTAGTTGCAATTGACGACATAGAGTTTAATGGATACTCAGTTCGGGCATCTGCAAAAAAACATGGTATTCCTCCCTCATCAATACATTATTGGATAAATGGACTGACTCATACAAAACGTAGAGGACCTCTTACAGTTATGACTGAGGAGGAGGAGGCCGAGGTGGTTGAGTGGTGTAAAGAGATGGCCCAACTGGGACATGGGCTAGAGTTGATACAACTCAAATCAACAGTTGCTCAAATCTATCAAGGGAGGCCAAACCCATTCAAACATGGGTTTCCTGGTAAATCATGGTGGTTTGGGTTTAAAAAAAGGCATCCAGAACTTGTATTGCGTACTGCTGAGGGCCTTGACAGAGACAGAGCATTAAATTTGCGCCCTGCAGTTGTGCAACAGTTCTATGACACACTTTCTAGTGCTTACGATAAACATTCTTATGGAGCAGACCATATATGGAACTGTGATGAAACAGGTTTACAGGCAGGGAGGAATTGTGGCATGAGGGTAATTGCCAAGAGAGGGAGCCGAAATGTGCCAAAGATTTTGCCCAAGAGCAGGGAGTGGATAACTATTTTATGTTGTGTTAATGCAATTGGTACTTCAATCCTAGGATTTTATCTATTCAAAGGTAAAAATCAACTGAAAAACTATATACAGAACTGTGAACCAGGTGCATGCATGGCTGCACATCCCCATGCATGGATGACTAAAGAACTGTTTCTAAGTTGGCTTTTTCACTTTGCTGCATCGGTACCAGGTGGCGTCTCGCCTAATAACAGACACCTTTTGATATTAGATGGCCATGGGAGCCACATGGCTGTACAAACAATTGAGGAAGCAAACAATTTAGGCATCGACCTGTTGACATTGCCCGCTCATACCACTCATAGGCTGCAACCCCTTGATGTTAGTGTGTTTGGCCCTTTCAAGAACTATTTCAGGTCGGAGCGTGCTGCATGGATGGCAAACAATCCAGGGGTTGAGGTGAAAAGGTTTGAGTTAGCAGAGCTTGCAAGTAAAGCTTTTAAAAGGGCTTTGACACCATCAAATATTAAGGCTGGCTTTAGGAGGACAGGAATCTGGCCACTGAACTATGATGCTCTTATGCACGATACTGGTTGTAGCCAAGCGTTTCATGTGGATGGTCAGGAAGAAGGGAATGTCCAAACAGGTGTTGAAGTGCAAGAAGTAGATGACCAAGATGATGTTGTTGCCGCTGGTAATATGATTTCCCTGTCTCAAGGACACTTATATGCTGAAGATGATGAAACTGTATGTGAAACACAATATAACAATGAACAAATTCCTAGTAACATGGAGATTGTTCCACCAACTCAAGAACATGAAATTCCTGTTGTTGATATTGCTAATGATATTGTTGAACATGCAGTTGACAATGACCAATTGACATTGCCAAGCCAAGTAACCCCACCTTCATGGCTAGTAGAAGCAATGATCAATATGAATGCACATAGTGTCTCAGCAACCAATGAAGAAAGCATGAACATGCCCTCACAACTAGCAGAATTGAACAGTGAAATTGTTCATTTTTTTGTGGACAATAGATCAATGGAAGAAGATGAAGGACATAATGAGGCATCAAATGAAGATAATGATATGGTTCAATCAGTTCCAACAGATACTGAAAGGGAAGTACCAAGCAATGACATGCAGGTGGGAGGGGTGGAGAAGACACTTGGACGGTTCCTAAAGCTACCAATAGAGAGAGTATCAATGAAAAAAAAGCAAGGTGCACCGGGTAGTCTTCGTCTGGGCCGAAGCTCACAGTTACTCACCTAAGAGGACTATATAAACCTGTTAGTTGAGTCAGAAAAAAAGAAATTTGAAATGCAAGAATTAAAACAGAAAAAGAAGGATATAGTCAAGGAGAAGAAGGCAGCAAGGATTGTTGCAGCACAACGTCGAGCAGAAGAAAGGATTGAAAGAGATAAAGTAAGGCAAGTTAAGGACCAACAAAAGCAAATGGCAAGATAGGAAAAGGAAAAGCGAAAGGCACAACAAATGCTTGAAAAGGAACAAGGGATGATCAACGATACAAGAATAGCTGATGAAACCAGGATTATTTCAAACTCATTGGACTCCATTGTAGACAATACACTATTATTCCAAGATCTCATAAACATTCAATTGCCCCACTATCAAACTGAGGGTTTACCCACTTGCCTTGTTCCTACCAGAGCTGGTGTCAATTCTCTGTATGCTCATTACACACCTCCACTTAATGCAGGGGTCAGTAGTGCAAATGTGAGGTATGGGTACTCAGTACCTCCATGGTTGGAAGCTGCAAATTGGAATCAATCATATGGCATCAATCAACCATTTCCTAATCAACCCTTGACTAGTAGGCCAACCTACCTGGCTTAAGAAGGTAACTCGGGGAGTTTTGGCACTCAAGATTCTCAGGGCCATAAAGAATAGGGGTGCCATATGTTTTTGGTTCTAACCACATTATGATGTGGATTTTGGATGGATTGTATCTTTTTCTTGGCACAGAAACATTTTGGCTTACAACACTAGATTGTATCTTTTTCTTGTCACAGAAATATTTTGGCTTACAACACTAGATTGTATCTTTTTCTTGTCCCAAGAAACATTTTGGCTAACAACCTAGTAGTGATTTCTTGTGGCAACCTAACTGTGTGTTGATAAGAAATTTTCAATGGAATATGTCTTTCTGTAAAATATTAATTATGATAAAACTATTTCTATAAGTTATTCTGTGCGCCCTCCCCGCCACGTCAGAAAACCACGCGTAAAAGCACATGGAGCCGGTACAACACCTGTCCACCATGGAGCTCATGTGTTGGCCATCATATCATTGCATAAAACTTTGTGTTCGCGCCATTTCACAGGTTTGTTTGGGGTCATTGCTGCGATGTTTGGGAATTCAATAATAACATTTCAAGTTGCATATGAAAAAGGCTAAATACAGAAATCAAATGACCAGACAGTCTTATTATGATTGAGAGCACTCATTATCAAGTTGAGTATGAAAAAGGCTAGATACAGAAATCAATGAGGAGGCAATCTACCTCATAATAAGTTTTATTAAATGTGAAAAAGCCACTAATAATTTTATTGATTGAGGGGACACTTGAGAAATTGAGAGCACTCATTATCAAGTTGCATATGAAAAAGGCTAAATACAGAAATCAAATGGCCAGACAATCTTATTATGATTGAGAGCACTCATTATCAAGTTGAGTATGAAAAAGGCTAAATACAGAAATCAATGAGGCGGCAATGTACCTCATAATAAGTTTTATTAAATGTGAAAAAGCCACTAATAATTTTATTCATTGAGGGGACACTTGAGAAATTGAGAGCACTCATTATCAAGTTGAGTATGAAAAAGGCTAAATAAGTGGACCGTTATCTAAAGGAACATCATTCAACTTGATAGCTCATGCTTCAACCATAATGCTTACAAAGCAATTTCTACCCATTGTATTCTGTAATAGCTAGTCAGTGAACCCCAAGATGGGCTGGAAACAGAGACTACTTCAGATATTCACACAATGAGTAAACTATTATATCATATACTAATATACATTAGAACTTTGAAGTGAACAACTGAATCAACGAGACCTAGGAATAAGTCATATTTGCTCATTTACATGATCCACATCCTTAATTAAATTAAAATGAAAAGTAAGGCCACTGAATGTGCAAGCCCCATTCTTGGGAGCAATTGGAGGGATGACGTTGTTCGCTGGAAGTGAAGGAGAGAGAAGTATAGCTTTGTCCACTCAACTCCCTCACAATCAGATGGAAACCCTGAGACAGATACTCTTGATCATCCCGTATTGAACATTCTTTCGATTTTTATATGTGGTTCCATATTAATATGTCTCGGTTCTTCTACTTAGTAGACAGTTCGCACCTCAATGGCTCAATGGCTTTTCATGTGGTCAATAAATTTTGACATCAGATGTTAGGAGAGATGGGTTTGACACTCAACCCATTAATCTTTGGATGATCTTTTCTCTAAGAGCATTTTATACATTGTATTTTTTATGCCTTCGATCTCAACATTGAAGGCATCAAATTTGCAGCACTGTACAAAGCTCTAAACTCACTTATGGCTCCAATAAGTGGACCGTTATCTAAAGGAACATCATTCAACTTGATAGTTCATGCTTCAACCATAATGCTTACAAAGCAATTTCTACCCATTATATTCTGTAATAGCTAGTCAATGAACCCCAAGATGGGCTGGAAACAGAGACTACTTCAGATATTCACACAATGAGTAAACTATTATATCATATACTAATTTACATTAGAACTTCGAAATGAACAACTGAATCTGTGGGACCTAGGAATAAGTCATATTTGCTCATTTACATGATCCACATCCTTAATTAAATTAAAATGAAAAGTCACTTATACAGTAAGGTTTTATCATTGGACCCCGAGAAGGTTTAGTTATTGAAATGCATTTTATGTATGAGAACATAATTCATTACTAAAAATATTTATTCTCTTATCTCTGTAACCATCAGTAACCGGTTTTGGAATCGACTGTAAAATGTGTGAACTCCTTTTTTTTTTCAGAGAAAAAAGCATCACAGATTATATTGACAATATAAAAAAAGTCATAAGATACAAAAGGGTGGCATTTGACAGCCACTGTCCGAGACATCTCGATGAAAGGCAAATGTCAGAGGTCCGAAAAGTCACCATGTACAGAAAGACAAATACATCAGCATGGAAACAAAAAGGACTGTGTATACAGGATATCCATATTGCAAAACATATACATCAGGTTCAGGAAAATAGCAAAAAGCATCAAAATTAATAACCAGGAGTAACAAATTCCATAAACGAACAGGACTTCTCTTCCTCCATAGTTAAATAACTGCAATGGTAGCCCATACATATGGCCATTAAAAAATTTCTTATTTTCAGTGCAACAAAAAAAAACCCCAAATTTGCTTAAACTGTAAATATACTCAAATTAGTCAATTGAGAGCAGCGTCAGCATGGAAACAAAAAGGACTGTGTATACAGGATATCCATATTGCAAAACATACACATTAGGTTCAGGAAAATAGCAAAAAGCACCAAAATTAATAACCAGGAGTAACAAATTCCAGAAACGAACAGGACTTCTCTTCCTCCACAGTTAAATAACTGCAATGGTAGACTTATACTACCCCATACATATGGCCATTAAAGAATTTGTTATTTTCAACGCAACCAAACAAACCCCAAATTTGCTCAAATTAGTCAATTGAGAGCAGCGACAAAGGGTTACGAGGCTTCATTTCAAATACAAAGAGTGAAGTTCCTGACAAAAGCTTTCACGGACGAGGAGAAGATAAGTTATGCAAGTCAATTGAGAGCAGCGACAGAGGGTTTCGAGGGTTCGTTTGGGGTCATTGCTGCGATGTTCCATTTTCCCTTTGTCTTTCTGCTCAGGGCCAGTTGTGGGGCGAAGCCCTCTGCCGAGGATGGCACGGGACGGCCGAGGGCACGGGACGGCCGAGGAGCACGGGACGGCCTAGGATAGCACCTAAAACAACAAAAATAACAATGAGGGCACGGGACGGCCGAGGATAGCACGAGACGGCCTAGGATAGCACCGAAAACAGCAAAAATAACAGCGAGGGCACGGGACAGCCGAGGATAGCACGGGACGGCCTAGGATAACAACGAAAACAGCAAAAATAACAGCAAAAACAACGAAATTTCAGATAAACCCTAAACCTTCAACAACAAACAGCATCAAAATATCCCATAAACCCTAAACCCTCAAAAAAATCCTCAAAAAAATGCCATAAAATGCCATAGAAAGTTTACAAAATATCCAAAAATAGAGATGCTTGTGTTGAAAAACACAGAGAATGCTGGTAGGATTAAAATCCTACCGGATACATGGTCGCCGACCTTCCCCACCTTCCCCGGAGCTCGCCAGACCTTCTCCACACCTGCAACGACCTTTTCCACACCTGCAACAAGAAGAAAAATATATATTAGGGAACAGAAAACCACAAAAACACCACCACAAAACAACAAATTAACAGCAAAACACCATTTGACCTCGAGCTCAGTAAAACAGCGACCGACTCCTCCCCAAACAACAAAATCGTCGAATAAGACCAGCAACAGAGAAATGCTAAACAACTGGCATTCCAAAACGACCAAGAAATCTAGGCGGAAAAGCACAAGAAAAGCAGAAGCGTTGTGCCAACCACAAACCCTGAAACTCTAGCAAACATTCGCACCAGCGCCTGCATACCAGGCAAAGTGCGCAGGTCCACAAACCCTGTCAACCGAACAAACGCCTCAAACAGCACACGAATAAACGACGAAGCGCGCAGGTTCCGGGGCCGTCCCGCGCCATCTTCGGCGGGGGGCTTCGCCCAACAACCGGCCCCGAGCAGAAAGACAAAGGGAAACTGGAACATCGCAGCAATGACCCCAAACGAACCTGTGAAATGGCGCGAACACAAAGTTTTATGGGTTGATACGGTAGCCAACACATGGAGCTCCACGGTGGGTAGGTGTCATACCGGCTCCATGTGCTTTTACGCGTGGTTTTCTGACGTGGCGGGGAGGGCGCACATGTAATGGCGACCCTCCCCTATACCCTAACTTACCTTTTATGAATAAATAAAGGATTGACTTTTCTAATTCAAAGATATATTAACTATTTAACTAGGAAAGGGAGAGGAGCAAAATTAACTGTGCCTAACATGATAACATGATAATTACGAAGGATAGGATATATATATATATTTTGAATTAATATATAAATAAAATTTTATAAAGATTTAATGATACAAGTGGTACAAATTTATAATGTTTATATAACCAGCTTACATAATTCATTAATTAAAAAAAAAAATTACAAATCCTCCTATTGATTAATTTATTTCCATTTTTTTTGGTTTAAATCATGTTATTTCTGTTTTTTTACTTTTGTTTAATTCCTATTATTTCCATTTTTTTGCTTTTGTTTCCCTGGACAAATTTATGATAAAAGACTTTGGTACAATGTTTTATTGTAATTCGTTCGAATCCATTCTAACGTATAAGTGCCATGATATGGTTCCGTAATGTCATGCTTTATCCTAAATTTGGCACACAATTATTTTCATTAAAAAAATTTTAGACCAACATTGTACAACACAGTCCGACTTAGTCCAATACTGTACAACAATGTCCGACTAGGAAATTCCTATTTCCACCTCTATAGCAAATTTATTGCACCTGACATGCAAGGGGAATAGTGGGTGTTTTGCTGCTAACATGCCAAAGTCAACTTTGGCAGAAATATAAATGCAAGGCACCCACTATTCCCCTTGCATGTCAGGGTGCAATAACTTTGCTATAGAGATGGAAATAGGAGTTTCCGTCCGACTAAGTCCAATACTGTACAATATTGTCCCACTGCAGCAGCATATGGGGTCCAAGGTTATGGTCTCCAATTGGAAGATAAACTTCAAAAAATTTATGGTTTAAGCATTCGAGATTGATAGCAAATAGGGTCTGGTGAGTTCCAACTTCCACCGACGCATAGAATACTGAATTTCAAAGCGAATTAGATTAGCCGTGATTAGCCATCTAATAATTGAAACCATTAGGTTTCTTTTTCAAAAATGCCTGCAACTACTATGAAATTTCAGCTTTTATTAGATGATTTTGCTAAAGTAATTTGGGTTGAGTGAGATAATTAAGAAAAATTAACGTAATATATAATGAATCCACTATGCCCAGATTTCAAAGTACAGACGGGAAATGCAATATTATCTCCATCAAATGGATGAAGGCTATTGTTATGAGAATAGAATGTTATAGGGCCAAGTACAACGATTACCGATTGAGATAGTAGCAAGGACAATGATATCACAATAAGACTCTAACCAATAGAATACAAATAAATAATTAAATCAACAATAAATAAAAATAAAATAAAATATTCTAATGTAAATTTTGTAAAATCTGGTTTAATTTTTGGTTAACCACTTAATTAATTGAAAGTAAACGCAAAATGGATTGAGTTACTACTCCCTGCGAATGAGGGTGAATCATTTTCTTCTTTATCTCATAATTATTTTGATTCTTGTGATATATACAATGTAAATATATAAATAAATATTTTGTGATTTTTTTCTTCTTTCTTCGTCAATTCTTTTGATTCTTGAATTATTTTTGTTCTTTCTCTCTTAATTTTTTTTATTCTTATGATATATGCAATGTACATATGAATAGAATTTAAGACAAAAAATACATTTTGTGATCTCTTAACTCGATAATAAATGTAAAAAAATTGTGAATATTAGATTTCTTAGATATTCAATACAAATTCATGTTGCCTATACCTTGTTGTGCATTCTCATAAGTTAATGGGAATTTGGAGTTGATTTGTTGCTCAATAGAGATGTGAAAAAGTCCATGTGAATGAATGATCTGTCGAAGATAATGGAGAATATCCTAGAATAGGTAGAGTTGGTTCACGTAGCCTCAGGATAGGAATTAGTTTCTATTTCTTAGGATGTTGTTCTAACTTCCCTAAAACCATGTATTCTATTTAATGTGTAATGTTGATGAACAATGTAGAGCGTTCTGCAGAACCAGACTCTCCTGGTTCAGACTCTTTTTCGTAGAGCTGACCAGTGGGTTTTATTTTTCTTAATACAAACATTGCCATTTTTATCATGGTATTAGAGCATCAGGGCTGAGGAACCTGTACGCTGGCTGGTTCTTTGAACCGAAATCGTCGCAAGTTTTGAGTGGATAGTCGCGACGATACACTACTACACTTCTCAAAGATTTCATTTTTTCGATCGTCGCACTTTTCCAATGTATAGTTGCGACTGGTCTCTGAAAATTGGTGTTTTTCTGCGACTAGTCTCGGATATAACCTGTACGCTGGCTGGTTCTTTGAACCGAAATCGTCGCAAGTTTTGAGTGGATAGTCGCGACGATACACTACTACACTTCTCAAAGATTTCATTTTTTCGATCGTCGCACTTTTCCAGTGTATAGTTGCGACTGGTCTCTGAAAATTGGTGTTTTTCTGCGACTAGTCTCGGATATTGGGCAAATATCAGCAACGGTTGTGACTAGTCTCGGATATTGGGCAAATATCAACGATGATCGTGTAAATCAAAGAAATTGCAAAGCGAGCCAAGAACAAGGTTGTAGCTAACAACAGGAGGTTGTCTGGAGGCTGAGAAGGAAGCCATGGTGATCTTCGCGTGTGCTGCGAGTTCAAACAACAGTGATCTATCTGTCACAGATGTGGGGTAAATTTAACATCTTTTACCTGTCAATTTTTTTTTTTAAATCGCCAAGATGAATAACAACATATTTGAAGCATGCATGAACGAGCATAACAAGCTTGATGGTTCCAATTATGCAAATTGGAAGTTTAAGATGCAAACTCTGCTAGAAGCGCAAAGTGCTTGGACGATTGTGAATGGGGATGAGCCGAGGCCCGCGGCTGGATCAGCAACAGTCCCAGATTGGGAGAAACGAGAAAGCAAAGCAAGGACAATGTTAAAGATGTTAGTGAAAGATTATATTATACCGCACATCAGAGAAGGTAAGTCAGCGAATGAGATCTGGGGAATTCTGAAGGAATTGTACGAGATCAAAAATTCAAATCGTCTTTTGTTCCTCAAGAGTAAGATCATGTCCATGAAAATGGAGGAGAATGAAACGATTACTTCATTCGTAGCAAGGATCAAGGATCTGAAAACCAAATTATCAGATATTGGTCATACAATGGACGATACAGATCTTGTGACCATTACAATGAATGGTGTCACTGATGATTATCAGATGTTCATCACTGGGATCAATGCCAGAGAAAAGATCTCGCATTTTGAAGAGCTGACAAGTATATTGATGCAGGAAGAAGAGAGGAGATCGACTCTGAAGCCCCAGAGTGTCGATCTTGCATTGGTGGCGAGGAAGAACTTCTACAAAGGGAAAGGAGGTCCACAACAACAAAATGGAGCAAGTTCACATAAACAACCAAATCTGACCCAAGGTATGCACCCGAATAAAAACTACTCTAAACAAAATGTTTTTATTGTGGAAAATTGGGTCATATTGCCAGGGAATGTAGGAAAAAGAAGTATCATGAAGAACAGCAAAAGTCAAAGAGACATGCAGGTCATCTCGCGAACAATGATCAGGTGCAGAATTTGAGATTGTTCATGGCAGATCGTGATGAAAATGTTGATGCAGACATCTGGTATGTAGATTCAGGAGCGTCAACACACATGACAGGGAACAAGCACTGGCTGGAGGATTTTAAAGAGATCAACGAAGGCACACAAATTTACCTAGGTGATGACAGAAGCCATCAAATCAAAGGATGTGGGAAAGTTTTTGTCATTCTACTTGATGGTAATATTAAACAAATCTATAATGTAATGTATGTGCCTGGCATAACAAAGAACTTGATTTTTGTATCAATGATTACAGATCAAGATTTGAAAGTTGAATTTTTAAAATCTAACTGTTACATTAAGGATCTGCTAGATGGAATGAAGACAATTGCTACAAGAATCTGAACAGGAGGACTATACAAGTTGGATGTGAGACTTGCACCGGTTCGAGCATTGATAGTAGCGAGCCTGACTACAGAAGAGCTTTGGCACCAGAGATTCGGCCACATCAATTACAATGATTTGTTGTTACTACAGAGAAAAGAAATGGTAAGAGATCTTCCTATGCTAAAGCAAGTACATAATGATTGCGATGCTTGTACTTTAGGAAAAATGCATAGAGAAGAATTCCCTGTTAGAGTAGAAAAGAAACAGAGGGATATACTGGAGTTAGTGCACACAGACCTTTGTGGTCCCATGCAGACAAAATCATTAGGAGGTGCAGTGTATTTCCTACTATTTATTGATGACTGTACGAAGTTTTCTTGGGTGTATTTCTTAAGTAAGAAGAGTCATACATTCGAATACTTTAAGCAGTTTAAAAATATGATTGAAAGACAAATAGGGAAACAAATAAAAATTCTTCGTTCTGATCAAGGGGGGGAATATAGGAAAAATGAACTGATTAGATATTGTAAAGATCATGGAATTTTGCAACAGTTTACAGTACCCCATACTCCACAACAGAATGGAGTAACAGACAGGGAGAATAGAACTCTGGTGGAATGTGCGAGAAGTATGTTGAAAGGTAAGAATATTTCAAATGGTTTTTGGGTTGAAGCAGTGAGTACTGGGTTTATTTAAAAAATAGGAGTTCTACAAGAAGTCTTGAGTTTAAAACTCCTTTTGAAGCTTTGTATGGATATAAGCCTGCAGTAAAACACTTAAGAATATTTGGATATAAAGCATTTTCCCATATACCAAAGGACGATAGAAGAAAATTAGACTCAAACGCCATCAGATGCACTTTTATAGGGTATTGTTCATCATATAAAGCATACAGATTATTTAATCCCTCTACTCACAAGATCTTTGTTAGTAGAGATGTTAAATTCCATGAGTAGGATAGTGAAGAAACTGATGAGCACTATGATGGATGGGACATTCCGTACTTTGAAGAAAAGGATGTAGAGAACAATCAGGATCAGCAGCAAACAAAGGCAGAGGATGAGCAACAATAACTGTAACAACAAGAAAAAATAAGGTTTGAAACCACCACCCCACCACTCAGGAGATCAGGTAGGAAAGCTCAAATGCCTACAAGATATAGGGAAAATGCATTTATAACTAGTATGATGAATGTTGTTGAACCGTCTAGTTATAAAGAAGCAAATGAAAGTAATGAATGGAAAATAGCCATGGAACAGGAATATGATTCAATAATCAGAAACAACACTTGGGAATTGGTAGAACTTCCTAGAGGAAAACAGGTCATAGGTTGCAAATGGTTATATAAACCGAAAATTAATGCAAATGGAACTATAGAAAAACTAAAAGCTAGGTTGGTTGCAAAGGGGTATACACAAAAAGAAGGGATAGACTATGAAGAAACCTTCGCCCCTATAGCTAAATTGAACACCATCATAATGTTAATTGCCTTAGCTACTAAGAAACATTGGATGATGCACCAACTAAATGTAAAGTCTGCATTTCTGAATGGGAAACTGAAAGAAGAGGTTTATTTAGAGCAACTGGAAGGGTTTGTCTAGAAGGGAAAATAACATTTAGTCTGTAGGTTGAAGAAAGCACTCTATGGATTAAAACAAGCTCCCAGGTCATGGTATGAGAAAATCGATTCATTTTTTCTGCAAGCTGGCTATAATAGAAGCAAGAATGACCCTAATCTTTACACCATGAAAGATGAACAAGGGTGCGTAGTGCTGATTTCATTATATGTAGATGATTTGATAATTACAGGTGATGCTATATATCTAATTGATGAAATCAAGCAGCAGATGTCACAGATGTTTGAGATGAAGCATCTCGGTGAACTCAGATACTGTTTAGGTCTCGAGATCTGGAGAGATTCAAGTCAAACATTTCTGTCTCAAGCAAAGTATGTCAAAGGCCTGTTAGAAAAGTTTAGAATGGATCAGTGTAAGTCTGCACCGGTACCATTGTAGCAGAACATCAAATTGCAGTGTGAGGATGGCTCAAAAGCGGCGGATGCAACACTTTACAGACAACTGGTTGGGAGTCTGATCTACCTAACCACCACTAGACCTGATTTGGCTTATGCAGTCAACGTGTTAAGCCAATTTATGTCTAAGCCTCTCGAAAGCCATTGGAATGCAGCGAAGAATGTTTTGAGGTATCTACAAGGTACTGTAGATTATGGAATTATTTACACTGACTCTTCTGATGTTAGACTGATAGGATTTGCAGATTCAGATTGGGCAAGAAATGTAGATGATTGCAGATCTATAATAGGTTATGCATTCAGTCTTGGATTCGGGGTGATCACTTGGAGCAGCAAGAAGCAAAACACAGTCTCCTTGTCCTCAGCAGAAGCAGAGTATCAAGCCATGTGTGCAGCAACGTGCGAGGCGGTTTGGTTGCGGAGACTTCTCCAGGATGTTGGGGAAGAACAGACAGTCGCAACAACAATCAGATGCGACAATCAAAGTTCAATCAAGCTGGCCAACAATCCGATGTTTCACAAAAACACGAAACATATTGATACTCAATTCCATTTTGTAAGGGAGAAAGTGCAATCTAAAGAAATTCATCTGGAATATTGTAATACATGTGATAATGTTGCGGACATTTTCACTAAGCCCCTTGGAAAAGTAAAATTTCAAATGTTTAGGGAGATGTTAGGCATATATGTGAACCCATTCTCCATTAAGGGGGAGTGTTGAAGATAATGGATAATATCCTAGAATAGGTAGAGTTGGTTCACGTAGCCTCAGGATAGGAATTAGTTTCTATTTCTTAGGATGTTGTTCTAACTTCCCTAAAACCATGTATTCTATTTAATGTGTAATGTTGATGAACAATGTAGAGCGTTCACAGATCCAGACTCTCCTGGTTCAGACTCTCTTTCGTAGAGCTGACCAGTGGGTTTTATTTTTCTTAATACAAACATTGCCATTTTTATCATGATCGCATCAATAACTAGAACTCTCACATTAAAACAAATTTAGGCATGGCTCTACTAATTACTATAATAAAAAAAACACCTTTATTCAATATTGAAGCTCGAGACTTTCTTTGCTTGCCCAACAAATGAATTACATCCTTATTTATTCATGGGAAGGAAGACTTAGACATTTCAAGAGTTAAGTCCTCTCCTACATATTTGGAGGAAGTTGAGAAGAATAAAATTAGTTGTGAGGTAGCTAGCGAACATTTGAGAAGCAAGTTAAACCACTTGCAACACTAGAGTATATTTGAGAAGCAACACATCTAGCAAACAAATTATCAAAATTATCCACAGTTATCATAACATAACGACTCAAGCGCCTCTTAAGCTTTCTTGTTACTTGAGGAAAATTGAACTTTCTTCTACTTTGTGAACACATATGTCTCAAGAAACTCAAAAGCATCCCTTAGATGATCAATTCCATGGACAGTGTTTTTAGTGCATAGCTCTCATGGGTTCCTTTTCATCTATATGTCCCATCCAACAATGCCACAACATAATGTTCAATGTCTGCAACATTGTCATTTATTTGTGATTTCTAATTGACATTGCATTGCTACTACCCATGACTTGAGTAGTCACATCCAACTTCGACAAAACTGCAAGCCAAAGACCCATGGTAAAAATAATAGCCCCTTGAACCAATCTAGAACTTCCTTTAGAGAAGATTGTTTCAAAACCTACATAAGACGTTTTCCTATTTTAAAGTATCGTACATTCATAATTTATTTCATATACCAATATTTGTAATTGACTTTCCCATTGCTATGTTAGGAAATTTAATGATTTAAATTATCCCCAAGAAATCATTTGAATCCATGTGATTATTCTTAATCCACAAACCACTCTCTATGAGGATTTATGTGAAAGGAAACTCCTAAATCTATTAATCATGCCTCCTCATAGGTGCTACCCTCACAAGTAGAAATCCTAGCAATTAAATCCTCCTTATTTTCTTCTTTTTTCTTCAGAGAAAGAACCTTATATTTGCTCTCCTTGTGCCCTGTTTGACCACAACTCCAACAAATAAACTTTTGTAACTTTCGACCTTAACTAGCATATCTTCCTCGAGATGTATATTTCCTCTCATTAGATTTCTCATCATTCCCTAAAGTGATCCCTAGTCACCAAAGATTTTGAATCAATGTTTATTTTAGAGGCTCTTCTCCTTGTCTCCTTCTATAGAAACTGACCCACAATCTCATCCAACTTCATATTTTCTACCTTTCTATATTGATGGCAACCATTAGATTATCTCAAGAATCCAAAAGTCTATAAAGCAATATATGCAACATTCAATACCCTTTACTTAATTACCAACAACCTTTATTAAATAAGGCACTGAATGAATTAAGGTCATATATCGCCCTATCACCATCCTTCCTCTTTAGAGCATACAACTTTTTCCACAAGAATATCAAATTCATAAAAGATCTAACCTCTTAAGATGAGCCAAGATTTTCGAAAATATTTTTTGTTGTTATTTCTTTATACAAATTAATCAACACACTCTCAAATAGATTAAACTCATCAAGGAAATGGCCTTATCATTCATCATGTCCCAAACTCATCAAGGAAATGGCCTTATCATTCATCATGTCCCAACCTGCCTGCTTCACAATGTTGGGATCCATGTCCTTCATGATGACTTCCTTTTGCTATCTTTCAATAATTAAATACTCCATCTTTGACTACCACGTGGCCATTTAATTTTTCAATCTCCAAATGTTTAGAAGTTGTTTCTCCTACGATGGACATCTTCCCAACATTTCATTGAAGCTATCTACCCTAAAATAAAATCACTATTGGTGTAGCACATCATTACATAGTTTGAAATTGTTTACAAAAACTATTAGATTTGTCTAGATACCTAATCAAGGCACCAAAAATAAGGCTTTAACAACCCAAGATTATGTGAACCAACTTTACTCGACCTAGTGATAAAGGTGTTCCCTTGAAGCCAACAACTACTCTAATACCAATTGTTAAACTTGGAGAGCAACCTACAATAAATAGATATGAATCTATAAATCAAACCTATTCAATTTAAACATGAAATTCAAAATATTGTAAGATTGATAATGATGAAGCACACAACAACAAAGAATTTTTTCTCATTAGGAATAAAAAATTGTCCCTTTTGTTTTTTCTTCTCTAAAATCAGCAATGCCAATGGAAACAACTATGCTTATAGAACATAAGAATGAAATCTGGAGATTCTTTAGATGTTCCATGCACAAATAGGAACCAATAGTTCACAAATGATGCAACTAGCAATATCCTAACAATGCAATGTCAAATAACCTAATAATGACATCATTCTTTCTCATGTGTCTGCTATCATCCTTTATTAAGAATTGGGTCATATACGAAGGGTTGTATGATATAAAAACACAATTCCCTTCTTTGTGACACGTCAACAAAGTATAAAGACAATAACCTCACTCTTTTATGAATGTTAATTAAATGTACAAAAAGTATCAATAACTAATATCTTATCAGTGCTAAGGATGAGATGGCTTTTGACATATCTCCTAAGCACATTTAAAGTGAAGATAAGTTAATAAAGACAAATCAAAGAATGACATCACACTCTAAGATGTCTCTATAGGTGGACCAAGATAATCAGACCATAATCATTAGGCACTCATTCAAAGGAAAAGAGGGAAGTCTACATGCCCCATACCCTAATTATTTTACAGTTCAATGAACCTGTTTCACACAAAATGAACAAAGTATAGAAAGGGTGTCTTCACGCTAAATGAAACCAATGTAATGGTTGGGTAAATGAAACCAATGTAATGGTTGGGGTAAGCAATTTGATATAAGAGATACCCGAATAATCCAATGATCAATGAGGCAATTACTTAAATTTCCACAGTACCAAAGACAAATCATCTATGATAATAGGCTAATGTCATGTTCACATCATCATGTAATGTCAATAACAATATAATTACTATGTTTAACTAATTTTGTCCATGGAATTTGAAATTTATTGAATTTCAAGAGATGGTGAACTAGTTGGCATTTCACTTGGATCATGGTTGTGAAATTATCAACCACGAGGCTTGCAAGTAGAGTAACTAAGGGCGAATTGATGGTTGTTGGGAGTAAGGGCAGTGAGATTGTGATTTTAAATGTGGCAGTGTACTAAGGGATAATCTCTGTTAAAGAGGATGTTATAGGTTGAATCATTGTCCTCTCTGAAAGACACATGGAGAGACTCATAGACACCTTTTATTGCATTGTAGATATGCATCACATGTATGTGAATATTTAGGGCATGTCTTTAATCCAAAGTTGAGGTGGCCTGGAATAAATTTATGTTCTGCTTTCAGGTTTTGGTGGCTGGACAAGGAAGTTGCCCCTTTCAAACCCCTACCATGTCTATTGGTAGCTAACATTTGGTGGGGATGAAATTTATGTGTGCTCTAGGAAAAGGTCATTATGACATAGGTGTGTGGAGCTAAGGTGGTAGCGTTGGCATAGGAATATAGATCGAATTTGAATCCTAGCAAGCCCAAAACCCTGATCATGTATAAAATCGATTATGGATATCTATGGGGCTATTTTGATGGGGCCAATCAAGGCCACCCTTCCAGTTATGGAATAGGGGTGGTATTATATCTTAGTTGATCACATTTGATTTATGGATGACACTACTTGGGCATAGGTTCAAATAATAAAGAAAAATTTGCGGCTTTATGGTTTCTGTTGGAGCTGGATAAGCAGAAGGGCATCACATCTTTACAGGTCTTAGGAGACTCAAAACTTGTGACTGACTGTGCAAACAGGAGATCTGAAGTAAACATTCTTGGATTGGAAAATTTGTTATCAGATATCAGGGATGATGTTGGAACATTTTAACACGTGATTTTCTATCACATTCTACACAAAATCAACATGAATGTTGACAGCTTGACAAAATAAGTCCTTGCCTTACCCACTGGTACAACATGACATTATGAATTCATTGATGGATTGGAGACCAAGTCAATGGAGACAAATGTTTCCTTCTAGTCTACATATAGGCATTGTTATATTTGTAGATTAACTTAAGATATGTAGTTAGATGTTGGTTTTATGTTTTGAAGGTAAATGTGGGGTCTTTTTGTTTAACAATTTTGTAAGGAACATGTTTTTTAGTTTTACACTGATATTGAAGTGCTACAACACTCATGACAAGATGACAACATATGTATACATTCCCAACATAATATATAATATTTTTTTTATATCGAAAAAATTGATTATGTTAATTTATATAAATTTATAATTAGATTTGAAATATATATAGAAAGATTCAAAGTAGTTGATTTGGAGCATTAAAAGGTCATTTATAAATTGGATATTCCTCGAGGTTTTCCACATCAAAAATCTACCTATCAATGTACAAAACCAAAGATTGGATGATTTATATTTGTTATAATGTGGGTGCATGCATGAATAGGCAAATCTGATTCAAGGTGGTGGTCTAGGAGCGAAATTCTAATTTTCGCTGCAATACTATGCCAACTAATTTAACATGTGAACATTTGGGAAACAATTTTAAAAAATGTGTTTAGATATTACAAAAAACCCTTGAGCCTTAGCCCATAAAGCATAAATTTGAACCATAAATTCTTTCAATTCTAAGAATTAAACATAATTGAGAAAATTCACTTTCAAATTAAGGGAATTATAGGTAAATTTAAATATTAAATTAATGGAAATGAGATTCACTCAAATATAAATATGAATTTGAATGAACTAGTTAGCCATCTCTTTCTTTTTTAAACAAATATGAGTATATTGTATTGAAAAATTTGCGCTTGTTGCAGCCAAGTACACGGGGTATACATCTTCATATTTCAAAGTGACTGAGACTCAATACTTCAACATTACATGATAAACACCGCTAGACACTATATAATTGTTGGGGACTTAAGGACACTGAGACAAACAACAGACATCTTAAGATAGCAAATACCTATACATACCCTATGCATAACACACTTGACAAACATACTCCATACAATGACGAACAAAGGACCTATTCGAAGCCTATAATAGATTGGTTTAAATCAATTTCCATTTTTCCCTCCACTGTCAAGTCATCTGGCACGCTCGACTAAGTCGCCAAGACAAATTTGATGTCCATAATCATGCTCCAAAGAGTAAATATCTCACCCATTACCCTCACAAACTAAGTTTGAAGGGCCATTAATTTATCAGAGAGTTCAATTTAAGAATGGGACAATTGGAGAACTTGTACATGCAAGTGCTAATATGCATGTTACAAATCCTCATGGGACTGCTTACAATGAGAACACACGTTGTCATCCGAGCAGGAACTAAAACCTGAATCAATATCCATGGAGTCATGAACACTACCCTCTGAATCCTGTGTAGATCCGCAATGACTATCCTTCGACATTGTGTTGTGCACTGCTCTATCCAAACACCGTAAGGCACGAAAGAGACAATAAAGTCGAACACTCCCCAACCCTATAGACATGGCCTTACCAATTAGTGACAGAACCCACCAAACATCAACTTTGTAGAGAACATAACGGTTGGATAAGAGCACAGACCTCCTCAAATCCCACATATCCGAGAGGGAGAACCTATGAACAACCCATCGAGCCTCCCAAACATAATTGGAGCCCCATCGACATAGATTACACTAACACCCACACTTGCATTCCAAGCCCTAGAGCCTCCACCATCCTGCAATCAATCCATATTCTTTGGAGCTATTCCAACGAATTTGATACCGATACGCACATAGAGAAAGTGTACCCAACCCAACCAAACTGACAACATCCAAAATAGCATGCCCAACACCCTTCCAAAAGCAACAACCCTTCTTACTTAGAGAAACACAAAGGCAACACTAGTTGTCCATCCTATGACGCCCGAGCTTCCACCAGACATGCAACAAGACCAATTCCTTATCCAGACCTCACACCAGAAGGCTAATACAGAAGCAATTACTCATCATGAGGGAAACTAGAAAGTCGAAGTTATGGAGAGATTCCCACCTAAATTCATCATGCGCTGATATTTCCCATACGTATGCACTCGAAACTGCATTAATTTTCCTAGATGAGCAAACCGCGAATTCCATCATGAACCAGTGTGATGCAAAGTGTGAGACCAAAGATTTTGTTGAAGAATGAAACTAGGTTTGGTCTTCATAATTGTATTTATCAAAATAAAGAAAAATAAATTTGTTATTATGACTTATTAAAGCATGGGTTTCATGCTTAGGTCATCATGTTTTAGGTAAAAGTCCTCATTGAGGATTTCTAGGTTTTGTCTCGAGTCATTAGAGTCGTTGTCAATTCAAAGAGACCCTTCTTGGACTTTTTAATCATGTAAAAATAATTAAATATTGAATAAAATAAGTCATTTGTCACCTCCACACCAAGTCTGCCTACACGAGGGTAATTCGAACTTCTAAAAAGGGTATATATTCAAGCAGTTTGATTCATTTGCAAGACATATCTCTCACAAGTTCGAGATCAAAGAAGAGGAAGTAGAAAAAGTGCAAAGTTGCAAAAGAATGAGAATATTTGCTGGAGAAGGAAAATTGAAGTTTTTGGGTTGTCTCTCTCTCACACATGTGGATTTACTGGTTCGAAGTTATAGCTAGGTCGAACTTATTGTTGGGTCGAAGTTTTGCTGGATCGAAGTTCTGTTGTTGAAGAAGTCGAAAGTCTATTGCTGCTAGATCAAAGTGACTAGGTCGAATTTCTTGCTAGAAGGTTATCATTTGCAGAAGAAAGGAAGGGTTGACTTGGTTATTTGAGGAAGTTTGTGTCTAGTTCAAGGAGTCTTGCATCATCTCATGAAACTATTTAAGGAAGATTTGTTGACTGGGTTTTCCCCTAGATAGGGGTTTTTCCCTGGTTGTCTGCCTACATCTGGTGTCAATGATCTTCGTGTTATTGTTTTGGTAATTGCTTGATGAACTAAAGTAAAATATGAACATAAAAAAGTTAATAAGAACATAATAATATCACAAGTAAAAGAAAATCTTTCTGCCTTTCTGATTTTCCAACATGGCATTAGAGCTAAGGTGAAGAAGAAGGAAAAAGGCAGTCTGCAGATCTATTAAAAGAATAATAAGGACCTTTAAGAAGTTTGAATAAGGGTCATTAAGGAAAATGATCATATAATAAGTCAAGCGTACTATGATTCTTCAAGAACAATATCTAACTCAATAAAGGGAGAAAAAAATTTATAAGGAGCATCCAATTATGGGGCATGGAAAAAGAGGATATATCTCATCCCCGAGAAGAATAAAGTTTTGGATCTAGTCAAAGGAAAAGTAAAGAAGCTTGAAAATGAGTCAAGTGATGTAGAAAAGGAAAACATCAATGCTAGATGGAATAAAGGATAACCTCATCCCATATATATCCAAAATAGATTTTTCTCAAGAGATGTATGAGGCATTATCCAAATTATTCACAATCAAGAATCATGGTCAAATAAAAAGTCTTAAGAATGAACTGAGAACTATAAAGATGACAAAGGAAGATATTGTGGCATCCTTCTTTGTAAGAATAGATAGAATCAGAGATGAACTCGAGGCAATCGATGAGATAATACCTGAAAAGGATCTTCTAATCACTGCACTTCTAGAATTACCAACATCTTGGAGTTTCGTTTCATCAGGTCTCAACAGTGGGAAAAAAACTCTTACATTCGAGCAATTATGGAATGCATGCAGTCAAGAAGAAGTCAGAATTTCATTAGTAAGAAACAAAGAGAATGAAGAGGAGAAAGTTTCAAAATCCTATTCCGCTCATCACAAGAACAAAGGAACCTCCAAGAAGTCTAAAGTGCCTAGAAGGAAGATAAACCTATCAGAGATTGAATGTTACAATTGTCACAAGATGGGTCACTATAGAAGCGATTTTCCTGAGAATCCGAGGAAAGGAAAGAGAAATAGGGATCAAGCAAATGTTGTCAAACAAGCATCTTCAAAAAAGAACAAGACTGAAGAATCATAAATAAAGGACGTATACTACTAAGTCCCTCTTTTCTAAGCTTTTGAATTGTTTTGTATTTTGATTTCTAAGTACTTATAGGTTTAACATGCTTTGGAAAAACATTATTGAATTGTTTTGTTAAAATTATATGTATCCCTATAGATTGGATTAAGAGGGAGCCCTCACCATTTTTCAAAAGACAAGTATCTTACTCCTTGTAGTACCTTTCATATTTGGTTTTCCTTTTCTTATCTAGATGTGTTTATACTAGATGCTAATAACATTTCTTTTTATATTTTCCTTGTTTAAGAAATGCTTGTTGATATGACCAAAGACTATGGAGAATATCTCACAAGACAAAGCATTAGAATTGATGTCATATAAGGTTTGCCTAGAAAACAACCCAAAGGTATTTTTTAGATCATAAGTTGTGTTCTCTTCGTGATAAAGGTATATTCATTTAAATCGGTTTGACATTACTAAAAAGTGTGATGTCTAGGACCATTGAATCATAAAGATTCTTGTTTGGGTGATTAATAATTAGATTGAATCTACACTCATTAAAAACATCATGTTTGTGGAACCCTAAAAGGTTCTACGTAAAACCCTAACCTAAGGGTATGTTAATACGAAAACCCTATTCTACTTAGGCTTATTGATGAAACCTATAAAATACTATTCATTTGATGTTTTAGCTTTTGATGATAATGTCATGTTTGGAGTTTTAGCATTGTTATGGAAACCCTAGTCCTTTAGGGTTGTGTATTCCTAGACATTGAGGTTTGGTAAATTAAGGTTTGTGAGCAAAACCCTTATAATATCTAGAGTAACCTTCTTGGAATGAAACCCTAGGTGTATGTTTGTCTGTCTAATCAAAACCCTAGATCTTTATATGTCTAACTTTAAATGTATTGATATTTGTGTCTTGGGTTTGTCCAATATATGTTATGATATATTTGTGCATGATTCTCCTAGATATGTATATGTGCTAACCTATTTGTTGATAAGTTCTAGGGTTTGTAACTAAACCCTAGTATAAGTTTGATATTCTAGGATATGGCGTTATTACTTCCATTATGATGATAAAATCTAGGGTTTAAAACAAACCCTAGTAGAAGTTGGTCATGTAGTTGAAACCTTAGATTGTGTTGTGATTGGTTTTGATTGTTGACATCTAAGGCTTAGTGTCTCATAGATGGAATCTAGTAGAAGTCTAACATATGAATTCTAAAGTTGTTAGATGCATACTTGTTTGAATTTCTTCTAGGGTTTGTAATATATTATAGTAGAGTATGTCATATCTTTGGAAGAAATATTGAGGCCCTAGATATAATGAGACTAATATCTTGATTGAGTTACTGATGTGATCTAGGGGTTATAACCTAACCCGAGCAAAAAGTTGAAGTTTAAAAGTATGTGTCTCTTGTTGACTATGAACCTAACTAAGTTTAGGTATTTAATGTCTAAAGTCTAATGCTTCCATTATTGTATGATTCTGATATGGTTAATTTCATGCTTATATATATGTATTTAATTGTACTTGCAGTTTAAGTTGTACAGGTACATAATCTTCAAGACATTGAAGATATTCGTAAGTAAATTTGATATGTTTGTTAAGCATGATGAAGGAAGTTATATGAATGATGATGATCAAGATGACTTTAATAAGAAGGGATGATGCCATGAAAGATTCTCCGATGTTATGGAAAATAAGTTGATCTCCGTAAGTTAAGAGGGAGCATAGATAGAAAGAAAGTGTATATCTCCTAAGTTGAGAGGGAGGGCATATTATAGTCATGATGGATACCTTGAAGAGATTGGAGAATGAATGTTGAGGTATTGTTTAAAGAAGCAAATCAGGATATGGTTGAAGAATATGTTGTTGCATGTGAAGTAGGAAAGGAAGTTGTATGATTTTGGAAACTTCTAATAGATTTGGGAAGCCTCTAAGTCATACTATGATAAATTGTGAAGAAACATCAAGATGATTGAAAACCTCGAAGGTTTGTGTTTACCTATGAGTATTTGAAAGGTTGTTACTGATTGGGGTTGTGATTGTTCAGGTAAATCTCTCGAAGTTTTGGAAGCATGATCAATGTTAACAATCTGTTTGATATGGAGAGATTTGATGTGTTGAGGTATTATGTGTAATATGTGTGGGAGGACATCTAGTCGGCCTGTGCGTTGATGTTTAGTTCCTAAAGTAGGAAGGGTGGCATTGGTCATAGAGATCTGACCTTGCATTATGCACCTAGGTCCCTGGGTTGATGGTTACCAAGTAAGCCTAATGGTATCTAGAGAGGCTAAAAGTTTTAGTCCATCTTAGTCCCACCCAGATAGATTGCCCTAGTCAGGAATCTAGTTTATGGAATCGTAAGTGCCTAAACTGTTCATGGTTCATGTGTTTTGGGATCTTCCATGTACTTGTATATGTATGTATGAATACCTCCCTAGTTAAGAGGAAGTGTTGAAGAATGTAACTAGGTTCGGTCTTCATAATTGTATTTATCAAAAGAAAGAAAAAGAAATTTATTATTATTATGACTTGTTAAACCATGGGTTTCATGCTTGGGTAGTTATGTTTTAGTTCAAATTCGCCATTGAGGACTTCTAGGTTTTGTCTTGATTCATTAGAGTCATTGTCCATTTAAAGAGACCCTTCTTGGGATTTTAAAACATGTAAAAAGAATTAATATTGAGTAAAACAAGTCATTTGTCACCTCAACACCAAGTTGGCCCTTACCTGATCAAGTCGACCTACATGAGGGTAATTCGAACTCCTGAAAAGGGTATATATACAAGTAGTTTGATTCATTTGGAAGACATCTCTCTGACAAGTTCGAGACCCAAGGAGAGGAAGCAGAAAAAGTGTGAAGTTGCAAAAGAAGGAGAAGATTTGTTGGAGAAGGAAAATTGAAGTTTTTGGGTTGTCTCTATCTTACACATGTGGATTTATTGGGTCGAAGTTATTGCTGGGACGAACTTAATGTTGGGTCAAAGTTTTGTTGGATAAAATTTTTGTTGATGGGGAAGTCGAAATTCGGTTGTTCCTAGATCAAAGCGACAAGGTCAAAGTTGTTACTGGAATGTTATCATTTGCAGAAGAATGGAAGGGTTGACTTGGTGATTGGAGGAAATTTGTGTCTAGGTCAAGGAGTCTTGGATCATCTCGTGAAACTATTAAAGGAAGAGTTATTGACTGGGTTTTCCCCTAGATAGGGGTTTTTCCATGGTTTTTCGCCTACATCTGGTGTATGTGATCTTGGTGTTATTGTTTTGGTAATTGCTTGATGAACGAAGTAAAAGGACATAAGAAAGTTAATAATAACACAAAAAAATCACAAGTAATTATCAACTTAAAGAAAATATTTATGCCTTTTTTTATTTTCCAATAGATTTCAAGGTTAAGTCATGTGATAACGACGCCAACACGCATGCATGGCCATAGAAATGGTTGGTGGTATAGCTGACATGGTAGGGAGTGCCAAATTATAGACTAGCGAAACCAACATCATGTTTATGTAAGCTTAGTGGAAACACAATGGTCACCAAAGAGTGATACATACACTAAAGGTTTCATATTGCTTACTTGTTAGGGCAAGGTGAGTGTAGCCATCACCTAATGGGAAACAAAACCAGGTGGGGGGTATAGGAAAGAATTTTGAGTGATAGAAAATGGAAGGAATTGGGTATCACTCATCATCGTATTCATAGGTTCATGTGGTGGTTGAGCGTCTTGATACTGTGTGTCGGAAGATGTAGTAACGACACACACTCACGCAGCAAAAGTGGATGTTACTACAGGAGGGTCCCTTGGATAAGTGCCAAGGAGAGAAGAGTGTTTGAATATTCTTGAGCTAACCCCATTAAAGGTAGGTCACAATTCCTTTTTGGACCCAAAAAGGGTAACACACTAGCAGGTGAGGAGGAGGTCCTCATTTCATAGTGTTTCAATTGGTTGATGGTAATGATTTTCCCATTATGTGGGAAGCTCATGGTGTGAAAAAATGATGATGCACCCTCTTTCATGGCATACATGTAACTTCATCCAAATAAGGTGTTATTATTGAGGGGGGAATCAAGGACTTCGATATTGATGAGAATTGTCTTTCTAACGAGTTCAACCAAGAAATTCTGAAAGAGTCCAATAGGTGATGATGGGTGGTTGCCATATGCCCTCAATGTGATGGTGGAAGTAGTGAGTTTGAGAGAACCTGATTTCTTCCAAAATAAATTTGACATGATGTAGGTTGATACCCCCTGATCAATAATGCATCAATGAATAATGATGTTTTGGATAGTCACTATAATTTGAAACATGTTTATTGATGGTAACCACGCTTCCAATTTGTCCAGGTCAAAGTTGATTAATCATGAATTTGAGGGATCAATAGCACCTAATGCAGAAAGTAAGTATCTTCATTGAGTTAGATAGGTTTGAAGAACCTCCAAAGTGGAAATGACTGATGGAGATTATGCAAGGTCATCTACAATGTTATAACTATATGTTGCCTTTGAATTATGTGCAATTTGTCACAATTGTCCTTTGAACATGGAAACAGGTTTGATGGGAGGTCGTGGGATTGTCAAAGATGGCATAGTTACAAGGGCATTTCCTCAGACGCCGAAGGGTTTGGTTCCGAGGGGCTTCCGTAATCATGAAAATGTGTCTAGATAAGACATATGTTGCTTGCATATATAAATGCTAATACTAGTGGCGTCATTATAAATATCCCAAACCTAATTCTGGTAAGGGGCGGAACCGACCTCATGTTGTGCAGACACTGTTCCTTGAAGGGGAAATGGATTTTGTAGCACACAATGAGTTATTGGTTGGATCCCCCCTAACCCCTAGCCTCTCTCAAACATTTCAACTCTGGGATTTGGGGGAAAGCATGGGTGTAGTGCCCATACTCTTCTTAAATTGTGCAAGCATGATTAGTCCAAAGACCAACATTCATGTTCTGCTTTTGTAGATTATTAGTACCCCAATTCTGGTTTTGGTATCAACTGGGGGGATTTCCCTCTAGTCCACACATTTGGTTTCTATTTTTGTTGTGGGATGCCCCTCTGTCCTTAGTTTCCTTTCTATTTATTCTTCTTTCGCTTTTTATTAGCATTGGATAGATTCACATTATTGAGTTGTTCAAATGAATGTTATGGCTGAAGGAAGGAAGGTTGGACAAAATTAACACCCGCACTATGTTGAGGTGAGAGGTTATTCTAAGGTGGTGTTAGGAAAGGAAAGATGGATTTCGTTGGGTAGGGTTTATGTAGGTAGGTTGAGAGGTCGATGCGTCTTCTAATGTGTCTGTTGGGTACTGATTGCTTTGCATGGGAAGGTTAGAAGAAGGTGTGAGTTGGTTGGGAAAATATCGAATATTAGGTGGTGCTAGTACTACAGATGTAGCAGTAAAAGATGAGAATGATGGATGTGGACCATAGACATTCCCAAAATATGGGAAAGGGTTCCCAGGTTGAGTTTGGGTAAGGTTCCCTATGAACCCATGAGTAGCATTAGATGCCACAGGATTGTCTTCAATGAATGATTGTAGGCGAGGAGCATTGGGTATAACACAGTAAAGTAACATTGACTGTGTGTAAATGAGCTCAAATTATTGGGCCTTGCTAATAGCCTCTTCTTTATTTCAGGGCAAGGTGGTTGCTACATCTTCCGTGATAATGGGAAAAAGTGATATAAGAAAGAAATATAAAATAAGAGTAGGGGAAACATTCTCTTTACAAAGACTACAATGCTTACTCCATTGATGGTCCGAGATGTGTGTGGAAGTATTCTGTAAAGAATGGGTTAACAATTCTAACCCTATGTTATGACAAACTGGGAGCTGGAAAAATGTGAGGAAAGATGTAGCCAAAGAGTCAAAGTTGAGATGTGATCCCGCAGATTCACTAACATTATATCATTTCATGGTTCATTGCAAGGGTGAGTTGAAATAATCTCAGTCTAATTGAGTCCTCAATAATGTTATTGGATGAACACCATAAATGGAAGGTCATGACATGGTTTGTTGGTTGGGTCATCATTGTAAGATACCATCTTAGGAATATCTCAAATTTTCCATTTTTATTTATTTATTTATTTATACTAGTTTTTGTCCCTAAAGAGTTTTGTCAAACACTTTGTAGCCATCGGTTGTAGGTTCATTTTCTTGGATTCATTCAAACAAGTGTGCATATAACTAATTAATCACCATGGAGACAATTCATTTTAATAACATATAAATTGTATTTTTTTTTAACCGAAACGAGTATAGTTTATATTAAAAAAATCGTGTCCATTCGCAACAAAATCGGGTTTTTACATCGACTTATCACTGCTTCAACAAGATGATACAAATTTCTTGGTCCATCTAGACTATTGCAATAGCTATGTCTATCCTAGGTACATAAATTTCCCATTCTGGGATATCTACAACTATAACTTCGACAGAATTGAAATAAGAGATATATATACATTTACAGTTCATCATTTAAATAACACAAAAACAAAAACAATATAAAGATGGTCATATATCCATAGGGGTTGGGCTGTTCAGATCTAGTCCCGGGGAGGCCTCTTCTGAGTCTTTGGGATTCTCCTGGTCTGTCACGTCCTCCACATTTGCCTCCAAACCATCCTCTATTGCATCCACCTTGAGCTTCAAATTTTCCAGTTGATGACGCAGAGCGTCCACTTCGTCCTTAAGTTGCCTGATACGTTCCTTTTTCTCAATTTCCCTTTCCTGCATGTTCATATTCTCATGCATTTGCTGATGCATGATGCGTTGAAGTTCTGACAGTGCTTCCCACAAGTCCCAATGATCTTGAACACAGGTGAGACAGGAGGGTCTGTATCTACCACCTTGCACCGAGGAACCAACTCTCAGCCCACCAGACCTCGGCCTATGGCTTCCCCATGTGCCTGACCAAGAAATGTCTTCATACCTCTACATGATGGCTTCCAAAACCGCACTTTTATTCATCTACAGAAATTGGCACTGTTTTCCTCGATCTCCCACATCTAGGCACCCTTTCGCGCCCACAATAGACTGACCTCCTCCTCGGCGATAATGCGACGTCCCACCTCACTCCTCCTCCAATTCTCCTCCCTCTTCCGAAGAGAATTACTAAGCCACCCAGTGTCCCAAATCCAGTCTAACTGCAAACATTTCGGACAACCCAAGCCCAGCACCCACGACCTGTCAATTATGCTCAGAATTTCTTGATTTTCCTTCTAAACCTCAAATAGACCGACCTTCCTACCCTCATTACCACTCTTCACATCATAACGCCCAACCTCTGTGACACAGAAATTGATACACATCAGCCTCAGATCTAGCCACAAAGCTTTCGCAGTGGCCACCGTCCCACTCTCAAACCTTATGACATACAAAATCCACATACCTATATGCACTTTCTACCTGCTACCTGACCTGGAGGTGATGTAGAGATGATCTAGGAGGTTGCTACAATCAATATCCCATGAGTATTCCATCATAAATCCACCCTCCACTAATTTCCCACCAAGCTCCTGATATCTATCAATCATTCCCATCATTCTCCAACGAATGAGCCCGACCTCACTGAGGTCTTGGATTAAATTTTGCTCTATAAAACTCAAATCCCTACATGCGCCCGAGGTGCTGCACCACCTATTTCTCCAAGGACCAAGGCCGAAACAATGAGGCCGCACACTGTGACTTATTCTTGAAACAGGTGTGGTACAAAATTTCCACGGGAAAAGGAGCTCAGGGCAAAGGTTATAGTGCAGAAGTGGAGGTTAGAAAGGGGAGGGGCCACAGGGAAGGCGGAAGGGGAGGGAAATGAGGAAGGGGAGGGGGAATGGGAGAAAGGGGAAGGGAGGTGGGGGGGGGGGGGGGGGGCAGATGATAGCAGAGAGCTAGGGGAGAAGGGTGGGGCTTCATTTCATTATGGAATGATAGATGCAACTTTTCCACCTCCATTTCTATCCATTGAGGCTTTATTTCCAGCCTACACATGACACTCTTCAATTTATTAAGGTATTTTTGTCATGCTCATGACATCGTTGATGACACATTTTTCCTCCTCCAGATGGCTTGCCTTATTGGCTTGTCTGTCATCATCATGATTATTTCCCCTCAAGACATGATAGAAGGTCACTAAGTCGAAAGCAGGGATCAAGTTCTGGGCTCTCATAATGATTTGATTTAGGTTAGAGATCTTAGCCTTTGAAGTGTTAATCATATGCCTTATAACTATCATGGAGTCTCCTAACACCTGAATCTTTTTTATCCCATTTCTATGTGCCAGGATTAGTCCCAGGAGCATTCCATAAGCTTCAACTTGGTTATTGGTCTTTCGGCCTAGCCCCCAAGCATAACTAAATTCAATGATTCCTTCGGGATTAATGAGAATCCCTCCCCCTCCTGCCACCCCAAGCATATAAATTGTATTACACTAAGAATAATAAATAAAAAAATATATCCACTTCTAAATGTTGATATCAACAATATATCCATTATTTCTCCATTAGAAATAACCTAGAATTACTACAACAAAATAAATGGTCAATCTCAAATCTAATAATGATATATATGATCACATTCAAACTTAGAAATGTCTTCCCATATAGAACATCCCATTAAACCTTTGAAATTATATAATTAGGCCTTCAACAATGAGGTACTCAACCCATTCAATGAAGGCACTCTGTCCATGTATATACTATAGAAACTAGGCCTACGTTATGTCTATAATCACTCCTTTGGGACACTTCTCTCAACCCGATGGCAGAGGAAATATCTGTCTATACTTCCATGCTCATGGCTTCAAAGAGAGGATGAACACGTTCTCCTTCACAAAAAGAAACCGAACCTCAACAAGTGTATGAATTTGGCCAACAACTCAGAGATAAAACTCATCCCACAAGGATGAAAGTTAGCCACAAAAGGATAGAAATTAACCCCCTTTTCTTTAACCAACTACCTCACCACCATGCAGAGGAAAGACTCAACCCACACTCTACAATGACTGTGGAAATTGACCCCCATCTACACTTAGAAACTCTACCTCTTCAAGGGTGTGGTTCAACCTATATAAAGAAGATGGAATACCCACCATCAGAACATGAAATAAAATGATAACAGTGCGAACTTTCCTCTTTTTTTAATATCATCTCCTTCCTTGAAGCATAATGGAAAAATTTAAATGATCTTGCTCCCAAACTAAATAGGGTGTATAGTTTCAACACCGAAACTAACAACCAATAAAGAGGGTTTCCAAAAACCTTAGACTCTTCCTCAAGAGCTCTCCAAATTTCTTTTTCTCAAGTGATAAAATGAATGAATGAGGAGAGACTCCTCATTTTCCATCTTTTATAACTAATTCACCACTTTTGTCACTTTTTCCCCTTTTATTTTAATAAATTCACTTTAGAGGGTTTTCTCACTTCATAATTTTAAACTGATTTTCCATTAGCCGAGGACCGATGTCCCCCTTTTCACCACATAATCTTTCATAATGTTTTCTCCTAGATGAATCATGTTCCCTTGATTAATTTTTCCTGCCCTAGCCCACATGAACCTTATTAGGTTAGAAGATCCCCTTCTTTATGTCTCCTAAGAGGATGGGGACATTACAGTCCTCCCCGCCCAAGATTGCTTGTCCTCAAACAAATTTCGTCTTATATGTTGGAGCACATGTTCCCCTTCCCATGTGGCATCTTCAATTGGAAGATCTTTCCATTTCACCAAGTACTCCTTTATCGTCTCGATCCTCAGCTTCTGCTCCCTTACCTCTAGAATTTCCTCTGAAACTGGAATCATATCCCCTTCCTTTTCCATTAGTGGAAGCTTGGTAGAAGTGACTACATGTTGTCCCAGGGCCTTTTTGAGGCTAAAGACATGTAAAACAATATGAACCTTACACCCCTCTGGAAGCTCTAGCCCATAGGCCACCTCTCCTATGCACCTCATAATCTTGTAGGGCCCATAGTATTTAGGTTTCAGTTTCTCAACCCCTTTCATTTTGAGCAATCATTGTGTGTATGGTTGTAGACAAAGATACACCAAATCCCCAACCTCAAAGCTATGTTATATTCAACGCATGTATGCATATATTTTCTATTGATTTTGAGCCATCTGCAAATTGTCTTTGAGGACCCGCAACATGTCCTTGCTCTCTTGAATCCAATACTTAGCCAGAGGAGCTCTGTTATCCTCAAATACATGATCCACAAATGTTGGAGATTCATATCCATATAGGGCCTTGAAGCGTGTCATTTCAATTAACATCTGGTAAGTGGTCTTATAACAATGTTCTCCTTGGTATAACAACTTTACCCATGATTTATGTTGGGCATATACATAGTTTCTAAGATAGCCCTCCACCCATTTGTTGACTATCTTGGTTTGTCCATCATTCTATGGGTGATAGCCAATACTAAGAATTAGCTCCATCCCAACTAGTCTGAACAACTCCTGCCAGAATCCTCCCATTAACTTGCTAACCCTGTTACTCACAATGGTCATTGACAGCCCATGCAATCTAAATACCTCTTTGAACAACAAATCTGCCACTTGTTTTGTCGAATATTTGGAAGGTATGGTGAAGAAGTGTGCAAACTTCAAGAGCTTTTCCACCACCACATAAATATAATCCTTCCCCTACACAGGGGCCAATCGTGGGATGAAATCCATGGAAATGCTCTCCCATTTTTGCTCCGAGATGGAAATTGGTTGAAGCAACCATGTCGGGTGAATATGCTCTTCTTATTTTTTTTTGGTAGACATTGCATTCTTTCAAAAACCTCATCACATCTCTCTCGAGGCCCTTCCATGTGAACCTCTCCTTGATCTGCCTACAGGTGCTCTGCTAGGAGTGAGTTGTGTGTTGCCTACATGATATTTTCCTTAAGTTGATACTCTAGTATTAGGTAGATCTAGCCTTTGTACTAAATAATGCCATCCATGAGAGAGAGGGTGGATGGAATTCTAAAAAGGGAATCTGCTACCACATTGTTTTTACCCTTCACATACTCAATCTCAAAATCATATGCATGCAGTTTTCTAATCCCCTTTTGCTTCCTCTCACTCAACTCCTACTCCATTAGGAATCGTAAGTTGTTATGATCAATCTTCGTTTTAAACCCGTTCCCTAGAAGTTGATGTCTAAAATTGGCCAGTGCATGCATAATGGCCAACATCTGTTTATCACATATAGAATAATTTCGCTCATAATCCTTAAGTTTGTGACTCTAAAACATAATGGGGTGGTGATTTTTCATTAACATTGCTCCTATCCCTATCCCCGAAGTGTCACACTCAAGCACAAATGGTTGAGTGAAGTCTGGTAGTGGCAACATAGGGCATGAACTCATTACCTACTTCATTCTCTTGAAGGTTGTATGTGCCTTATCAAACCAACTAAAAGCTCCCTTCCTTATGAGGCCTGCAAGAGGTGTTGTCAATTATGATAACCCCTTAACAAACTTCTTGTAATATGTGCAAAGGCCCAAGAAGCTCTTCAGTTTAGTCACATTCTTTGGGGTATGCCACTCAATGATTTCCTTTATCTTCTCCTGGTGCACCTAAACTCCATTCTCCTCAATCACATCCCAAATAGAGCATCTTAGTCATACCGAGCTCACACTTGGACTCTTTTGCATAGAACTCTTGTTCCTCCAAAACTCCCAACACTTCGTCCAAATGTCAGGGGTGATCCTCCCAAGTTTTGCTATAGATGATAATGTCGTCAAAGAAAACCAACAAATACTTTCACAACTATTTGTTGAACACATGGTTCATGCAATACTAAAATGTTGTAGGTGCATTGGTTGGCCCAAAATGGCATAACCAAAAACTCATAGTGCCCATAGTGGCACTTGAAAGCACTCTTCAGGATATCTTGCTCCCAAACTCAAATCTGATGGTAGCTTGAGTGAAGATCAATCTTTGAAAATTAATTCCCCACCACCCCCACCCCCCCCCTAAGTTCATCCATTATCTCATCAATCCTTGGAATGGGGTATTAGTTTTTTATTGTTCTTTTATTAAGTGCATGGTAATCAATGCACATCCTCAAGGTTCCATCCTTCTTCTTAGTCATCACCACCAAATAAGTAAAGGGACTAGAACTAGGACAAATGTGGCCCAATCTTAGTAGATCCTTGATAGCCTTCTCAATTTCATCCTTAAAGACTTTGGGATGACAAAAAGGGCTAGTTATAATAGCCCGTGCCTCCTCTTCCAACTCTATCACATGCTCAAATTCGATATCTAGAGATCTACCTAACATAATGTCAATAAAAACCTTTTGATGTTTGCGGAGTAATACCTGAATGTCATCTAGATACTGTTGAGGCTACTCTAGTTGTATTTTTTCCAAAATTTAGCACTCTACTACCCATTCTATGTCTCTATGCCGCAACACTGCCTCCATAGTCTGACATGATAAGATATTGATACATGGCCCGCAAAACCACCTTTCGGCTGTCATGATCCCTGATCTCTATCTCCATCCTCCTATGATAAATAATGTATCTCTTGATGTAGTAAATCCATTGAATATTGAGTACCACATTGGTATTTGGTACATCCACCACATAAAATTCGTCCATCAACATGTAGTTCCCCATGGTTATTTTTACTTTGCTGACCCATCTAGTGCACTCCATTTGATGATCACCTAATATGACCACCATCAATCCATCAAACTCCTCTATTGCATCTCCCTTCGATCCACCTACACTACATCTATAAATTTGTGGGATGCCCTGCCATTAATCAACATTGTCACCTTCTACCCCCAACGCGACCCCCTGTTGTTGGGAAAAGTATCTATTCAGAATGCCCCTATCCCACTCTAAGGTGTGACAGTGCCTTAGCAACAAACAAGGAAAACTACTTTCGTATTCTTCTTTATGAAATGTAAACGAAGAGGAAGGATGTAACTAACCTGTGTCTTTCGCTAGTTTGTTGATCCAATCGCTCTCCTCTTTGTTCGCTTCCCGCTGCCTGCTCCCTTACTGGCCCAGCTTCACCAAATTCCTGCAAGATCACAGAAGAGGAAAAATACCCAAAAACATAGATTTACATTCATAAATAGCTTAGGATCAGATTTAAGCTAAACATGCAAATATAACAAAGCATCATTGATATACAAGCATATAGGAGAAACTCAAATAGTTTTATTGATATGATAAGAAAGTCCAAGAGGAGATATAACCAAGTGAGTCCCGATCCAGCATCTACCTCCCAGCAAAGGAATCCCTTCCTCACCTCCAACAAAGCATAAATCACCCAATGCACTAATCTCAATCTCAAACCAACAACAATTCTCTGCAAAGTACAAAATTCCAGCCTCTAGATCTCTGGGATGAGGGATCCATATATAGATGTAAGCAGAGAGGATGAGTCAGCTTATGTTTTGACTTGTGGCTTCTCTCTGTCAGTTCTTGCTTCCACTTGGAGGCTGAGAGCCTCTTACTCATCCTTGGTCGAACTCAGTGAGGCAAGTGTCATTGAGGAAGATTCAGGAAGCTTCCATTGTCTGTCCACCTCGTTGAATGACTTTGCCATTTGTCATTTCCCGCTCAACGCACCCTGGTAGTGCATTCACCTGCGTTGCAACGCACCTAGCCAGTGTATTTGGGTGCTTTGCAACGCAGGCAGCTAGTGGAGCATCTGAATTGATCCTGACTTGACTAGTTTTGAGTAGTTTTTGGTGGAGAACTTCTGGGAGAAGTTGTCATTGGTTGACCTTGTTCCGTTAGGGGCAAGAACAACACTTTTAGGGACTTTGGATCCCTTGGATTATGGACATTTCATGCTCAAAGCTGTAAGGCACAAAAATGTCTATAACAGTTGCCCCCTAAAGTATGAGGCCGTTTATCGGGTGAAATGCTTTATTAGGAGGATCCGAAGTTCTTTCAATGCTAGGAGGAGACCTGTAATAAGATACAATACAATACATCATTTTCATACTATTTTCATGATCTAGCTGAGGCGGGCATTCCCATGCTCAGCTTTATAAATTCATTTTTATGTACATAAGACAGACAATCGTCTGATGGTAGACTGATGATCTTGATGAAATCATCATCCTTTTGGTAGGATGATTATCTGTGCTGCAATGTTGTACATGTCAATGTCTTTATTTTTCCTGAATATATATCGCAGCCCGGATGGATGAAACTAGATCCGGGGTCTTCAATCTCGTCCGATCTTCACTCTAAGTACAAGTCGATCCATGTGAGAAATGTTTTGAAGTCGAACATGGAAAGACATCGCTTGATTACCAGTCAATGATGTAAACTGTTAACAAGCGCGAGAGGAATCACCGATAATGATAATGACCCTCAAGGTACTGCAGTACAATTCACGTGGTGTGAATAAAGGACTTGGCGTCGAACACCACGCAAAATCTTTCGGTCGAAGGTCATTGATGTATACCTGTCGCCGGAAGTGAGAAACTTTCCATTGAGACATGCAAGCTTCAAAGTACTGAAGGGGTGTTCCTAGATCAACTTCTTGGATAATGAGCTGATGTCGACAAGAAGCGATCCATCAAAGGAGGGCCTTGATGTATCCCACATCAATGACACGGAACGGAGCAAATGATTTTGATGGAGGTGAAAACGATCTGATGATATATGATTCAGGGTGGCGGTCATGAAATAATGAAGTATAATGTATGGTAGTGGATGGGACACGGGTGACTTCTCTGGATGACTTCTCTTGAACATATCGGCGACACTTGTATGATGGATTGGTAGCATTTACCCCAAAGGTGGATGGTATGGCGAGACCATGGTGATGTGACCGGTGAATGAAACAACCCAACCCGACTCAGGCACGGAGTGGAAGTGTCATGTTCAAGAGCGACTTGCTACCAATAAAGGTTCTTTGAGTTTCTTCCCAATTTTTCCCCAGTCATTGCTGACCAGTACCTCTTTATTTTTGTCAAGCTTGAGGAGGATAACATATGCTTGTTCTATAATTTTCCCTTCGGGCAAACCCATCGCTATGTTTTAACGAGCCTAGCGATAGTGAAACTCGTTCTCGTCTAAAGACAAGTTTGTCGCTATTAATCTTTTTAACGAGTCTAACGACAAAGATAACTCGATCCTTTTCATTTTTAGAGAGTCTGAAAATGTACGTAAAGGTAACTCCAAAGTTCCTTTTTCGTCATCTAATCCCTTAAGTCCGAAAAAGTATAAAACAATACAGAAGGGATGAATTTTCGATAGTTTTAACGAGCCAAACAAAACAAGCGCTCGTTCTTTTTGTGCAATAATCCCTCAGGTCCAAAAAGATTAAAATCTAGAGGAGGGATAGCACTTCCCCTCGCTTTAACGAGCTGGAAGGCCAAAACTCGGCAATCTTTTCATATTTTACGAGTCAGATGAAAAGAGCTTAAAGAAGACTCGTCTTTTGAGGAACGAGTGATAAAATGGGTAGCAGCTGATTCCAGCTAAGGGTTGGAATTTTCCAAGCACGGCAGTGTCACAAGGATGGCTAGTGAAATCACTCTTCGCAACTGTTCCTCAAAATGGGTAAACAATCAAATGGAGGTGAATGATCGGCCAATGGAAAAGTGGAGGTGACGGTGCAAACACGACCAAGGCTTTAATGGCTGATAATGTTACATTCACGATGGTTATTTACCGGAGGATAGTTCATTTTTTAACGAGCTTAAACGCGGATTGAAACACTTGCTCGGTCTTATGTTTATTTTTTAACGAGCATGAACTATGTGCTAAAACTGCTCGATTAATCCAGTCGTATGATAAGAATGTCTCATTGAAGATGCCATTTTTTATGGAGCTTGCACCTTACAAAGCTTTGCCCCGGATCCTTTCGTTATGCAAGTTCGGAAACGACTAATCCTACGAGTTTAAAGGGTTAGAGGTCCTAAAAATTTAAAAAATAAATAGCCGCCCCTTGCTTGCACTCCAAAAGGTTTGCATGCCCCCAGGTATAAAGTACGATTTCAAGGTTACCTCTCAATTCGCAGATAAAACATTTGTTCTACCAGGAAAGGCCTACCTCTTTCAGGTTACCAAAGATTGTCTCATTTGCGCAGCAAACAAAACACTTCTTCGGCGATGTCTACCGAGATAGACAAAGGTGAATGACGACGCCCGCCGATTCACATAACTTTGACAAAAGAATCTTATTCTAGAACAACCCCTCTTCCAATCACGGACGGGGTACGGACTAGTCATATTCTCCCGCGGAAACCTACCCTATACCCAAAGTTTTCCTGCCGAAGCAGACCAGGACGCATGCTCCCTGGGTTCCAGTCATATCCCTCCGAATTACTCGCGCTCATCGGGAGGACGGACCGTAGGTTGAGACATTTATTGCGTGAAGAGACTATTTAGGGATGGTATATGACTATTTGCGATGCGTGATCCGGGAAATGAAAGCTGGTCCACGAGCTTGACCACTCTTCCTTCGTGCGGAAAACACATTACTCTAAAGAGTGAGGAGACGATGGCTCCCATGCAATATATATAGTCTCGTCCAAGGAGTAGG